>SJYX01010264.1:16205-118329 GCA_006410675.1 Oreotragus oreotragus
TCTATGGACATGAGTCTGAGTGAACTCCGGGAGTTGGTGATGGACAGGGAGGCCTGGCGTGCTGCAATTCATGGGGTCGCAAAGAGTCGGACACGACTGAGTGACTGAACTAAAGTGAACTGAACATCAAAATCAACTGGATAAATGTTAAAATTAAGTTTTCTGAGCTGCACCAAGCCTAAGACTTTCTAAACTAACATACCTGGTGGAACAGACCAAGAATCTGAACTTTAGTAAGTATCCAGGTTATTATTATGCCTCACCACCAACAATTTGAGGACCACTAAATGAACTTGAACTTGACCTTGAAATAAGGGTATGTACTGATTTTTTGGCATTTTCCTAATTCTATTCTTATTGATGAAATTTATGTTAAGAATCCCTCCCTTTTGGTTACATTCTTCTGTATATTGCAGGAATTTTTAGCATCCACCACCCCTGCCTCCACCCCTCACTCCACTGCCGGCTCATGGATTTCTAAAATTCTTGGATGGGCTTCAAGACAGGCTTAAAAGCCTTTGAATGTGTATGCTAAGTGGTTTGCAGTTGTGAGCTTTTTTCTGGGGTAAAAATCTATAGATACGTCCGGATTATCAAAGAGGCTCCAGGACTCAAATGGTTGACTCACTGCTTTATAGGACTGAGGTATTATATGTAAACTCTAGGTCCCCATTGCTGAAATTAGTTTTCCCTCTGACATGTACGGATACTAAGCAATCAAAGCAACAGGATTAATAGGCTACATAATAAAATGAATAAACATTTATTGAGCAACATGGGTGATGATAAAACAGTGAACACACAGGTATTCCTCACACAACTCTTTAGCTCTTTAGAAAGTAGTGTATTTCTGTCTAGGTCTCTTAATAACAATAACAAAACAATAATTTGTTGAGCACTTACTATTTGCCAAGTGGTGTTCTAAACACTACATATATAGCAGCTAATTTAAATCTTACAACTCTGTAAGTGAGTTCCACTATTACCCCCATTTTACAGATAAGGAAACTGAGACTTTTCGTGAAGTCCTCTTCCCTTACCTCTGCATCCTAATGACAATAATAAGAATAACAATAATAAAAATAGCTAGTTTTCACTGAACTCATTACAGGTTGGGCACCACTCTATGCTCTCATGTTATAGAAAAGGAACCTGAGGCACAAAGTCACTTTCTCAAAGTTAACCAGACAGTGGTAGAAAGAGCTAGGATTCAAGCTCAAATCTGGCTACAGAGCCCTCACCCAGCCATGATTTCTCATCGCCACAAGTTCTAGCCTCCACCTTACTGATTCCATGAGCTTTGGTTTCTGTGGATGCCCACCTCTCATCTAATGAATTTTTTTCTTTCATCATTTTAAAGCTCCAATTTCCATCAAAGGCTTCCAGGAGTGCCCCTGCCCAGGTTCCACAAATGTCCCTATGGCCAGTTCAGGCTGCCTGAGAGTCCTGGGTGACTGTTCCCAGCACCCCAGCTCTGCCCTGGTTCCCAGACCACACAAGGTTACACCAGCTGCTCACGGGTGTTGGGGCTCTCAGATGCCTTTACGATCACAGATACGATAGGACCTGCAGACATGCTGGCTGGCAGGGAACCAAGCAGTATCACATTTCAACTATTGCCTCTGCCTAGTGCTGAGACCATTCAGAGCCCCGTCAAAAAAAAACAAAAACAAAAACAAAAACATAGTCACGACTCTCCTCGGGACAGGAGCTATTGATTTTGTTAGGTGAGATCATTTGAGGAATATAAAACGAAAAAGAAAGAATGGCAAAGAGGAAAAACAATAGGCGGGTAGAAGGGTCATATAAAAGTCACAAAGCCGTGGTGAAACAGCCTGGCCACACAGCGTTCTGCTCAGTTTAAACCTGGGGTTTGAAAGGCGAAGAAATAATCAATCTCTACTTGTTTCTATTCCTTCCCAACTTTAAAATGTTTACTTGCATGGTGGCTTTTCATTCTCTGTGTGTGTGTCTATAAAAGAAACTAAACTGACTCTCTTAAAAATCCCAACAGCAGCCAACACAGCAAAGGTTTTGTGTTCAAAGTACACACCATCCATAAGGCTAAGCATCTATTGATGCTGGGCTTTTAATGTTATGCAAGACTTTTTCCTTCCTTTACTCGCCACTGACTGTGCTGATTCAACATTTTATAGACGCATAAATTTCCCTTTAGAGGCTGTGCCGAGAATCTGTGCCTCCCTGGGCCAGTTTCTTATTGAAATCAGATGATGCAGAAAGTAGGCTCTCGCATTTCAGTGAGAGGCTGCCCCCTAGTGAAAATTTTCAGCTACACATTCAACCAACAAATTTGTTGTTGCAAACACTGCACAGGTTTGACACAAAGGAGAAACATGGTTCAGTTGCCAGGGAGAAACATGGTTCAGTTGCCAAGAAAGTGATAGCATTGTGTAATTTAACTATCAATCAGATGTTGCTTTCCTTTCAACTTCCTTCCAGCCTATTTTTGGTATGGTTCAGTGTTCTTCAAAGTTTTCTTTGATAATTCAAGATGTCTCTGATTGCTAAATATACTCACAAGATCTATTCTTTTATAAGCCAATAAAAAATATTTTCATGGAACTAAGGGTAAGATCTTTATGACCACAGTCCTTTCCTTGTTGTTTCAACATTGAGTTGTATATGTATTTCCATTTCCACTTATTTTCACTGTTTCATGGTATTTTTTTCCTGTCTAGGATAACCACACAAAGTAAATAATTTTGCTTTTAGAAGGTGAGTATATGAGTATTCGGAGAAGGCGATGGCACCCCACTCCAGTACTCTTGTCTGGAAAATCCCGTGGACAAGGGAGCCTGGTGGGCTGCAGTCCATGCGGTCGCGAAGAGTCGGACACGACTGAGTGACTTCACTTTCACTTTTCACTTTCATGCATTGGAGAAGGAAATGGCAACCCACTCCAGTGTTCTTGCCTGGAGAATCCCAGGGACGGGGAAGCCTGGTGGGCTGCCGTCTATGGCGTCGCACAGAGTCGGACACGACTGAAGCGACTTAGCAGCAGCAGCAACATATGAGTATTCAACACTATACCTCTTAGTGTTGAATGCCTCAATTTTAAATCAGTGTCTAATATTTATACAAATGCAAGTCTAAGATATAATTCATGAAGCATTTTGAATAGTTCCTTACATGATAAGCTTTAAAAATAGTATTACTACTATTATTACAGAGTAATCCATTGTAAGCAAAAATCATTTTGAATGTCAAAAAAGAATAGAGCTAGTGTTTTGTCTACAGGTTATTTCTTCATTGTTGTACAGAAGTGAAATAGTTGCCATGACAAGGATAAACAGTCTCTCCATTAAAAGCTAGTATTTAGAGACTTGAAAATAGTGGCAAATTTGTCTTTTTTTGCTACTTTATTTCCCCATCTCCCATCCCTCCCACCCACCTAATATCACTAGAAGGGATAATAAGTTGTCTGAATTAACCTTTTTGAAACTTGTAAGACTTAAGGGTGAAAATTCAATGACTGTGAACAATTACTATAATATCTGAGTGTTTGCAAATTCACCCCTCTCTGCTCTTCTAATTTTGTACAGATGTCATCCAAGATAGAAATCAAAGGATGCTCTTCATTTTATTCAGGTGATTCTGCCACAGATTTCAAACTCTTTAGAGTCAAAGTTCTTTTTGTTTCTCCTACTCATGTAAACTAATGAATAACCTCCACTTTGCAGGTACCTGAGAACTAATCTGTCTGGAACTAGTGACAATGCCGTGTGAGAGGTAATAGTAATCTGTCTGAAACTAGTGACAATGCCGTGCGAGAGGTAATAGTATATTCCCTTTAGCAGTTTGGCTCAGAGAAGTGGTGTCGCTTTTCCAAGGACACACAGCTCGCTACTGGCATCTGAATTCAAACTTTGGCCAACTTAGCCCAAGCCTTGTGTTCTTTCTCATCAAGGTTGCTCCACATCCTGCCCATGGCTTGTTGTTCATTAAATTTTAAAGACACAGGCCATGTTGTCCCTATTTTGAAAGAGAGAATTACATCAAGAAAGAATCAAAAGCCAAAAAGTACATACAAATGTCAGCATTTCTTCACTAAGTCTACTCAGATGTTCTAAATTAAGGAAAGCTACTCTCTCTGAGCCTTGGGAAGAATGAATGACAGCTGTCCCTAAGGAAGAGAAAAGGACTGGTAATGCTGCTCTGCAGTGATTTCTCACCAAGGTTGGATCCTTATTCCAGCCATGAATAAGTTATAAAGGTGAACTTTCTCTATTTACACAAAGACGCTGTCATGGTGAGAAAGAAGAGGACTTCACATACACTTTGCTAAGAGCAGATGGCGAGATCTGAGATGACAAACAAACTGCCCCTTGTGGGGTTATAGCATCATGGAAGCTCATGAAAACTGTTAGACAGCAATATCCATAAACTGTGGTTCAGAATTGGATTTGAAATTTCATGGCCGAGGGAATATTGGCAATATTTTTTTTCCTTCAGTTATTAAACTGAGTTGTTTTTTTTTTCCTTTTGTTTTACTTTTTGTTGTCTTTTTGTTGTTGTTTTGGTTTGGTTTGGGGAATTTTTTTGGCACACTATCTACACTGAGGATGAACAACAACATAGAATTCTTGCTTCTGGAAGTTTTAGAATCTTACTAGAATGCTTAATCTGCTTTTTAAAAACATATCAAGGTGGTCTGTAGCTATTTTTCTTTTGAAAAAATGAATTCACTTATAAAGAAGGGGCAGTTTACTTAATTGGAGTCAAGTAAGTAATTGTTAAGCAAATATTCACTTGCTTTCTTTGGGAGGATATAAATACTTACTTCCCTTCCTTGTTGTTGTTGACCTTGACCATGTGACTTGCTCTAGCTGTGGAAGGTGGGTGGAAGTAAGAATATCTTAGGTCCAAGCCTAAGCCTTAAGAGGCATCCTGAGTCTATCTTCATTCCTCTTGTCTCCTTATCTTTGAGTTCAAATAGCTCTAGGACCAAGATCACATTTTAGGGCAATCCTGTATCCAATCTAGAGTACTGAGCTAAGCCCAACTAAACCCACCTGGATTAGCACACCTCCAGCTGACCTGCAAACAAACAAACAAAAACACACAAATGTTTATTGTTGTAGGTCATTTAGTTGTGGGATGGTTTGTTACACAGCATTATTGTGGCAACAATTGACTAATACAAAGCCTAATAATATCCTCATGGACTCTATACTGTATAAACAGTATATTTACCTACCTCTCAAGTATTAGATAATCATGTAACTAGTCAATTTGGTCACCTAGATCATAAGTGAAGAATGGCAAAAATGCAAAGCTGGTCCTTGACTTACCAAAAAATATGGCCCATAGTCTGTGTGCTAATATCTGCACACTTTTTTCTTAGGAGAGACTCTCACTGAAAGCCTTTTTAGTGTTATTCTAACTCTGTTATCTAGTTTCTCAGCCACTTTGCAGTAGGCAGGGAGAAATTACAGGAAGCCAACTTTCTGGTAACAAGGAAAAGGTAACTGCTGCATCAGGGAAGAAGGAGACAGTAACATCAATACAAGGCAAGAATACATTAATAGGAAAACAATAGCCTTAAATGTGTCATTTCACCAATAGGAAAAATGAAATAGGAAAGTTAGATCAATTTCTAAACATTTACTTTAAGAATTGCTTAAAACAGTAGTTTTGGTTTTTTGTTTTGTTTTTTTTTTTAATGGTCCATTTTGAAGGACTTGTAAAAATAATGGATTCTCTCTTCAGAAAAATTCATGTGAGGAAAAAACTCACAAAATCTTCCATATAATTTGAGGTAGTTCAAAAACTCCCTAGAACTGATTCATGAACCCTGGGTTACAAACAACCATTTTAAATAAAAAATAGTCTTACTTCCAGGTGAGGTATAATTTAATTATCTGAAAATTTGTATTTCTGTGAAACAGTTTATTCTTGTGAAACATTATTCCAGATAAATGGAGTGTCCTGAAATTCACAAAGTTATAAGAGGCCTTTGCCAATCACCACCCTATTACAGGCAAGACTGCCCTTGGAAGAGATGAATGATCTTCCCACCTCCTAAGACTCCATGATATCCTTTAAAGATACACTTCCTCATCTCTCAGTTTTGTTTTGTGAACTTCAAGTTGACAAGAGCTTAGTAACTAGATCATTGTTCTATATTCTTGCAATCCTAGCTTTCACGTCATTGGTCCACTGTTTGTTAGAAAAATAGAAAGCCACTGGATCCATTTTCTTTTTAGTGATACTATAAAGGGCTTTTTCTTCCATATCTGCCCCTTAACTTTGATTCCTTCTGTGAAATATGAGGCATCCTTCCTGCCTTTGCTTATAGAAATTTCTACTATATGAGTAGTTATCAAATTTTCCATCTCAGGTTCTGGAATATTTATTTCTACAAGCCCTTACTCTCTCTTCCAAGAAGAAAAAAAAAAAATCCCTGAGCTGGAAGTTATTGTTACAGATATCACAGCAGTTCAGTGTTCTACAGCTACAAATTCTTTAGAGTCAAATTTATAGACTTTAAAAACCAAGATGGAAGTCCAGCGATGATTCTTAATAAAATTATTGATGTCATGGTGCCATTATGACTAATAATACCTTATTATGATCACATTTTCATAACACATTTATAGTCTAGGAGAAATTAGGAGCAATTGTGACATTTTCCAAAAAGGGAAGAGAGAGAACACTTATTGTATGCTCATTATGTAGTTAATTTGATCCCTTAAACACATATGTCATTAAATCCCCCAAATACCTTGTAAGGCAAGAATTTGTCCCTCTGTGCTCACTCAGTCCTGTCTGACTCTTCGCGACCCTATGGACTGGTCCCTGCCAGCTTCTCCATCCATGGGATTCTCCAGGCAAGAATAATGGAGCAGGTTATCATTTCTTTCTCCAGGGGATCTTCCTGACCCAGGGATCAAACCCAAGTTTCCTGTGTCTCCTGCATTACAGCACTTTCTTTACCACTGAGCAACCGAGAAAGCCCAAGGTTAAATTTATTATCTTTATTTTACAGATGATGGACCTGAAATCAAAGAAATGAAGTGACTTGCCCAAGGTCATATTATGTAAGTGGCGATGCAAGCACTTAGACTCAAGTCTGTCTCTTTCCTATCATTTTTTGAAAAATAGAAGTAACAGGTTCTGATACCTTTTTGAAAAAAATCAAAAGTACTGTCCTATAGAACAGGATTGTTCTTTGTAAATCCAAAAGATAGGATTGATACCCATGTGTGAATATAGTAGTAGATTTGGGCTCAGTATTAGAATGTGGATGAGTGTCCCTGAGAGGGTGTAATGTCCACCAAGTTCTGAAACTGATAAAATCAAACACACTCATACACAACCTGGAGATCTGAGAGTGGATAGGCTTGCCTCTTGATGACCTATCTTTACAGAGTCTCTGCACTAGAACAGCAACAAAGGAACAGAGGGGCCCAAGGCAGCTTTCCAGATTCCTAGTGTCCCCACCAAAGCCTTAGGCACAAACCAGCACCTTCCCCCACAGCTCAGAGAGGCTGGAAAACCTATGAGAGCCTCAATTAGAATAAAAAGAACTCTGTCTAGGTCAGTGGTCCACAGATTCCCGGAGATCACTGAGACCCTTTCAGGGCATCGGTGAGTTAAATCTGTTTTCATAGTAATACTAAGATGTTTGCCATTTTAATTGTTTTGGTATTAGGACTAAAAATGCAAAAGCATTAGTGAGTTTAACTGCTGGTGCCTTAACACGAGTTAAGTTGGTAGCGCCAAACTGTACTGGCTGTCTTTATATTCTTCATCGCTGCACACTTATACATTTTAATGCCAGTTGCACTTAAGAATGTCCTTGATGAGACAGCACAAGCTGTTAATCTTATGAAATCCAGTCGTTTGAGTATAAGCATTTTAATATCCCATGTAATGAAATGGAAAGTATGCATAAAGCCCCTCTGCTGCATTTTAAAGCACAGTGGTTGTGTTAGGAACGGCCAAGGTACAACTGAGTTGCCAGCTGAACTAGATGCCCTTCTCATGGAACACCACTTTTATTTCCTTGAAGGACTGAAAGATAAATGATGATTACTCACACTTGCGCATTTAACAGACCTGAGTATTTGCTAGGAAATGAACCAAATGAGTCTGGCACTTCAAAACGAAAAATGAGCAGCCTGTACGGCCCATCATGCAATGCAAGCTTTCAAGAAAACAAAATGAAATTTTGGAAAACTTGTATCTACCTTTGTGATCTTGACAGCTTCCTATGAATTAGAATTTTCTCATTAAATAAGACATGCTGTCAATGAATCTCTTTTGCTGTTGTATGTTGAAATATATCAGCATTTAGAAGATTTGATTAACTCAGTGGATCAATTTTTCAAATGGCCAATGCAAGATGTTATAAAATCCTGCACAGATAGAAGACGCATTTAGAGTGCAAGATAGAACAGTGGATTTCAATGTGACAAAATATGAAAAGCTTTTTACTGTGGTTTCAGAGTCCACATTGCGACTAACCTTTGAGAAACGACCACCAGTTGACTTTTGAGATAGTACTAAAGAAGAATATGTACAATTATCTGAAAGAGCTATTAGATATTTCTCTTTGCCAACCACATGTCTGCATAAGGCCAGGTTGTCTTTACATGGTTCACAACAGATTGAATGCAGTAAGAGATGAAAATCCAGCTTTTTTCCATGAAGCCAGATATTAAGATTTACAGAAATGTTTTTAAACCTACTCTTCTCACTATTTTTTTATTTTGCAAAATGTGGTTATTTTCATAAACAATATGTTATTTAGGTTCATGTGGAATGACTTTTAGTTTTTAAATGAAAAAAACAAATACCTCCAAATTTTCTGTTTTAATCACCAATATAAGTATTGATGGATATAACTCACAAAAAAAAAATTATTGGTAAAAGTTTGAGAACTGCTGGTCCAGGCTGATGATCTGAGATAAAACGGGACTAGGATATTGTGGTGGGTACATGTAAAAAGGTGGGTACATGTGAAGAGAGGCTGTGCCAAGGAAACGGGCAGGGTTGCATATTGTAGTGGACACCAACACACTACATTCTCCAGAAATAGACATTTCCCAGATGCTTTAATACTATAGCATTAAAGTTTGCCACCAGAGAGGTGAATTTGACTGAAATGATGAGTTTAAAACCTGGAATGACTAAGACCCTGGAATTAACTAGGTTAATTTTTCTTTCACTAGATAGAATGGTCACTCAAGAGATACACTCCTGTTCAATCAGTGAGAAACAAGCAAAAACGTCATATTTTTTTGTAGACCTAACTTTATGGCTTTGAAACATCTTGGCCACTGGGATCACTAGCAGCCCCACGAGAGAAGCCCATTGACTACTGGATAGAGATGATGTAAGGGACTTTCCACTTGTGGGAAACTTAAGGCCATATACAGGTGCTCAAAGTCCTTCCCCAAATCTTCAGAATTCTACATGTTCTCATACTTGATGTTACAAAAAAATTCCTGTTAACTAGAGAAGGTGTGATTATTCCCTACAGAAAGAGACCAAGACCCAAGAAGCGTAGGGCTACCAGAGGTGGCCAAGGTAGAAATTCATCAAAGTCCCCATTAATTAAACAGAAAATGTATGACCAGCAGAGGGACTGTAAAGTCTGTGAAAATAACTCAATTCTCTTTCCCTCAACTGAACAGATGTTCACTCTGCACTTATCAAGAACACAGAGCATATTAAGATGAACAGGAGACCGGGATAGTCTCCAGCCCCTCAGGGACTCTCAGTTCAGGCTGGATGAAGGGCATGTTCCAATAAAAACAGATTACTGTGCTACAAGAACACAGAGCAAAGAGGAATTAATTGTAACATTAAGAGTTAATGTCAAAACGACCCAATCAAAAAATGGGCCAAAGAACTAAATAGACATTTCTCCAAAGAAGACATACGGATGGCTAACAAACACATGAAAAGATGCTCAACGTCACTCATTATCAGAGAAATGCAAATCAAGACCACAATGAGATACCACTTCACACCAGTCAGAACGGCTGCGATCCAAAAGTCTGCAAGCAATAAATGCTGGAGAGGGTGTGGAGAAAAGGGAACCCTCTTACACTGTTGGTGGGAATGCAAACTAGTACAGCCACTATGGAGAACAGTGTGGAGATTCCTTAAGAAATTGCAAATAGAACTGCCTTATGACCCAGCAATCCCACTGCTGGGCATACACACNACTGCCCACAATGACATTGGTGCCCAAAGTAATTGTGCAAGTGGTTATTTTTCTTTACATGCTCATGAGGTTTGGCAGGAAGGCAATGTGCTTTGCATGAGGAAATAACAGCTTGTTAAACCAAATTGCCCCAGTGGTAGCCTCTTCTAGGAGGGCTCCTGGCTTTGTGACCTTGGCTGGTAAGTGGAGTGCATTCTTTTCCTGGGATGAGTTGCTGTTTCTCAAATCCATCTCTATAAGCACCAAGGGTAACCAGTGGCTTTGTGTTCTGAAAATAAGCCTCCCAGCTTCTCTATTCCACCCAGAGGTTGCTTTTCTGCTGCTTTTCCAAGTGCAATTAATATTAAAGCCATGAGTGCTATAGATGACTGATTGTACTAAGCTTTATGTTTGGGTACTAGACACAGTAAATAAATCACAAATTTTTCTTTTGTTCACTCAGCCATAGTTTGTGTTAGGAATTTCAGTCAGTCATCTAAAAACACCTATATATTTTGCAACAGCTGTTATATTTTATATATTGATTGTGCCCACCAACCCAACCCTCCCCTTGGAAGAAAAACAAAACACGGAGCATCAGTAACATAGTAAAATAAAAAATCATATTAACCATGTCCATGGTTAATAGTATACCAAAACTATGCATGTCTGAAAAGAAAAGAAAAGAAAGAAAAAGGATAACACAGGCTTTGGTATTTAGCTTTTAAATGAGTATTTGGTTCCCCAAAGGTGTGAACTACGGTTTAGCAAATAGAAAGAAAGCACTTCTGGGAATGGTGCCCTCTTTCCCCTTCAGATCTGTGAGAATCTAAATGGTTTATTTATACAGAGTGCTATGTATTGATTACATTATGTTAAATATTACGTGATACAGTAGCCATTAAATGCATTCTGATTTCTCCTGGTTCTGTTTGGTTCAAAAATAACCTCTCATTTTTCAGATTGTGATGAAGCAATTCTTTCAAAATTGAATTATATAGTTGAACTATAATTGAATATTTGGTTCCAACCCAAAAAGAAGCAGTCCAGAAAGACTGTGGTAAATGACAATTGTGTTTGGGATAAGAGAAATTGGGAGTCTTCTTCCTCTAGCTGAGGTGCTGCTGCACTAACACCCTCTCAGGGCATCACAGGGCAAAATGTCAGAATTTGAGAGCTTCCTTGAGAGGTACTAGAAGCACTACTTCAGTTAGGGAGAATGGGAGCTTTATGAAGGTGGAGACATGACTATATTGTTCACCATTTTTACCCCAGAGCCTAACACAATAGCTCTATAGGAGTTGCTTGCTTAATTGTCTGTTGAGTGAATGAGTGAAGGAACAATTTAAATGACAGGGCAATAAACTCTTGCAGTTCATTGACTCCAGTGGTTCCAGTAAGGCAAGCAAGGTGCAGGTAACTCCTGAGCAACAGAGGCACCAGAGGCATCCTGGAGTTGGGTGACTCAAGACTCAGGTAAGTGTATCTTTTCCTAACCTCATTTCAAGCTGGCAGCTTGAAATTGGCCATAGTGGAAGAGAAATCAGCAAACCCCACAAATAAGGCTTTCCCCCCCCCTTTTTTAAAAAGAGCCAGTTTACCAGTGCATATCTACTAAACTTGTGTTAGCTCAGAATTCTAACACTAGAAAGTTCTCTAAACCCTGACCAAAACAGGGAGTAGGAGAAGGAAGCTCAGCCAGAGGGGATGGTGAAGGACTTTTACATCTTCCCTACAAGGCTGTGGAAGGGTTTTGATCTATAATTAGAGAAGCTAGAAGCATCTGTGGAGGTTTAGTCACTAAGTTGTGTCTGACTCTTGCAACCCCATGGACTATAGCCACCAGGCTCCTCTGTCCATGGGATTTCCCAGGTACTGGAGTGTGTTGCCATTTCCTTCTCTAGGGAGAAGGTCTCAAATGCCTCAAGGAATCATGTTTTCTTTCTCCTTCCAGTCCTTGAAAGTTCATAATCTCAAATGTTAAATAGGGACCCCAGCTTCCTTTTTGGCCTAAATTCAATGACTTATTCATTAATTGAACAAATATTTGTTGAGCACTCACTAAGTACCAAACACAAGGATAAAATCTATGGTTTATCAGTTGCAAAACAGCCCAAATTCTCCACTCCTTCTATACCCATACCTTTTGTAATTTGACTTTTCTGCCTCCCCATTAATGGATAGTTCATTTCCCATTGCTTGAATCTGAGCTGGCCTTGAGATTTGCCTTGACCACTGAATGCAGAGGAAATGAATGTGCTAATTCTGAACTTGGGTCTCAAGAGGTCATACTCTCCTCACCTCTGGCTCTGCCTAGATAATAAGCCCAGGATAATCTGATGGAGAATGAGAAACCAATGGAGCACAGCCAAGTCATCCAAGCCAAAACCACTAGATCATCCAATCCCCATTCAACCTACAGCTAACTGAACACACACTCATGAGTCCATCTGAGATCAGTGAGCCTCACCCAGATCAATAGAACTGACTCTGGACAACCATGTAGATTCCAGTGAAACAATAAGTGATTAGTGCTGTCTCTTTAAGTAATTCTTTGAGGTTGAATTCACATAACCTAAAAGTAACCATTTTAAAGTGAACAATTCAATAGTATTTAGAATAGTCACAATGATATGCAACTACAACCTCTATCTAGTTCTAAAACATTTTTGTCACTCCAAAAGGAAATTCTGTACCCATTAAGGATTATCTACTCCAACTTCTTCCTCCCTGAAGCCACCAGTCTGCATCCTATCTCTATGGATTTACCTCTTTTAAATATTTCGTGGAAGTGGAATCATACAATATATGCTGTTTTGTGTCTGGCTTCTTTCACTCAGCATGATGTTTTCAAGGTTCATCCTTAATCAGTAATATACATCAGTACTTCATTCCTCTTTGTGGCTGAGTATTATATTATATGCCTAAATTTTTGAGAAAACATCAAAGTGTTTTCCATAGTGGTAGAAAACCAGTTGGAAGGGGAATGGAGTGTAAGTTGGGAATTTAGGCGACTCTTTTAGTAGGGAAAAAAGTAAGAGTAAATATGGGTATATAAGAAGATTCAAAATTATTCCTATAATTTCAACTGGATTGAATATCAGGAAGAACAAGCTAGCAGAGATGACACCTGGGTTTCTATCTTCAGTTAATGGAGATAAGATGGCACTCATCATGGAGAATGGGAACACAGATTGAATACTAAGTTTGAGGCAGAAGATCTAGAGTTTCAAATGTCATATAAGTAGACCTATTAGGTAATAATTATACATTCAAGTCTGATGCTTAAATTAAAAGTTAGGCTAGCAACACAAATTTGTGAGTCATATGCACAGTGAGGAAAATTGAAGCCTTGGACATGTATGAGAGCTCAAAGGAAGAGAATGACAAATATCAACACAGGAAGGACAAGACTGACGCTTGAGCTTCCAACTGTCTGTGTAAAGGAAGATGAACCTGAAGAAGAGACTGAAAAAAAGCCACCTTGTAAAGTGTAAAGCGAGAGTCACAGAAGACAAGAGTGTTTGAGATAGGCAGCAGTGGTCAGCACTGCAAAAGCTAATGAGAATGCAAGTCAAACAAGGACTGAAATAAGTCTACGGTTTGTGGCAATCGTACATCAGTGAATTCAGCAACAGCTGTTTGTATGGAGAGAGCAAGGGCCAGTTAGAGTGAATTCAGCAACAGCTGTTTGTATGGAGAGAGCAAGGGCCAGTTAGAGTGGGTTGAAGATGAGTGGGAGGTGAATAGTTCTCTAGAAGCACTGTGTTCATCATAGCATCATCTTCCTGAGCTGACCAAATCAAACCACTCCCAAGCCAACTGGTCAAGGTCCATTCTGAGATTTCCTGGCAGCAACTCACTCTGAGTCTAACATAGCCCAGACCTGCCTGGAGGCTAATGGGAACTCCCACACCCAGACTTAGTGGGCAGAAAACTGTCTATGTCCCTGGGCAGGAAGTAATTTTCAGCTAATAGATTATGAATAGTATCTGGACCAGAGAAAATTTCAGCCAAGTATGAAATGTATCTATTTATTCAACAAACATTTATTGAATCTCATAACCACTATCTCCTAAGAAGTAGAGATTCACAGTAAAATAAGATAAAGTCCTTTCACTAAGAAATCTGCAACAGAAAAAGAAAGACAGAAGCAGACCAGTGGTTACAGTACACAGAGTGATAATTGTCCTGAGGGAGTAAACACTGGGAAAGAGCAGCTAAATCAGACTGGCATTTGAAAGGAGATTTTTGAAAAGATATTCTCCAGTGATATTTTGAATGGAAAATAGAATGAGATAAGATGAAGAAAAGATACTGAAAGACTTTCTAGATAGAGAGCCCAGAGCTTAAGCCGTTTGTACATTAGTGCATTAGTCAAGAATCTTCTTAAGTCATAGAAAAACAATTCAAAAATCTTAAACAACATAATTTGGAATAGAATGACTCCAGTTACTAGGGAGTTCAAAAGGTAATGAAGCTTTTCAGTACGGCTGGTTACAAATCTTAGCTGATGTCATCATCTTATCATCAAGACAAGAACATCTCTTCAACTCCCAGCCTAACTTTCATTGGCTTGGATCCTGTGTCCAACCCTAAACCAGTGTCCACAGCTAAGAGTGGGCACATGACCCACGCCTGGCTCTAGCCTGTTCTTAGATCCCTGAGCTTTAGTAAAGTCCACCCAAATTATGTGGACTGAGACTGGGACAAGAAAAAAACAGTGGATGTCTATGCCACCACACAGAGGGCCTTAAATTTTATCCTAAAGACAAGGGACATCATTGAAGGATTGTAAGTAGAGCTGTAGAATGATCAGATTTTCATTTCAGAAAAATCTATATTACAGTTGTAAAGGAAATGGGTTAGAGGAGTTCAAACTCGAGGCAATTAAAACTCCTACAGTTGTCCAGGGAATGGTGGTTAAACATGAACAATGGCCCTGAGGACAGGAAATCATCCTTCCCCCTCCATGGGATCATTAAGAAGCTCATCAGCCAGCCATGATGATGTGGGTTTTTTCCACTTTCCACCTAGATTTTAGTAAGTAGGCATCTAAGAAATCAGTGACACAAATCAGAAATGGTTCTTCTTCACTGGTGTGCACTTCTAAAGGAATAGATCTTAAATTCTATAGATCCCTTGACATTATGACTTTATGTGTACCTGGGACAATTCAGCTACACACATTTATGCCTCATGTTACCAGTGTGAGGATCCTTGATATAGAAGACTGTGTTTCTCTACACACATCTGAAGTGTTATCTTCCAGTCTATTCAGTTGAAGATGGAAATTGGAGCAGGTGAGAGTAGTTGCCAGCGCCCCACCCCCCTGGCCGCCCCCGCCAAAAAATGCCCACTGATTTCCGATTTAGGACATCAGCATGCAGTGCTGCCTTAGATTTATGGAAAAGGCCCACAGACGATGGTCTTAAATACATACAGTATCTTCGGCCTACGAAAGCCCTTTCTTATGTTGTTAATTCACTGAATACTTCCACAATTCTATAAGATGGGCAGTAGCAGCCCCATCTTATAGAATCAGAGACTCAGAGAGGGAAAGTGAGTCNAAAAAAGCCACCTTGTAAAGTGTAAAGCGAGAGTCACAGAAGACAAGAGTGTTTGAGATAGGCAGCAGTGGTCAGCACTGCAAAAGCTAATGAGAATGCAAGTCAAACAAGGACTGAAATAAGTCTACGGTTTGTGGCAATCGTACATCAGTGAATTCAGCAACAGCTGTTTGTATGGAGAGAGCAAGGGCCAGTTAGAGTGAATTCAGCAACAGCTGTTTGTATGGAGAGAGCAAGGGCCAGTTAGAGTGGGTTGAAGATGAGTGGGAGGTGAATAGTTCTCTAGAAGCACTGTGTTCATCATAGCATCATCTTCCTGAGCTGACCAAATCACACCACTCCCAAGCCAACTGGTCAAGGTCCATTCTGAGATTTCCTGGCAGCAACTCACTCTGAGTCTAATATAGCCCAGACCTGCCTGGAGGCTAATGGGAACTCCCACACCCAGACTTAGTGGGCAGAAAACTGTCTATGTCCCTGGGCAGGAAGTAATTTTCAGCTAATAGATTATGAATAGTATCTGGACCAGAGAAAATTTCAGCCAAGTATGAAATGTATCTATTTATTCAACAAACATTTATTGAATCTCATAACCACTATCTCCTAAGAAGTAGAGATTCACAGTAAAATAAGATAAAGTCCTTTCACTAAGAAATCTGCAACAGAAAAAGAAAGACAGAAGCAGACCAGTGGTTACAGTACACAGAGTGATAATTGTCCTGAGGGAGTAAACACTGGGAAAGAGCAGCTAAATCAGACTGGCATTTGAAAGGAGATTTTTGAAAAGATATTCTCCAGTGATATTTTGAATGGAAAATAGAATGAGATAAGATGAAGAAAAGATACTGAAAGACTTTCTAGATAGAGAGCCCAGAGCTTAAGCCGTTTGTACATTAGTGCATTAGTCAAGAATCTTCTTAAGTCATAGAAAAACAATTCAAAAATCTTAAACAACATAATTTGGAATAGAATGACTCCAGTTACTAGGGAGTTCAAAAGGTAATGAAGCTTTTCAGTACGGCTGGTTACAAATCTTAGCTGATGTCATCATCTTATCATCAAGACAAGAACATCTCTTCAACTCCCAGCCTAACTTTCATTGGCTTGGATCCTGTGTCCAACCCTAAACCAGTGTCCACAGCTAAGAGTGGGCACATGACCCACGCCTGGCTCTAGCCTGTTCTTAGATCCCTGAGCTTTAGTAAAGTCCACCCAAATTATGTGGACTGAGACTGGGACAAGAAAAAAACAGTGGATGTCTATGCCACCACACAGAGGGCCTTAAATTTTATCCTAAAGACAAGGGACATCATTGAAGGATTGTAAGTAGAGCTGTAGAATGATCAGATTTTCATTTCAGAAAAATCTATATTACAGTTGTAAAGGAAATGGGTTAGAGGAGTTCAAACTCGAGGCAATTAAAACTCCTATAGTTGTCCAGGGAATGGTGGTTAAACATGAACAATGGCCCTGAGGACAGGAAATCATCCTTCCCCCTCCATGGGATCATTAAGAAGCTCATCAGCCAGCCATGATGATGTGGATTTTTTCCACTTTCCACCTAGATTTTAGTAAGTAGGCATCTAAGAAATCAGTGACACAAATCAGAAATGGTTCTTCTTCACTGGTGTGCACTTCTAAAGGAATAGATCTTAAATTCTATAGATCCCTTGACATTATGACTTTATGTGTACCTGGGACAATTCAGCTACACACATTTATGCCTCATGTTACCAGTGTGAGGATCCTTGATATAGAAGACTGTGTTTCTCTACACACATCTGAAGTGTTATCTTCCAGTCTATTCAGTTGAAGATGGAAATTGGAGCAGGTGAGAGTAGTTGCCAGCGCCCCACCCCCCTGGCCGCCCCCGCCAAAAAATGCCCACTGATTTCCGATTTAGGACATCAGCATGCAGTGCTGCCTTAGATTTATGGAAAAGGCCCACAGACGATGGTCTTAAATACATACAGTATCTTCGGCCTACGAAAGCCCTTTCTTATGTTGTTAATTCACTGAATACTTCCACAATTCTATAAGATGGGCAGTAGCAGCCCCATCTTATAGAATCAGAGACTCAGAGAGGGAAAGTGAGTCGCCCTAAGTAGCTGGGAGAGGGGGGCAGGTCTTTGGGCTACACTCCTGCATCTTCTGTGAAACCTACTCTGGAGCAGTGATTGGGAGCAAAAGCTCTGGAGCCAGCGTCTCAAGTTTGAAATTTTGGATTGCTACTAATGAGCTAAGTGGTTGATTTTTTCTTATTTTTGGGGGGGAGGGGTTGTGGGTCTTTTTTAATATATTTATTTTAATAGCATTTCTGAGTGCAGATCATGAAAAGTGTTACTTATATTGTATCTGGAAGGGATTGAAAAAAAGAAATGTGTTATCATGGTTAATGCTATAGTATGTTAGTCGGTCAGTCATGTCTGACTCAGAGACGTCATGGACTGTAGCCAGCCAGATTCCTCTGTCCATGGAATTCCCCAGGCAATGAGTTCCGATTCTCTTCTCCAGGGGATCTTCCCATCCCAGGGATCAAACTCACATCTCGCATTGGCAGGCAGATTCTTTACTGTCTGTGCCATGAGGAAAACCTTAATTCTATATACAGTGGTCAACTAGCAAAACTTACTCTGACTTATTTTAATGCAACTATTAATAAAATTCTGCTTTAAAAAATATTGAAGATCAAGGTTAAACTTAACAAGATATCTCAAGACTTTCCTGGGCCAACTGGCCATTTAGTCACCCTAAGAACAAAGCACCAGAATATAGTCTGGCTCACAGAAAGCACTAGCTATTTTTATTGCTGTAACCCTCCTTGTTGTTAGCACAATGGTATCACTTTTATATGTTTACTATAAACAATACATGTGCTTTATAAACGTGGTGCATGCTCAGTCATGTCTGACTGTTTGTGACCGCATAGATTGTGGCCAGCCAGGCTCCTCTATCAGTGGGATTTCCCAGGCAAGAATACTGGGGTGGGTTATCATTTCATACTCCAGGGAATCTTCCCAACCCAGGGATTGAACCCCTGTCTTCTGCATTTCCTGCATTGGCAGGCCGATTTTTTTTTACCACTGTGCCACCTGGAAATCCTGCTTTATAAACACCATCTCATATAATTTGCCAAAACCTTGCCTGCCTCATTCATCTACTTTATTCCATGGCCCTTAAAGTCATTTAAACTGGAACTTTTCAAATCTAGTCTGGAGGCAGAATCATTACACTAGACTTCCTCTTCCTATTCTCTATTCTTACAGTATTTTAAGTATAGAGCATAATATATGGGACATAATCTGATACACTATCTTAACTATTCCAGATGTTTCCCATGGTATTAGTCAGTCATCTCCAAACCAACCAAAGATTAAATTCCTGAGGGCATGGGCCAGTGGATCAATGGCAGTTCTCAGATGCAAGCAATAGAAACCATTGACTCATAACCCATGGCTAATGAAAGCAGAAAAATGATTTATTAAAATACATTATGTAGTTCACATAATCTCCAGGAGGGCTGGAAAACTAGTCTCAAAGGCTATGCAGCTGAGATCAAGGCCCTGTCCACACCATAGCACTGGTTGGTTCTATGAGACAAACTACTAGCATCACAGGACATAGGACCCCCCAACTTATACCTCCAACACCCCACAACTGGCCCCTAAACACTGCACACAGACCTGTTGTCACAAACACCTGTTGCCACCTCAGAAATCCCTGTATAGCCATCCTCCTTAGGGTAAAATATGACTATTCTGAGTCTCTTTGTTTCATCAGCCTCTCAAAAAGGGGTAAGTGCACCCAGCTAGCAAAATCTAGGTATCTTTGTCTGCTCAGGCTGCTGTGAGAAAATACCATACACTGGGTGGCTTAAACACCAACAATTACTTCTTACCATCTGGGAGCTGGGAAGTCCAAGACCAAAGTGCTGGCAGATTTGGTTTCTGTTGAGGGCCTTCTTCCTAGCTTGCAAATAGCCGCCTTCTTGCCGTGACCTCACAAGCTGGAGAGACAGAGAAAACAAGCTCTCTGGCCTCTTCTTATAAGGGGACTTTGAAGATCCCATCAGGAGGACCTCATCTCAGAACCTCATCTAAATCTAATCACCTCCCAGGAACCCTATCTCCAAATGCCATCACATTGGAAGTGAGAGCTTCAGCATATGGATTTGGAGGAGGCACATTCAGTCCAAAGCCAGTCCAAGTCATTTTCCATGCTCTGCTGCAAGGAAGGCCAGGAAATCAAGTATCTGGCATTTTCAACTTTTTTGACGATAGACTTTGCCTCGTAAGATGAAAATTCCCCTAAACATAGGCAGAAGGTCCAGATACTAGGCACTTAAAATCATGATGAATGTCTACTATAGCCATGTTCTGCACATCGTTAGCCTCCTTCTCAAAGCTGAGCACAAGTGAATTCTGAGGACTTGCTCCCCATTGATGTCATCAATAATCAAAGTGATGCAATGGGGACCAGTTTAAACAACAGGACTTCAAAGAGCTAGGAACATGAAAATGTGAATATTAGCATTCCAGAACACCTTCCACTTAAGGTCTCTTTAGCAATATGAGGGTTTAAAGCAGTCTACAAATTCACTGATAAACTTAGAAGAAAGAGAAGACTGTACCGACTATAAATTTCTTTGGTCTCTTGGCTTTAAAGCAAAGTAGGGAAAAACTAGTAAAAGAGAAAATGTGTCTTTGTTAATCAAGTGATGGCTTCCCAGGAAAACACTTGACATCTTAATAGCCATTGTTCAATTAAAAATCAAATCTTTCCTATCAAATCCCCTCGATTCCAAGACTACTGAGTTTACAACAGTGTATGGCATCATTAGTATTGTTCAGTTCAGTTCAGTCACTCAGTCGTGTCTGACTCTTTGCAACCTCATGGACTGCAGCACGCCAGGCATCCAACTATATAATCTATAGGAAATTAGACAACAAGAATCCAAATTGCTATAAGGTAGAATGTGATAAATGTCCCGAGGGTTGTGCCAAGCACATGAGGATTCCATGAAGTGAGACAGCAGGGAACTCACGAAAGGCAAATGGAAGGAAAAAAGAAAATGAAACGTCTGAAGGCTCCTTCATGACTGCAAATCATGTTCACAGAAGATAAATATAGTTAAGGCTACAACAGACCCTACTGATGATGCAGAGCAACCTCCTCCTTTTGTGTTAAAGAAAATGAGTCAAGAAAGTGAGAAGCGGAATCTGAACTAGAACCCATGTCTCCTGACTCTGAAACCCATTTGATTCCTCTATAGTCAGGAGAGATTTATGAAGAGAGATTCATGCTGTCCATTCCCACGCCCTAAACACCACTCTACCCTTATACCCTGAACATGGTGAGAGACCATTTGATCTTGTCACTCAGTGGTGTGGTGCTGAGGAGTACATGTCTGGGCAGGAGAGTGATCACAGGGACTCTGAGGAGCTGACCTGGGACCCAGTAGAGATGCCTGCTTAGCTTAGCTGAGGCTCTGATAGACCTAATGTTCTATGAAAGCCCTTTAGCACATAGGCTCCTGGAGGCAGTTGGGAGAGACGCCAGGGTTGCCAGTTGCCAGACTGAGGCTGTGAAGTGAGGATTGAAAATTCAGTCTGAGATTGAGCTGGTGTGGCTGTAGTTCTGTTCTGTGTGCAAGTGTGCATGCTCGGTCATGTCCAACTCTTTGCAACCCCATGGACTTAGCCCACCAGGCCCCTCTGCCCATGGGGTTTTCTGGGCAAGAATACTGGAGTAGATTACCATTTCCTTCTCCAGTAGTTCTGTCTGAGCAGGTATGAGCTCAGATGCCTCAGGCTCAGGATGTCATCAGTTGACACAGAAGGACATAGTGCAAGGCACAGTTAATGGCAGCAGAGAAAGAATGGGAACCCTATATATCTTGCCCAAAGCCAAGAAATCAAAGTCAAGGAGTCCTAATTAAGCTTTGAAATACTGCTTCACAAGGAGGATGCTGATTCCTCCTTGGTTCTCTCCCCTCCCCTAACTCTGGCGGATGATTCCACCTAGTAATTAGCTGGTAATATTCCACATCATTTCCTTTCCAGCAAGCTCCCAAGTTTCATATACCCTTGATACACTCATGCCAATTTTTCTTTTTCTCTGTTTTCTAAGCATGGTATTTTTGTCTTATTTTGTTTAGTGTTTGATTTGGGTCCCCAAAAGATGCCTTATTAACTAAGCTAGTGGATACTGTTCTTGATTTTCAGATATTTTCTTCCCTTTAATGTCAGGACCATGAACCAGCTATGAGCAAGTATCTCAGCTACAGGATGGAGGCTTGGGGTCTTCAAGGTGTCATTAAGCTACTTGTCAGAATGGAGTACACATAGAAATGCTCATTATTGAAACCCTATTGGCACTGAGGCTTTCTTGTGGGAACTTATTTGCTGCAAATAATGGGCCCTCTGGAGTTAGCTGTGATTTGTTTGGTTTTACTAGCATTTTTGCTGCCACCAAAACTGAAATAATTCTTGGTACATTAAACTTGCTCTGATTATGCCACCTACCAGCTTCCAAATCCTTAACTATTGTAAACTTTGTGACAATGTCTCTATAATGACCTCTGCCATGTACTAAAGTCTGCATGGCATGTCTTTTCATGGAAGATTTCCTTAAATAGGCATCACAGTCAAGTTTTCTCTCCTGTTGACAAGATCAGGTTCAAGAGGGAAGGGAAGAGCAGACTCCAGCTGAAGCCCAAACATTCCTAAATCATGACAGTGGCTGCAGTGAGCAGAGGCTCTCTGACACAATCATGGGTCCTCTTGGCACTTTCTGGGTACCAGTTCTATGCAGGATGCCTTAGGAGCACCACATAAAGAGATGGTTTGTCCTTAAATCCTTTGTACTTGTGCTTCAAAAGCAACCAAGAAGCAAACTGGTTGCTATGACTCAGAATCAGGAAAGCGTAAAGACTCCTGGCTCCATGCTGGGTGAAAGGGGAACATGCCTCCATATCCTCTTCCATCACCTCCAGTGGGGCACAGAGACTGAAACAGATCTTTCCTTAAGAAGTTTACATTATCTACAGTTGTAAGAATTATTCACAGTAAACACTTCTATTTTAGTCCATGGCAATCACTCTGATAGTTCTATCTTGGGAAACAAGTGTGGCTGGGTTCAAAATCAAGACAAGAATGATGGACTTGCCTGGTGGTCCCGTGACTAAGACTGCATGCTCCTGACGCAGGAGGCCTGGGTTGGATTCCTGGGCAGGGAAGTAGGTCTCACCTGCTGCAATTAGAGATTCTGCATGCCACAAAGAAGATCAGTGAATGCTGCTACTAAGACCCAGAGCAGCCAAATAAATAACACAAAAATAAAATATTAAAAAAGAAGAAAATTGAGGAGCATTTCACCTCCCTCCACCAGCTCTGCAAACAAATGCGGTCTATTTTGCTGCTGAAAGTACACTAGCTAAGCCCCATTCTGCATGACCTTTATGTTTACAGTCCCGCTCCCCCATCTTAAGCCTTTGGGGGCAGCCTGCTTACATGAGAATCAGCTTTTTTCACATTTTACAGGGTAAATTAAAACAAGAAATATTTGGATTAGATAATAACTTACAGTAAGAAAGAAGTTCCTCATTGGGAGTTTAAAATACTAAAATATTGATGGAATGTTCCTCTGCACTCCTTTCAGATTAAGGTGGATCATATCAAGTCATGTGCAATGAAACTAAATAATAGAAGGAAGAGAAATCTATATTTTTTTGCTTAGATGTTACTGATGGATCATGTTGTTATGCGTTCTGCACTGTGGGAAAGTTCTTATTAGTGTCCCCACATCTTACAGATGAGGAAACAGTGACTTTCTCAAATTCATACATTTTAAAATAGAAAGTCAAAGTTCCACCTAAAGCGGTCAGATATCAAGGTTCATTGTTTTTCAATATATTAATAGCAACTCATCCAAATAGAGCCATATTATTATTTCATTATAGCCCTCTGATTCCACATTTCCATTCTTTAAGCCCCTTGGTCTAGCACTATCAGACCTTTTAATTATTTATCAATAAGCCAGTATATGCCAGTAGAAAGACTATGCCTTGATAAAAATATTAGAAATTGTACAATATCTTGGAAAATAGAAGAACTTTAAAAAAAAATAAAAATAAAGTGAAATAGCTGTCTGAGGGAAATCCCTGGTGTAACACCCTATGGTCTGACAAGGGTGACAGGACGTGGGGTTGAGGGGGCAGCTTCCTGAAAACTGGCTCAGCCCCAGATGTCAAGTCTGTTTCACAAAAATGGGGGAAGGGGAATGGGGAACTGAGCAGGATATTGAAAGCCCTGACCAACTGGTAATTGTCCTCAATTGTACACCCAGAATGAATGGTGACAAATTCTCAGAAAATCGTGTCCTATCAACAGAGATCTTGGGAGGTCATAAACCAGGTTCACATACACTGGTGAAGAGATGCTTCTGATTCTTCCTTTGGTCCTATTATGGTTCTTTTGAGTTCTAGGATTTGAAATAAACAGGTGTGGTTCGGGTTTCCCAGTGACTCAGATGGTAAAGAATCTGTCAGTAATGCAGCAGACCCAGCATAAATCCCTGGGTCAGGATGATTCCCTGGAGAAGGAATGTCTACTTACTCCAGTATTCTTGCCTGGAGAATTTCATGGACAGAGGAGAGAAGCCAGGCAGGGTACAGCCCAATGGGTCACAAAGAGTCGGACGCAACTAAGCCACCAAAACACACGTAGGTGTGGTCAGTTTAAGAAGGCCTTAAGTTCACGTTGGTACAAGTAAGACTTTGTTGCGTCATCTCAGAATGCAGACACTCTTCTGAAAGTTTGGTAACCCAGTATTTAAGATCTCTGGAAAAGGACTGGCCCTCACTGAGTTTCTATCCCCCTCCAACTCAAATCTTGATTGGTTCCAGAGATGGCTGGTAGATAAGGATTCTCCTCAGGGCAAATATGTGATCGCAGGATGCTCCTTCCCACTGCTTTGCCCCTGCCACACATCACTAATTGATTATGGTCCACTTTCCTGCTGAGCCTGGATGCAGCCTCAGAATCCTTCTCAGCACAACTCCAGGCAACCATTAGCAATCATTTGGAGCTGGCATTCAAAAGGAAATCTGTTTTGCTAACTGGCCCTCAATAGTGTTTCAAAACCCCCTCTCAGATATTTTTGGGGGCTTCCCTGGTGGCTCAGAGGTTAACACGTCTGCTTCTAATACGGGAGACCTGGGCTCGATCCCTGGGTCAGGAAGATCCCCTGGAGAAGGAAATGGCAACCCACTCCAGTATTCTTGCCTGGAGAATCCCATGGACGGAGGACCCTGGTGGGCTACAGTCCATGGGGTCGCAAAAAGTCGGACACGACTGAGCGACTTAACTAACTATCTTCCCAGAACCTGAGCCATTATTCAGAGAAACATCCAATAGAAGATGAAAGAAGAGCTCGGTTTATTACTACCTTTAAAAAAGACTTGAGAATAATTTATTCAATCATTCAACAACAACAAAGTCTGCTTCTATCTTCTAGGCATCTACTTTTCTTTACAGATACAAAGAAGCGGAAAGTGTATTTCTTACTCTCAAGATGCTGTCAGTCTAGAAAAAGATGTATGTGTGTGTGGGTGTGTGTGCACTCAGTCGTGGCCAACTCTTTGTAGCCCCATGGACCACAACTCGCCAGACTTCTCTGTCTGTGGGATTTCCCAATCAAGAATACTGGAGTGGGTTGCCATGTCCTCCTCTAGGGCATCTTCCTGACTCAGGGATCAGAATCACACCTCTTGTGTCTCCTACATTGGCAGGCAGATCTTTACCAGCTGCGTCAGCCTGGGAAGCCCTCTAGAAAGAGATAAAAACAAGTAGATCATAGTGTGTCCTCTGACAGCTACACCTCAATTAGCAAGGCCAAAAGGAGTCACAACCTTTATCTGCTTACACACACACAGAGGCCACTTCCATACATTATCACTTAACTGTCTGAGGAAATTCATTTCTTATTTTCCAAGAAATGTTATTCTTAAATCAGAAAGCTACTTGGGCAGACTGAAATATACATAAACTAGGGGATGTGCGCATCTCTGACAATTAACACATGACTTGGTAAAAAGTCCCACTGGTTTTCAAGTTTCCAGATTTTTCTCCCTGATTTCTCGAAACTTCAGTAAGAAAAATTTTTTTTCTCAGCCCATGTATTTTGGTTTCAGCATTGCCAATTGGGGCTAATTACTTAAGCATTCTCACCAGTCTTTAAAGACCCCATCTGCGTTATCACTCAGTCGTGTCCAAGTCTTAGCGACCCCATGGACTGTAGCCCACCAGGCTCCTCTGTCCATGGAATTCTCCAGGCAAGAATATTGGAGTGGGTTGACATTTCCTTCTCCAAAGACCCTACGAATCACTGGCAATTTGTTACAAAGCAGATTTTTATTTACGAGAACTAGGGTTTATTCCCTCTTAATTTTTTCCCCCATTTCNGACTGTAGCCCACCAGGCTCCTCTGTCCATGGAATTCTCCAGGCAAGAATATTGGAGTGGGTTGACATTTCCTTCTCCAAAGACCCTACGAATCACTGGCAATTTGTTACAAAGCAGATTTTTATTTACGAGAACTAGGGTTTATTCCCTCTTAATTTTTTCCCCCATTTCTTTATATCTTTGCACTGTATTTTGAGAAATTCTGAGAATTGTTATTATAGTGTAGTGATTAAATACAAGGGCTCTCCTTAAATTCAAGACTAGTATATAACTTTGGGTAAATTATCTTCTCTTTGTCTTGGTTTTCTAATCAGTAAAAAGAGGACATATAATTCTTATAAGAATTAAATGAGATAACACATGGTAAATGCTTAAATAATACCTGGCACATAGCAAGCACTCAATATATATATTCAGATAATATTAGTCTTTCTTCAGCTCTATTTTATAGTTCATTATTCAATTTTCAGTTATTTCTAGTCTGCTATCGGGGAAGGCAATAGCACCCCACCCCAGTACTCTTGCCTGGAAAATCCAATGGACAGAGTAGCCTGGTGGGCTGCAGTCCATGGGGTCGCTAACAGTCGGACAGACTGAGCGACTTCACTTTCACTTTTCTCTTTCATGCATTGGAGAAGGAAATGGCAACCCACTCCAGTATTCTTGCCTGGAGAATCCCAGGGATGGGGGAGCCTGGTGGGCTGCCGTCTATGGGGTCACACAGAGTCAGACATGACTGAAGTGACTTAGCAGCAGCAGCTAGTCTGCTATGGTTAGTTTTGTTATTTCAGCAACTTTATTTTTCATCAAATTGGTTCTTTTCCATAGTATCCTATTTTGGATTCATAGCCTCTTATTCTTATTTCATAAGCTCTTGCTCTTGTTTTATAGACACTTTCACTCATTTATCTCCTCAGTTCAGTTCAGTTGCACAGTCATGTATGACTCTTTGGAACCTCATGGTCTGCAGCATGCCAGGCTTCCTTGTCCATCACCGACACCCAAAGCTTGCTCAAACTCATGTCCATCGAGTCAGTGAAGCCATCCAACCATCTCATCCTCTGTTGTCCCCTTCTCCTCCTGCCTTCAATCTTTCCCAGCCTCAGGGTCTTTTCCAATGAGTTAGTTCTTCACATCAGGGGGCCAAAGTATTAGAGCCTTAGCTTCAGCATGAGTCCTGCCAATGAATATTCAGGACTGATTTCCTTTAGGATTGACTGGTTTCATCTCCTTGCAGTCCAAGGGACTCTCAGTCCAAGAGTCTTCTCTGACACCACAGTTGAAAATCATCAGTTCTTCAGTACTCAGCCTTCTTTATGGCCCAACTCTCATGACTACTGGAAAAACTATAGCTTTGATGAGATGGACCTTTGTTGGCAAAGTAATGCCTGTACTTTTTAATATGCTGTCTATACTTGTTACAGCTTTTCTTCCAAAGAGCAACCATCTTTTAATTTCATGACTGCAGTCACCATCTGCAATGATTCTGGAGCCCAAGAAATAAAATTTCTCACTGTTTCCATTGTTTCCCCATCCATTTGCCATGAAATGATGGGACTGGATGCNTGTCTATACTTGTTACAGCTTTTCTTCCAAAGAGCAACCATCTTTTAATTTCATGACTGCAGTCACCATCTGCAATGATTCTGGAGCCCAAGAAATAAAATTTCTCACTGTTTCCATTGTTTCCCCATCCATTTGCCATGAAATGATGGGACTGGATGCCATGATCTTAGATTTTTGAATGTTGAGTTTTAAGCCAGCTTTTTTTACTCTCCTCTCTCACTTTCATCAATAGGCACTGGAGAAGGGAATGGCAAACCACTTCAGTATTCTTGCCTTGAGAACCCCATGAACAGTATCTCCTCAAGGAGATATTAGTATCTCCTCGATATATTTACAATTTTCATCACATGAAACTGCTACTTCTCTTTACTTCTTCAGGTGTATATATATATATTTTTTGTGTGTTTCCCTTTATATCTGGGAAGCCCCCATGGCTCAGATGGTAAAGAATCTGCCTGCAATGCAGAAGACATGGGTTCAATCCCTGAGTCAGAAAGATCCCCTGGAAAAGGGAATGGCTACCCACTCCAGTATTCTTGCCTGGAGAATTCCATGGATAAAAGAGCCTGGCAGGCTACAGTCCATGGGATTGCAAACAGTTGGACATGACTGAGTGACTAATACTCTCATTTTTGTATCTGGAGGAGGTTAGCTNCTGAGTCAGAAAGATCCCCTGGAAAAGGGAATGGCTACCCACTCCAGTATTCTTGCCTGGAGAATTCCATGGATAAAAGAGCCTGGCAGGCTACAGTCCATGGGATTGCAAACAGTTGGACATGACTGAGTGACTAATACTCTCATTTTTGTATCTGGAGGAGGTTAGCTATTAACTCACTCTGGCCAGGAGACTTTTCCAGTCTCTGTGCTGGATTACCATCCCATTTCATACCCAGCTTCCCGTATGAAGTTTGAGCGGGCCATAGTCCAGGTGCACAGGCTTGCTCAGGTAGCTGTGGCAAGGACATCCTGCCAGGAGGTAAGCTTCCAGACCTTGTTTCTGCAGGCGCAGCACACTGTGCTGCCACTCTGACTCCCGGCCTTGCGCTGGCTCCCCAGCTCTAGGCTCAGAGGGTTCCCACTGGCAGACCGGCAGGGCAGTTTCACTTCAGCATCTTATGGCCCTACACAGACCTACCTCCTTGGATCCTTTTCTTACATCTTCCAGTTCTGCCATTTATTCATTCAACTGCTCTGAGCCCAACCTGGCATTTTTCTCTTTGGTTTCATTCTCAGTCTTCTCTCATATGCTTTATCTCTTCCCACCTTCCCTTGTCACACATTTTCCCCTTAACTCTGTTCTTAACATTACACTTACATTTAACAAAGCAAGACAGTCTTTATCAGAAATATTTAGAGACACATTTGTTTTCACCTCCTGACTTCTCTAGCCCCAAGCTGCAGAAGCTTACAAACCTGTCATGCCATACACTCAAAAACTTACAATCTCTCTAAGTCTCTCATTTCCCTCTACAGGGATCCTTGCAAGAGACACCAGCACCAGAAGCTATTTGAGCTTTGGCACCACCAATCATTTGGCATGACAGCAAGTCCTGAATCCAGGAAGAGGGGGTGGAAGGCAACAAAAGTGCCAGGAAGTGAAGGAGATTATCATATTCATACAGATCTTAGCTCTCTGCAACCTCTCCCCTTGTTTTAAGGCCTTCTCTTCATATTTACTGAAGAATTCTGCTGCAAGATAGAGCACCACAGAAGACAATATCTATCATCATGACCTCATGGTAGTCCCCTTTTTTCTCCCTTAATACTATGGGCTGGACTTGGTAGCTGTTTTTCTTCCAATCACATATATATGAAAAAAGTACACACACAAATATACACACACATCTCAAGATGAATTAAATTGTATGGTAATACTGGCTGCCTTCTTCCATGATTCATTTCCCCCTTTTCCATATGCTCTCTGCCTACATAAATACCTTTAGCCTATTCATTAATTCCTTGGTAAATATATTCAGTTCTTCCCTCTGTTCCTTTTCTCCAACACTCCAGTTGCTTTTTAGAAGTTTTAGCTCTAACCTTATGCTCTCTGTCTCTCTAGCCCCCCAGTGATTGTCACTATCTTTCTGTGTTTCTCTCTCTTCAAAGTCTTGTAAAATATAACATACTGCAAAGCAGTGGTGCTCCTAAAATTTAGCATTTGGGGTGGCAGATGGGGTGGTAACAAATCTGCTCATGGGGGCTGGTATATCCCCCAGCACTCTCAACCCATTGCATACATTTTGAATTATAAATATGAAAGATAATGGAATTAGAAGCACATTAATGTGTCATTTAATCTGTTTAGGAGTAGGTGAGAAAACAAACTCTTTACTAATACTTCACCCAACACAGCTAACATATAGCAAAACATAATCCCCATGATGGCAAACAGCTATGAAGATTTAGCTTTTGTGGTCTCACTACAACTTAGCCATCGGTGGAGAAGGCACTGGCAAAGGAGTAGCTCCAGCAAAAGAAGCTAAGGTTGGCTACCAACCATGTTGCATTTAGACTTTCTTCTTGAACCTTGGTTACCACCTGCTCTTTCCACCCTAATTATCCACAGACTCATTTTATAATAAACTGAGACCACTGTTGCTTATTCTTAATGTTTTTAATTATTCCTCTATATAGATCCTCCATCTAGATTTTGTAAACTCTTTTGAGGACAAGGACTATGTTAATCCCCTGCCATGGGATACATGGTTTACATAGGTGGAAAGCAAATTATGTTTGTAGAGAAAAATGTCCTGTGCAGGCATTTCACTTACATATTCTTATGTATCCATCACAGCAGCCTATGTCCATAGGTGTCATTATGGAAGCTCATAAAGGAGAAGTAATTTTACTGAGATCACAAGGCTAGTAAGAGAGCCTGGATGCAAACTCCAATTTTCTTAACTCTAAAACATATATTCTTTATACCACATTATGCCATTCAATGCTGAACAAAGGCATGATGAATGATGAATGGATCAATCAATCCTTGACTCAAGACACTTCAATTCTGCCAGCTTAACTCTCTGCAAAATAAAGGGTGGTCACTTAACAATGGATGTGAAAAAATGGGAGTGTTCTGTGAAAAGAATAATATTGGGTTCTAATTAAAATTTTTAATATTTAGATATGAAAAAACTGCACAGCAAAAATCCTCCCTACCAGGTTAGAATGCATATCAGTTTTATAATCCCATTTGACAATTGACTGAATGGAAACTGATTTAGAGAGAGAGGCTGGGTCAATGTCACATGAACTGTTGTCAATCTAGAATTAGAACCAAGAGCTTTTGAAAGCTACATCCTCTGCTCAGCAATCCATAATTTTTCAAATACTAATGTACAGTTCTTCACCCCACACACTAACAGAAACTCTGCACCAGTAGGAAAACTTTATTACCAATTAACCAGCACTGAGTCCCTATTTAGGACAGACACTGTGAGTGTGCTTTTGGGTTGTCTAGAGTAGAAAAACAGACTTCCATTCCAGCCTCCTTTTATGATGTAATCGTAGTGAAGCTAGAAAATTACATCAAGCAGTGCAGATGGTATAGAATATCCTAATTACAATTCCAAATTGCACTAAATGTTTTTCTAAATAGCTAAAACCCCAGATAAATAAATTTGAAAGGACATATAAAATTGCAGTCATAGGGAGATAAAGCTTTCATTAGCAAATCTTTCCATTTTGCCTGACCACTTCCAAGTAACATTTAGATCACTAAGGACACACACACACAATTTTCTATGGCTAATGAAAAAAGAAAAAGCATCTCCATAATACTCGGCTTACTTTGAAGAATTCCCTGAGGAATTCTTCTAAAGTTGAAGCAAATCAGCATACACAAATACAGCCATTTACAATCTCCTTGGAAACTAGAATTCCTGGCCAATTTAGGCAGCAAGCAGCAAAATGTTTTCTCCAGGTTTACATGAAGAGAGAAAAATATTGTGAAAAATGCAAAGGAAGGTGTATGTTGGGTTTCGGGGTCTGATGTGCTGTCCTCCAGGGGCCTGCGTTTCCGTGCACCAGAAAGACTGCTGCTTTATGCCAAGTGTGCTCACTGTGCCATCAAAATGAAATAAGCTAGAGAAAAATGATGATAATAAAAATGACTTACCCTAAGCACATGCAAGCACTACACCAAGCAATTCACTTACATTCTCATCACCACTCTAGGATGGAGGCATCATCTCCCTGATTTTACAGACTAGGGAACGGAGGCGCAATGATAAAGAACTCACCTAAGGTCACACAGCTAGTCCAAATGGATGGCCACCAACCCAGGTCTATCTGTTCCCTGACTCAAAAGCCATGCAATAGCGCCCATGCTCAGAACACATGCTACATTCCCATGGGAACAATTGTGTTGTCAGTAAAACCACCTTGACTGTCCCTCCACAGTTCAGTGATGTAGTTAATGCCAAGCTTCAGGGGGATTTTCCGTTGAAAATGCTTAAAACCAACCACAACCATTGAGTACAGACACAGAACTGCCAAAATTAAGGAGCTGTCCCCTAGATCGTATGGTCATCAATCAATTTACCTGTTCCTCATAATGTCCTTTGGCATAAATCTATTCCATAAGGATAAAACCACAATAAGGAAAGCAAATTATTTTGTGTTATACCTCTAGATGGACAAAAAGATTAAGAAGCGTACTCACACACTCATGCACTCACAAATGGAAAACACAGATTTGTTTTGACAATCTATTATACTACAAAGATATTTATGAACGTAAACTGCAGCAAAGTTGCATCCATCTTCCAAAAGTGCATACACCCCGCCAAAGACTGCTTAGATGTGAGGAAGGTGAGAATACCCCCTCAAAATTAACTGCCCTCAGGCTAAGGAGGAAGCCTCCAGTTTTCTATGATCAGGATTTCTCACCATGTCTTTCTTTTCACAGAACACTCATGTTCCTCACATCCATGGTTAAGTGACCACCCTTTATTTTGCGATCAGAGAGTCGAGCTGGCAGAACTGAAGTGGCTTGGCAGCTGCAGAGATGAAACTCAACTGAACAAACAGATTAAGTGATGCTTAGATGGAAGAACTTGGACATGCTTCAGGTTTTTTTTTAATTCATTTAAATGTGTGATTGAATCCTGCTCATTACCCTCTCAGCAATATATTATATATTCAGCTCTTTATTGTATAATAATGCTAGGAGTAGAAAATAAGAAAGGTACACATTACCAACTCTTCTTATTATAAAAAGAAGAGCAGGTTTGTTTATATCATAAACAATAGTCAATAAATGCATATACCAAGCTAATTTTTCACAGCAATCCGTATCCAGAACTTGAAATATGCTATTTTATTCTTTGATCCAAATTTCTTGAGACAAATAAATCCTTCTGCACAGTAATCACGCTAAATCTTGGAGTAAACAGCATGTAAGAGCTTCCAGGCCAGTTTAGAATTTTGCTTAGTGCAGACGGGTGACAAATGACTGCCACAGCACCACCCATACCTCGCTGACTTCTTCTCCCGACATCCTCCTCTGCTCACTCTTATTGCTCCAGCCAGACCCACTTCGTTCCCACAAGTGGCCCAAATATGCTCCTGCTTCGCCTCCTTCAGGGTCACTGCTCTTCCCTCTGCTTGAAAGCCTCCCTCCCCGGATAGCCCCACAACTTAAGCCCCCACTTTTTTCAAGCATTTGCTCAAATGTCACCTTACACTATACCCACCATTCTCTCTTCTCCTAACCTGCTAATTATGAACCTACTCAAAGATAAGCTGTGTGAACGGGTCTTTGTTCACTGCTGAACCTCAGCACCTGGAATGGTACCTGTACAAAGCTGGGGAGGGAGTAAATGAATGGATATCACCAGAGCCGGTTTAGGGCTAGGGGGACACCAGTGGTAGCTGCCTAAAGTGTCAATCTATAATAGGTGGCACAGTCATCACTAGAAAAGCAATGAGATGGAGAGTATTTACTTTAGAACTCTCAAGAAAAATCTTGAAATTTTTTTCTTTCCACTTTTTTTTTTATTGAAGAATAGTTGATTTACAGTGTTGCGTTAGTTGCAGATGTACAGCAATGTAATCCAGTTACACACACACATATATACATTAAATGTTTAGAAGGAAGAATTTGATCAACCTCATGGGGCTTTGCTGGTGGCACTAGTGGTAAAAAATCTGCCTGCCAATGCAGGAGATGCAGGAGTCGCGGGTTCAATCCCCGGGTCGGAAGATCCCTTAAAGTAGGAAATGGCAACCCACCCCAGTATTCTTACTTGGGAAATCTCATGACAGAGGAACCTGGTGGGCTAAAATCCATGGGGTGGCAAAGAGTCAGACACATCTGAGCTACAAGGGTCTGGGGGAGAAATGAACCTCCCCTAGGGAAAGTGTTTGGATAAACTGCCCTCTGTTGGCTATAAGGGTTTTTCTCTTACTATATGGAGTTCACAAGTTTTGGACAGAGCAAGACTGCCTGGGTCTAACTAACAGAGGCCAAAAACAGCCACCAGTGGTTCTTCTTCCCCTCCCTTCCCTATGTTCTGCTCAGCTGCTCCTCTAAATTACTGTTGCGTGAATAGTTAAATAATCCTGGTTTGAAGAAGTGCCATTTCATCTTCTGCCCTGTGTACCACCAATACCTCTCCTCTGTTTAAGGCCCTACAGTGCTTCTCAATTACCTTTTGGATCTCATTCAAACTCCTCAGCTTTGGCACTCAGTTCCTGGAACCTGATTTCTTTCTTTCCTTGGCACAGGGACTTTGCATATAGAATTAAGGTAATAGGCCTTAAAATGGGAAGTTTAGGAGATAATCTGATTGGGCCCAGTGTGATCAGATGGGCCCTTAAAAGTGGAATAGGAAAGCCAAAGAATCAGAGAGACATAGCAGAAGAGAGAAGCATAGGGGTGATTCAAGATGTGAAAAAGACTCAACTGCTGGCTTTGAAGATGGAGGGAGGAGACCACAGCAAAGAATATATGTGGCCTTTAGACGCTGAGGACAGCTTCCTTCCAACAGCCAGCAAGGAGGAGAAGGGCCTCAGTCCTGTGACCACACGGAACTAACTCTGACAACAACCTGGGTGAGACTGAAGTGAGTTCTGACCCAGAGCCCAACCACACCAGACCTTAACCTTGGCCATCTGAGCTCAAAGCAGAGACACACATCAAGCCCACTAGACTTCTGACCTACAAAACCATAAGACAATAACTTTGAACTGTGTAAAACTGCTAAATCTGCGGTAATCTGTTATGGAAACAATAGAAAAATTCAAGACCTTCAGCAAACCGGATCCAGCTTATAAACCCAAAATATCCCATTGCTTTGAAATCTGTATCCACTGCTCTAGCCAACTCATCTCCTTTCAGTCCATGAACATGTTCTTTTGTTATGAATGCCACACTGTCCCTCCATTCAAGCTCTTCCTCCTGCCACACCCACTCAAAGCCAGTTCTCCAAGGCTGAGTCAGACCCAGGTTCCCCCTCTTTCACCCTTTAATCTGGTTGTCCAGCAGGATTTTCCACTTAGGTACTTCAAAATGTCATGCTGTGCTTCATATAATTATGTCTTTCTGTCAAGTATCTTATCATTTTCTTTCCCAACAAAACTCTGAGCCCATCATAAGCTGAAATTGTGGCTCCTTTGTGTCTCGCAAAGTACAAAACAATGGATTCATAGCAAACATTTACCAGTAACTTACTCACTTCATTTTAAAATGATCACTTGGATAGGACTTCCCTGTCAGTTCAATGGTTAAGACAGCTACCATTCCATTGCAGTAGGTGTGGATTCAATCCTGAAGTCTGTGAGGTGCAGCCAAAAAAAAAAAAAAAAAAAAGACCACTTGAAGATTTTTTTCTATGTAGAATATTTTCTAATCTGCTAATGTGCCAGGATTAGCAAATAGTTTTTGTGACATAGTTGATTTCAGCTTATTCAGAGATCAGATATGCAGGGTCCTAACAGATTCGATACAGTAACACGAAGCAGTTAATTTCTTTTATTTCTACCAACTAGGTGTTCCTTGACAGCACAGCATTCTCATCTGATGCCTGCTTCTCCACCGTATCTTATTCCATGGTACTAACAGCATGTAGGTCATAGTATACTATGTGGGGACACCTTTCACCGTCTTTGTTGCTGTTCAGTCACAGTTGTGTCTGACTTTTTGCGACCCCATGGACTGCAGCACACCAGGCTTCCCTGTCCTTCACTATCTCCTCAAATTTACTCAAACTCACATCCATTGAGTCAGTGATGCCATCCAACCATCTCATCCTCTGTCACCCCCTTCTCCTCCTGCCCTCAATCTTTCCCGGCATCAGGGTCATCCCAATGAGGCAGCTCTTTGCATCAGGTGGCCAAGTAGTGGAGCTTCCACTTCAGCATCAGTCCTTCCAATGAATAGTGAGGGTTGATTTCCATTAGGATTGACTGGTTTGATCTCCTTGCTGCCTGAGTGACTCTGAAGAGTCTTCTGCAGCACCACAGTTAAAAAATATCAATTCTTTGGTGTTCAGCCTTCTTTATGGTCCAACTCCCACATCCGTACATGACTACTGCCTTAGTTAGAGCATTATTGCGTCTCATTGGCTAAGCATCTTCATCTTTCATTGCAGTAAGTAGACCAGATAAACAGTGACACCTGCTTTCTCTCAAGAATAAGTTGTCCTAGTAAAGCAAATTTGAAGTTTTGGTCTTGATATTAAGAGGTTTTGAATCAGTACACATACAGTGAACAAACATGTCTATGGACCTCATAAAAGCAATTTGAAAGGGAGCAAGCTGTAAAATATTTATTGTACTGTCCTGTGTTTAAAAACTCGATCTGTACATTTTATTTACTTCACATTTATCCTCACCACATTCTCAAAGATGATAACCAAGAGGTTCAGACATCCATTCAATAAAAAGTAAATTTTTCAGAGCAATGCTAATAGCCTTCATTATAAATTGTGTTAATTTCTATACAAAGTCACTCATACTCAGGGGTCTACTATCTGGTGAATGCAATCAGCTGACAGACCAAGGCAGTGCGTCTTTAGTGGTCCAGAGAAGATGCTGTGAGGACTTAGCACAAGAGAGCATTCCTAGCTAAAGGCATCAGGAAAGACTTTATGAAGCAAATAGCATTTAAATGGAGTATTGAACCAAATGTTCTTTATCAAGTAGAGCTGGAAGCAGAAAAGAGGAGGGACTTGGGCAAGAGCAACATAAGCAGAAAGGAGAATATATACAGAAGTGTGGCGGTAAAAGTCTATGAAATGTATTGGGAAACAATAAGAGATCTAGGGTATATTCAAGAGAATAGCATGAGATAAAAATGAAAAGAAAAATCATGATATGTGGTCCTTGACTATCAAGAAAATGATAAAGACTTTATTAAATAGGTATGGAGCTGTTATTAAAGATATTTTGAATAAAGAAAGACGTAATCAGACACATTCAGAGTCGTTTGGGGAGATTACTCTGGCAGTGATGTGAAAGATGTATTAGAAGGCACAAGAGCTAGATGCTCAGAGATTCCTGCAATAGTACAGCCAAGAGCTAACTAGGGGTCTTGATTAGGAAGGCAGCCATGGGAAAGGCACGCTAAAGAAAGAGAAGAAGACAGACTAGTTTCAAAGAAAAACTCAATAGGACATAATGACTCATTGGGTATAGGGGACTGGAGGTGTAGGAGGAGTAAGAGTTTAAGGTATGGTAATGTGATACAGGGATGCCACTGAAAGAATCTGGAAGTCAGGAGGAGGAACAAGCTTAACAGCAAAAATGATTAACTTAGTTTACAGGTGTTAAGTTTCAAGAACCAGCAGGACATAAAATAAAGGTGCCAAGGAAAGATGTGTTTGGAATATAAAATGCAAGAATCATTCCATGGAGAATGTAGCTGAAGCCATAGACATTTATAACATCACAAAGGGAGAGAGTGAATATCTTAAAGTTTAAGGAACATCCATAATCAATGAATGGTGGAAGTATAGGAGCTAGCCAAAAAGACCAGGACCAAGAAGTGATTTCATTAAAGAAGTAATGATAGTCCCCACAGACAGAGAATGAACTTACGGTTGCCAGGGGGGAAAGACACGGGGAAGTGTAATTAGGGAGTTTGGGATTGACATGGACACACTGCTATATTGAAAATGGATAACCAACAAGGACCTACTGTGTAGCACAGGGAGCTCTGCTCAGTGTTACGTGGCAGCCTGGATGGAAGGGGAGTCTGGGGGAGAATGGATATATGTATATGTATGGCTGAGTCCCTTTCTGTTCACCTGAAATAATCACAATGTTGTTAACCAGCTATGATTGATTTAGCCGCTGAGGCAAGAATACTGAAGTTGATTGACATTTCCTTCACCAGGGGATCTTCCTGACCCAGGGAGATCAAACCCACCTCTTCCACATTGCAGGAGGATTCTTTACCGCTGAGCCACCAGGGATTCCTTTAATCCAATACAAAATAAAGTTGTTGTTGTTTTAAGTATGAGAGTCCAAATGCCAAAAAAGAGCAGAATTCAAGGCAGAAAGCAATTTTATGGAAGGATCATCAATATCAAATATCAAAAATTTCAAAAATGTACTATTAAGGCACAGATTGCTTTATATGTTTTTAGGAGGTCATTTTTTTTCAGTGGACACAGAGGCCAAATTGTAAGGGGATACAGACAAATTGATAATGAATTAGCATCGTACATAAATGATTCAGGAAGTTTAAGAATAAAATGTGGTGTTGTTCAGTTTCTCAGTCGTCTCCACCTCTTTGTGACCCCAGGGACCGTAGCACGGCAGGCTTCCCTATCCTTCACAATCTCCCAGAGCTTGCTCAAACTCATGGTGATGCCATCCAACCATCTCATCCTCTGTCATCCCCTTATCCTCCTGCCTTCAATCTTCCCCAGCATCAGGCTTTTTTCTAATGAGTCAACTTTTCCCATCAGGTGGCCAAAGTATTGGAGTTTCAGCTTCAGCATCAGTCCTTCCAATGAATATTCAGGGTAGATTTCCTTTAGGACTGACTGGTTTGATCTCCTTGCAGTCCAAGGGACTCCCGAGAGTCTTCTCCAACACCACAGTTCAAAAGCATCAGTTCTTCACTGCTCAGCCTTCTTTATGGCCCAGCTCTCACATCCATACATGACCACTGGAAAAACCATAGCTTTGACTAGACAGACCCTTGTTGGCAAAGTAATGTCTCTGCTTTTTAATATGCTGTCTAGGTTTGTCATAGCTTTTCTTCCAAGGAACAAGCATAGCAGAAGCCAATATCCAAGGAGAAATAGGGTCAAAAGAAAGTTGACTTTTTTAGGTGTTTATTGCTCCCCCCTCCTCCTTTTAGAATAAATGGTTTTATGCCAATCACTGTTTAGTATCTGTGCCTACCTGTGCCCTTGTGCTTGCTGGGGAAATCCAGAGGTGATTAGAAATGGATCCTTATGCTCAAGCAATAAACAATTTAGTGGATAAACTGGAAACTTATATACCTTGCTAAACACAATGTGATCAAGATAGGCAGAAGGCTGTGGGAACACTGGGCAGAGGTGTTAGCTTGGAGGGAGGCTGCCCGGTGGGTCCTGAAGGAGTAGGAGTTAGATAGTTTCAATAAAAGAGTGGGAAAGAGAATACTTCTGTATGGTTTCTGCAAAGACAAAGAACCTTACAGGACAGAAAAGCAGAAGCTGATGAGAGCGTAAACAAAGGCAGTTTGATTCTGAGACAGAAAAGGATGAGATCATGCAGGCAGGGAAAGGAATTTGCCTTTCCCAGGAGGAGATGACAAGGAAAGAGACAGAAATTGTGAAGAAACAGGGTGATGTTCAGGCAGTAAGGATAAAGTCAGGGGTCAGGGGGCCAGGTGTTCTGCCTCGTTCCCCTTTGTACAATGGAAAGTCAACCATCTGCTGAGAGCAGGGTGGGGGCAGAGAAGCAAGGATTGCTAGATTAATAGTCTTTCATTCCTTTTAAATAAATGCATTTATTTAAATCAAAGGTGATGTTCGGCTTAGTAGCTTCTTAGTACATACAGGGTAAGAAGCAATTTAGCCCAGAAGGTGCAGAGTTTGGAGTCTGAAACCAGACTCCTTCGGTTTGTCTAGTCTGTTCCACATATTAGCATGAGATGCAAGTGATTTTATTATATAAATAATCTCTCTGTGTCTATATTTGCTCATCCAGAAGTAGGACAAATAATAGTACCTAACTCATAGATTTGCAACGAGGCATAAAATTAGTACATACAGGGTAAGAAGCAATTTAGCCCAGAAGGTGCAGTTTGGGGTCTGAAACCAGACTCCTTCGGTTTGTCTAGTCTGTTCCACATATTAGCAGGAGATGCAAGTGATTTTATTATATAAATAATCTGTGTCTATTTGCTCATCCAGAAGTAGGACAAATAATAGTACCTAACTCATAGATTTGCAGCGAGGCATAAAAGGATGAATACCTGTAAAGTGCTGAGGATAGTGCCTGGTATGTAACACATATTCAAAAATGTTAACTCTTATTCTTATTCTTATTAGACTGGCACTATTTACTAGAACTTTCTGAGGTGGTGGGAATGTCCACTGTCCTGTGCAACACAGTAGTCAGTAGCCACATGTGGCCACTGAGCTCTGGAACTGTGGCTAGTGTGACTAAAATTTTAATTTTTACTCATTTCAATTAAAAATGTCACTCCCTACAGAACAAGGAACAACCATTTTAAACAGAGTTTTGTGGATTGGACTGAAGTCCATTCCCTAAGGACCTTGTTCCTTAAATAGTGAAGAGCAGACCCAACCAGGTAAAGATATGGCTGTGGCTCTTAGGAGTCAGCCTTATTTTGCCAGTGGTGATGATCAAAGATAGAATGTGAGAATACAGGAGGATATCAAAGATAGAATGTGATAGTATAGAAGACATGCTCACAGCCCCTGTAATTCCAAAGGAGGTTTTAGTATCTGGTAGGATATTTATTAGATAAATAGGAGGCAAGTGGCATGTCCCCAGGTGAAGAGAACAAAGGTTCAGCCGGCTTTCTGCTAAAGTCAGTCAGTTGAGAGCCATTAGGAAGGGCGGCTGGAGCTCAAACAGAAACCAAGAACTGCTACCAGATGTAGTCTTGAGCCTCATTAATATCTGATGACAATGGAGTCATTTCACATCACAGCCACTAATATCACACTCTGCGCGACAACGTAAAACTCAGATAATCCACACTATTGATAAAACACAAAAGGAGAGAGGAGAAAGGTTATCAATGAATAATGCATTTCTTTTTGTGGAAGCAGGAAGAGAAGAGACAAATGGATCATTAATGGACTTAATGCGATTAGGGTTCACGGTGAAAGAGGGGGCCAGCCCCAGCTCCTGCCGGCAAGGCCACCCGGAAAGGAGGCTGCCATGAAGGGAGCGGTGGGGGGGTGTTACAATACAGCTCTTCAGGAGCTGCTGTTTTCAGTTCCCAGTATTTTCAAAACCTCTTCTTGAATCCAAAATTGGTTGTGTTATCTCTGTTTCTAGAATAAAATAGCAGAGTGGTAACAACAGTGAATTCCTAAGAATTTATGAAAAGGTATGATCACATTTGAAAAGCTTAATTAAGATAGCAGTTTGGAGAAATGAAGGATAAAGCAATTCAAATAAAAGGACAGGAAGTAATTAAGTGAAGAAAAGAACATTCTTGAGCATTGCCACGATAACAGGCACGCAAAAGTTGCAAGCTGTAGTTTCCTTTGTACAATAAGTCACTTTCCTATAGAGTGGCATATCTTGACCTTTTCAAAATGAAATGTTTGAAATTCACTAATATATTTCACTGTTTAGGGGAATTCTGGGTCTTCAATGTGTACGTACATTAAAACAACAACAAAAACCACCTCTTTCTAGTATAAATAATGCTACCAAATCAAGGTCCCATTACAGGAATTCCTCTTCCCGTTCCATAGTTATAGGCTTCGGAGGCCTGCACACCTGGATTCAAACCAGGTCCACTTCTTACTGTAATGTGATCTTGGGTCACTTATTTTACCTCATCAAGCCTCAATTTCCGTAGCGGTAAAACTGATGTTAATACACAGTCACGCAATGTTGTAGAATTGAATAAGATGAGGCAGCCTATGCAAAAGGTCTAAATGTGGGGCTTTCCTGGTGTCCAGTGATAAGACTCCATGTTCCCACTGCAGAAGGCATGGGTTCAGTCCCTAGTTGGGGAACTAAGATCCCACATGCTGGCCAAAAAAAAAAATTAATAATAATTAAAAAAAACACTAAATGTGCCTATATTCCTAGTTCAATTCAGTTCTGTTCAGTCGCTCAGTCGTGTCCAACTCTTTGCAACCCCATGAATCGCAGCACGCCAGGCCTCCCTGTCCATCACCATCTCCCAGAGTTCACTCAGACTCACGTCCATCGAGTCCGTGATGCCATCCAGCCATCTCATCCTCGGTCGTCCCCTTCTCCTCCTGCCCCCAATCCCTCCCAGCATCAGAGTCTTTTCCAAAGAGTCAGCTCTTCGCATGAGGTGGCCAAAGTACTGGAGTTTCAGCTTCAGCATCAGGGCTTAACAAATGCTAGATGCTCCTTCAGGAAGGGGTCAGTGTGTGCACTCTCTTGAGAAGAATCAGACTCCTCAGAAACTGGACACAGCAAAGTGCTGACTTGACCCCCATTTAGACACGCAAACCAAGAACTCTTGGCTCTAGGATTCCTTCTCCCAGGAAACACACTTACCCTGGAGACCCTTTCAGGCCTTCATGATAAGCCGGAGTCCAGGAATAAAAAGCAGCTTCTGCCTCAGGCTCCAGATAAAGCCCTAACTCCTGGGAACTCCCCCTGAGGATGTTAGGACCCTTGCTGAAGCTGGCTAATGTCAGCATTGAACTATGACCCCTTCTGACCCCCATCTGCCATCCCAACCTCCAGTGACAGGCTACTGGTTCACACGCTGAATTCTCAACTGTTCAGTTAAGCTTACTGTTTCCATCTAGAACAAGGAGCACTGCCTAGGCCATCAGATTTTAGGTTTTGATTTTCAAGTATCATCTTTTCTGACATTGAACAATGTGTTCGTACGATAGCAAAAGAAACAGAAACATGTTTAAAGGAAGCAAACTGCTAGCAAATAGCCTAAGGCAGGTACTGGGGTTAGCCAGGAACTTAGGCTTGTTAAGGTTGACACAAGGTCCAAGAAGATCAAAGAAGGTCAGACACAGTTTGAGACAAGTTGTTGCCGTGTTGTTAGGCCAGTTGGGACATGGTTAGAGTGGCCTGATAGCAGAGCAGAGGCCAGAGGTCAGACACGGACCTTGATCAAGCAGGGAGAGGGTCCAGGCAGAGATGACTCTGTTCTTATTCTAGGTTGTTTGTTAGAGAAGGTGGCCTGGAAGCTCATAAGCACAGTTTCCTCTCGGAAACGTATAGATCTTAAAGGAACTAAGGTCTTTGTATCTGTGATGTTGGAAAACATCCTCATGAATCTCTGGTTACCCTCAGAAGGGAGACCAATCTCCCAGCCTGATAAGAGCTTCCAAAGAAGAGTTGAATCTTTATGGACATATATTCTCATCATCTTCAGAAATTTTGTGAGAACTCAAATTTTCCACAGTCTCTCGTCTTCATAGGACAGGAACTTAGCATCAGGCTAGAACTCCAAAATATTTAGAAAATAAGTGGTAGAAAAATGCTAACAACTTACGTATCAATGGGAAGTAATTGCCAGGATTAATATAGAGAATGTTTGGGAAAGACACAGAAAGTGATGCTCCTGTAAATATACACGAGGCCTTTTTACAGAGGAGCCATCGGCATCCATGTGTGTCTGTGAGGCTGTAACACAATGGCTTGTCCTGATTTTAGGATCTGGCCCTAAAAGACAAAGGCAGTCTTGATGGCATGGATCCACGGGAAGAAATTCCAGTGGCCTTGCCCTTGAGGATAAAACCTGGGTTCTCATTAGAGTTTCATTAAGGGTAGCCCTATTCTGGAACATGACTCACTTTTAGGCCTTGGAATTTAATTAGAGATAAAAAGATACATTTCCAATCATCTAGGGCCTTTGGCCCATTTCTCTTCAGTGCCTCCACATTCTTATAAGCATCCAAGAGAATCTTCACCTCCCTGACAGAACGAATGAACAAAATGCTGAAGTCTAAGCTGCCTCCCACTCTCCATCTCCCATCTAGAAAATCAGCAAAGAGTGTGAGCCTTATGGTGATCCCACCACAAGTTATATAATCAGGAAGAACATACCCACCTTCCCTTTTCTCCAAGTCCTCCTGGAAAAATGCATATAATATCACAGATGGCTTATCCTCAACAGGAAAACCTGGAATTTCTAATGCTCTTGAGTTCCTTGTAAGAAAGTTCACATTCCTGTGAAATACAAATAACGACAGAGAAATGCCCTGAAATAAAACTTGTTTCCATTTCAAGGGAACTGGAACAAAAGGGCACTTTGAAATGTAAGAGCAAGGTAAGAAAAATAAACAGCAGCCCAGATGTTCTGTTTCCCTCTCAGTGATAAGTGCTTACAGCACTGGCAGGTCTGGCTGGGCCTGACTGCAGGTGAGGGCTGAGTCACAGTAAGAGAAAGCCTCTGTTGGTTCAAACCACCTGTACACTAACCCACTATTCCCCCAGGTGGGCCTTTATCACAGAAGCACTGTCTCCCTTCACTGACAGAATATCTTCACGAACAGATGTGGTCAGAGTGATCGCCCAAAAAAAGGATTAAAAATGAACTCCTCCAAACTATTCCAAGGGTATCTTGCTGGCACCCCACCATCTCTGTACCCTAATAAATTCTTTCCGCTTCTTTCAGTCCTCATCTCCTTGCCTTGCTTTACTCTGGGAATTAGAGCGGGGCTTGTAGGGAGAGGACTACAAGCCCCATGAGCTACAGCTCACCTTTCAAGGGGTCTGAAGTGGAAGAAGACAGCAGCTGCCTGCCTCCTCTGTCTCCCCTAAAAGAGACCATCTCTTTCCTCTACATATCAATCCTTCTTTATTATCATTAATATCTGTGGTGCATTTCATAAGCGCTATATAAGTCGAGTTCCCTAAGAACTATCTCCTTGAATTTATTGTTTTACATACACATGTATAGAGATTTATTATGTCAAATTGATATATTAAAATGCTTCCCTCCACATGTGGTTTTCTAGAACACACACACAAAATATACAAAACCTGCCCTCTGAATATTACTCATCTCTGGCCTCTAAGAATTCCAAACAGCCCCAAGGGCAACTGACAATTTCTTGCACGCAGCTCACCTGCAAAAATCCTTTTGTTTTAGAAATGAAACAGGGCAGTCTAGCCAGCCACTAGCTCAGAAGTGAGTTATGTGCCTCTTATCAAAGCTTGGCCCCAATAGCCCCCTTTTTACATTTCTTGGCTTTGTGTTTTTGCTGTTTTCTTTTCTTCTCGAAAATTATAGACATGGTAATTCACTTGCAATGCGCTGAGAATCTTAATCCAGCACCAATGTTCTTGGTAAATTGCTTCCTTTTAGTGTGAGATAGAGCGGCTTGCAGTTGCGGTGATGGATCAAACAGCCATTTTCATGCCTCTCCACAACAGCAAGCAGAAGCTCGCACTCGCTAACACAACAACCATGTTTCTGTCTCAGAATAACAAATGAAAAGCATGACGATGGCATATTTCAGAGCTGGAGGAGACAGAATCCCAACACACCACCAAAGAATCCCAATAAGCCACTCGAGTTAGTTTGGATATTTGTGTGGATTGAGGGAAAGGGAAGCACAGAAAAGAAATCATCACCAGTTCATTATCTCTCAATCAAATTGTACCAGTTCACTAACTGAATGAGAGAACCCTGAATTCTATTAATAACTGATCTCAGATCCTGGACAATGAAACCTGGCCAGATTTGTCACAAGTCAGAATGTCAGAAGATGTCATAATTTGTACTAATTCTCTCTCTTTCTCTGTTTCTTAGTTTTCTAGTAAGAATGCCTCTATGCAGAAGGAAATGAAAACCCACTCCAGTATTCCTGCCTGGGAAACCCCAGGGATGGAGGAGCCTGGTGGGCTACAGTCCATGGGGTCACGAAGAGTCGGACACAACTGAGCAACCGAACGGCAACAAAATGTGAATGAGTATAAAAATGTAAGTGTTGATTTGGGAGGCTTCCAGTTTTGGCAAGCAGGCAAATTTACAAAAGCTGAATCTGTTAAAAATGAGGATTGACTTAAATTATGCATAATAATAAGAGATATCAAGGGAACATTTCATGCAAAGATGGGCTCAATAAAGGACAGAAATGGTATGGACCTAACAGAACCAGAAGATATTAAGAAGAGGTGGCAAGAATACACAGAAGAACCAAACAAAAAAGATCTTCATGACCCAGATAATCACAATGGTGTGATCACTTACCTAGAGCCAGACATCCTGGAGTGTGAAGTCAAGTGGGCCTTAGAAAGCCCAAACAAAGCTGGTAGAGGTGATAGAATTCCAGGTGAGCTATTTCAAATCCTGAAAGATGATGCTGTGAAAGTGCTGCACTCAATATGCCAGCAAATTTGGAAAACTCAGCAGTGGCCACGGGACTGGAAAAGGTCAATTTTCATTCGAATCTCAAAGAAAGGCAATGCCAAAGAATGCTCAAACTACCACACAATTGCATTCATCTCACACGCTAGTAAAGTAATGCTCAAAATTCTCCAAGCCAGGCTTCAGCAATACGTGAACCGTGAACTTCCAGATGTTCAGGCTGTTTTAGAAAAGGCAGAGGAGCCAGAGATCGAATTGTCAACATCTGTTGGATCATGAAAAGCAACAGAGTTCCAGAAAAACATCTATTTCTGCTTTATTGACTATGCCAAAGCCTTTGACTGTGTGAATCACATCAACTGTGGAAAATTCTGAAAGAGATGGGAATACCAGACCACCTGACCTGCCTCTTGAGAAACCTGTATGCAAGTCAGGAAGCAACAGTTAGAACTGGACATGGAACAACAGACTGGTTCCAAATAAGAAAAGGAGTACGTCAAGGCTGTATATTGTCACCCTGCTTATTTAACTGATATGTAGAGTACATCATGAGAAACGCTGGGCTGGAGGAAGCACAAGCTGGAATCAAGATTGCCGGGAGAAATATCAATAATCTCAGACATGCAGATGACACCACCCTTATGGCAGAAAGTGAAGAAGAACTAAAGAGCCTCTTGATGAAAGTGAAAGAGGAGAGTGAAAAAGTTGGCTTAAACCTCAACATTCAGAAAACTGAGATCATGGCATCTGATCCCATCACTTCCTAGCAAACAGACGGGCAAACAGTGGAAACAGCGTCAGACTTTATTTTGGGGGGCTCCAAAACCATAGTAAAAAGCAGAGATATTACTTTGTCAACAGAATTCCATCTAGTTAAGACTATGGTTTTTCCAGGGGTCATGTATGGATGTGAGAGTTGGACTATAAAGAGGGCTGAGCACTGAAGAATTGATGCTTTTGAACTGTGGTGTTGAAGAAAACTCTTAAGAGTCCCTTGGACTGCAAGGAGATCCAACCAGTCCATCCTAAGGGAAATCGGTCCTGGGTGTTCACTGGAAGGCCTGATGTTAAAGCTGAAACTCCAGTATTTTGGCCACCTCATGCAAAGAGCTGAATCATTTGAAAAGACCCTGATGTTGGGAAAGACTGACGGCAAGAGGAGAGGGGGACGACAGAGGATGAGATGGTTAGATGGCATCACTGACTCAATGGACATGAGTTTGGGTATACTCTGGAAGTTGGTGATGGACAGGGAGACCTGGCGTGCTGCGGTTCGTGGGGTCACAAAGAGTTGGACACGACTGAGTGACTCAACTGAACTGAACTGAAATTATGCACATTTAAAGACCAAAAAAAAAAAAAAAACCAACCTCCAGTTAAGAGTGACAGATTTAATTTCCTTGGGCTCCAAAATCACTGTTGATGGTGACTACAGCCATGAAATTAAAACATGCTTGTTTCTTGGAAGGAAAGTTATGGCAAACCTAAACAGCATATTAAAAAGCAGAGACATCACTCTGCCAACAAAGGTCTGCATAGGCAGAACTATGGTTTTTCCAGTAGACATGCATGGATGTGCGTCTTGGACCATAAAGAAGGCTGAGTGCTGAAGAACTGATGCTTTTGAATGTGGTACTGGAGAAGACTCTGGAGAGTTCCTTGGACAGCAAGGAAATCAAACCAGCCACTCCAAAACAAAACCAACCCTGAATATTCATTGGAAAGACTGATGCTGAAGTTGAAGCTCCACTACTTTGGCCACCTGATGCAAACAGCCAGTTCACTGGAAAAGACCCTGATGCTAGGAAAGACTGAAGACAAAAGGAGAAGGGGACAGCAGAGAACGAGATGGTTAGACAGCATCACTGACTCAACGGTAACCAATCTGAGCGAACTCCTGGGTTCAGTGAAGGACAGGGAAGCTTGGCGTGTTGCGGTCCATGGGGTTACAGAAAGAGCTGGACACCACTTGGCGACTGAACAACAATTAGTAGAGCAACTTCTTTAGGGTCACTTGACGTTATCATTTAGCTGCTTGACTATCACATTTGTCTACTGGGGATTTGACTATAAAAGCCAATCAGACCTGGTAGACAGGACTCCCCTTGTTCTTCACCCACCTGCATGTGTTATTTCCCAAGGAGATGAGCAACCTGAGTCTCTCTAATGTGGAACAAACTTCTTGAGCCAAACAAAAGGTAACCCCCTTTTAATCAAGGGCTCCACAGTCTGAACAGCTGTGTTGATTAAATATATATACATATTTTTTCCTCCTGTGCCTCACGTGAGGGCCTCTATGACATCTGTACAAAGATGACTCTCCCGCCTGTGTCCTGCATTTTCAGCAAGGTACCAAGAATCTCATTCAGCACCCGACATGCAACAGGCCAGAGCAGATTATCTCTTGCATCCCCCTGAGCTTTTCCCAAGCAGCTGCTATTTCTAATGTGTGAGAGATATGGCTTCAACCCTTTCTGCTTGTCATTTCTGATGTTTTGATTCTGGCTACAAAATTAGTGATGAGGCCACCTAGGAAGGACCTGCTGTTGCTGTAGTCCCCATCATTTTGGCTTGCCTGCTCTTGGTATTCTCTAAGTTGCCGGATAGAAAACTGCTTAGGTTTCCTTTGGGCTAGACAGTGATCTAAAGTGCCCACACCTGCTCCCTCTCACGCACAATGTTTATTGCTGCACTGGTAAGCCTGCCTCTGCCAGTACTTATTCTGAAAGTCACTCAGAATCTTCACATTTCCAATAGAAATGCCCCCTCTCGTGGTGGTTGCTGGATACTGCAGCCTAAGCTTCAGGCAAGAGCACTCTAAAATACCAGTCTCCTGCACATAGACCTGTGTGCATACTGGGAACTCAAGTCAGCCCAGAGTGTAGAAAACTGTGACTTCTTGTTGTGAAAGCTAAATTCTCTCTAAATGCATCAGGTTTTCAGATAGATTTTGAACCAGATTAAATTGCCAATAGTGAGCCATTTTTATTCTATAAAATGGGAATTTCATACAGCTCAATGTAATACATAAAGATAAGCCAGGCAGGGAAACTTCTGCCAACTTCTATGGTTTTAGCTGAGCCCTATGAATACCAGCCAAGAATGAAAATCTTTTCTGTTCTCATAACTACAGTGAGAAGTTTTAAACACAATAAATAAATATTTTTCAAGCCCTGAATGCTAGAAGCTTTGCCAAACTCTGAACGTAACCTTCTCATGTTTCTTGGTCAATTGGCAGTGATTATAAAGCACAGGCTTAGAAAGTTGTACTTCCCTAGATTTGTCATTTATATGTTAAGGAGCATTTGCCAAATAACTGACAAAATTACCTCTATTCTGGCACAGGTGCCTAGTATTCTAAACAGGCNGCTCCCCTCATCTGTGCAATCCTGCGCGAAGTCTTGGCCACTGCCCGGCTCAAGGAACTGGAGAGACCTCTCGGCTTGAATGCCTGCCCACCCCCCGGACACTGCAGACACGGATCTCTGACCTTGACCGCCCCACGACCTCCCACCCACCGAGGCCTGTTAACCCCTCAGTTCCCTCCTGTGGTGTGATTTAACATGCCTGTGCCAGCCTTCAAGAGTGTGGGAGGGGAAGAGCGGTCCTGGAGTGTGGGCTCCCAGCCCCTCACCCACACACCAAAGACCTTTCCTTCCACTATGCCCCCAGGCATGGCTTTTGCCCTCCTGACTTCTGTGCCCCCAGTGTTCGGACTCTACACTTCTTTCTTTCCCGTCCTCATCTACACCTTGTTGGGTACTGGGAGACACCTGTCTACTGGTGAGTGACCCACAGACTCGTTTCCCTCTATGTAGGGTGAAATGGACAGGCGGTTGAGGCTTCCCTTCTTATAAGCTCCCTCACTCTTACTCCCCTCTTCAGTCCCTCACCTTCCTTTCCACCATCCCCTGCTGGACTGCCCTGAGCCCCTGACCTAGGCAGCGCCTACTAGGGGTTTGAGGGGGTGCAGAGAAGCAGGAGTTTACTCAGACTTTTCCTCTCCATGAAATCTGGTTTAAAAGAACGTCTCTAAGACTTGAAAGAGGGGAGAAGAGATGCACTGTCACCCAGAGGAGGGCGTAGTCCACAGGGCATCCGCAGCAGGGGCAGGGAAAGGGATCTTGGCCCCACAGCCTTCACCTGAGCAGCCAGCCTTCTAGCAGAGGTGGTCTGACAGCAGCCTTTCTGGCAGAGTGCCTGGAGCCTAGGCACTCACCTCGCCCCAGGCCAGCACATCTGGTGATCTGTGCATTTCTCCCCTGGCCCTAGGAACTTTCGCTGTCCTCAGCCTCATGACCAGCTCGGCCGTGGAGCGGCTGGTGCCCGAACCCCTCTCGGGGAACCTGAGCGGAATTGAGAGGGAACAGTTGGATGCTCGGCGGGTTGGTGCGGCTGCGGCAGTGGCCTTCGGGAGCGGGGCCCTGATGGTGAGGGAGGACGGAAGGGGGTGGAGGGGGCAAGGACTGGGGGAGTCCACGCTGGGCGGGGGACGCTGGGGGAGNATTGAGAGGGAACAGTTGGATGCTCGGCGGGTTGGTGCGGCTGCGGCAGTGGCCTTCGGGAGCGGGGCCCTGATGGTGAGGGAGGACGGAAGGGGGTGGAGGGGGCAAGGACTGGGGGAGTCCACGCTGGGCGGGGGACGCCGGGGGAGAGGGAGGGACAAGTGTCCAGCGGCGGTCTAGGCAGAAGAGGTGCGCGGAGAAGCCTGCGGCCCTGTGCCGGGACTGGTCTGCTCTTCTCCGGTGGTGATCCGGGCATCCTCTCCTCTGCAGCTGGGGATGTTTGCCCTGCAGCTGGGCGTCCTGGCCACCTTCTTGTCGGAGCCTGTAGTCAAAGCGCTGACCAGCGGGGCCGCCCTGCACGTGCTCGTGTCCCAGCTGCCTAGCCTTCTGGGGGTGTCCCTTCCACGTCAGATTGGCTGCTTCGCTCTTTTCAAGGTGGGGGTGGGAGAACAGCGAGGAGGCTTCCAGTGATCCCGGGAAGAGGGAAACCCGCAAAGGAAGGAAGGAGGGCCAGTGGAGGGACAGCGTGTGGTGGTGGGAGGCAGTGAGGGTCGCCGAGGAGGTGGAAGCCCTCCTGGGAGCCGGGAGAGAAGGCCTCGCTTCAGTCTGGGGATCGGACTGCCGGCAGTAGACCCTGGCCCCAGGCCCCTCTGCTCACTGCCCTGCCCACAGACCTTGGCTGCTGTGTTGACGGCGCTGCCCAGGAGCAGTCCCGCAGAACTGACCATCTCGGCACTCAGCCTGGCGCTGCTGGTGCCGGTCAAGGAACTGAACGTGAGATTCAGAGACAGGCTACCCACCCCGATCCCAGGGGAAATCGCCATGGTGAGGATGGCTCCCGGGTGCCAGCCCCGTGCACCACGTAGACCCTGCTTGCCCTGTAGGAAGTGGCCGCTGCCTCCCCCTCGTGGAGCGCGGAGAGGTCACGCACGAGAGGTCCTGCTCACACGTGTGCTTTGCCAGGCGTCTTGTCAGAGCGCTTTGACCCTCGGCAATCTCCCACCCACGGGTTCGCCTTTCTCTCACAAAGCCTCTGAGTCTTCTTTCTTCTTACAGCGCCCCCTTGCGGTGTCTCTGGCCACGGCACTTCCACTCCCGTCTTTTCTCTCCTCTCGCCCGATCTTCCACTGCATCTCAAGGCTCATCTCCCTTCCGGCGTCCACCTACATTTCTCTCTCTCCTCAGTTAAACAGCATTCCATTCATACCCCACGGATACCCCATATATCCCTAGATGTAACTCAGCTTCCCTGCTTAGAATGGCTCGGTTGTACCTCTCGGTATCCACCATCTCATAGCAGTCCCCTCTCACTTCCTCTGGTCCATCTCTCTCCATAGTTCAGGCACACATCATTTCTCTTTCTTTCATTCTACCTTTTTTTTTTTTTGAACCGCTGCGCGGCTTGCAGGATCTTAGTTCCCAGACACCAGGGGCTGAACCAACTCCTTAGAGAACAGAGTCCTAACCGTTGGAGAACCAGGGTATTCCCTCTCCACTCTAAATCCGCTGTCAGGCACCCATTGCAAACACACCCCAGCTCCCTCAGTTGCCGGGCTCCTGCAACCCCTAATCCTGAGTTACAGTCCTCTCGTACTGAGCCCCTTCTAGCCTCTGCGGAGGGCCATCTCCACCCATGCTCTAATTTGCTCTCTTTGCCAGGTGCTTCTGGCCTCCGTGCTCTGTTTCACCTCCTCCCTGGACACAAGATACAATGTGCAGATAGTTGGGTTGCTGCCCGGAGGGTAAGAGAGAGTGAAAAAGCACTTGTTTTCTTTTCTCACAACTCTCCCACCCAACTCCTCCTCCTGTCCTGCCCTGTACTATTTCCTCTCCCTTCCTCATATCCTTATTATTCCCAACCCACCTTCACTCTTTCTGCAGATTTCCCCAACCTCTCCTCCCCAGCCTGGCTGAGCTGCCCAGGATTCTGGCCGACTCATTGCCCATGGCGCTGGTTACCTTTGCAGTGTCTGCCTCCCTGGCCTCCATCTATGCAGACAAGTACAGCTACACTATTGACTCCAACCAGGTGTGACTTTGAGTGAGGACCCCAGCCTCATTCAGGAGACAGACTGCCCCCTAAAGTGATTTCCCCCTCCTAGCCATGCCTTCGTATCTCTCCTCTTCTCACTGCATCCTTTCAGGAGCTCCTGGCACATGGTGTCTCCAACCTCGTCTCCTCCCTCTTCTCTTGCTTTCCCAACTCTGCCACATTGGCTACGACCAGCCTACTAGTGGATGCTGGTGGGAACACACAGGTAAGAGCCACGTTCTTGGGTGAGGAGAAGGAGGGAGGGACATCCATGTTGGGTGGTGGTGGAACAGGAGGAAGATTGGAAGATACCCAGGGGGCAGTCCTGTAGAGGACAATGGGAATCTGTGAGGGAAGGTGAGTGGGGAGTGGGATTATCTGGGAAGAACATAGAGAAGAAAGGTCCGTTAAGACCTCTGTAGATTCTAAGCACTGAGAAAGGGCATGGTGTCCTGTATGTAGTTCAAAATAAGGACAATACTAATCTGGAAACAAAATTCTGGACTTTTTCCTTGTGAGGACATATTCTTTTTCAAAGAAATGTCACATATTAAAGTCTCTGCCTGATATTTTTGGTTTCCTGTATTTGTTGGTGTCTTAAGTATGTGGTTAAGCCTGCTTTTTAGGGTCATCCAACAGTGGCTTCTAAAATGGAGGTAGGCTGCAAAAATAGGGATGTTGAACTATATCTTGGGGGAAACCAACAAATGACAGGTATTTAATTGGGCGAGGGGAAAAGTGAGCAGCACAATGTCAAGAAGGGGTTAAGGAGTGAGGAACAGCAGTGTGGAAGGGGATTTTGGGAGGAGGGAGACTTCCAAGAAGACTGACACAGAGGCAGGAGACCACCTCTCAGTAGGGGTGGGTGAGGTTCCCTCCCTTCTTTGCTTCTGTCCCTCCTGCCCTACAGCTGGCGGGCCTCTTCTCCTGCATGGTTGTCCTGTCTGTGCTACTGTGGCTGGGGCCCCTCTTCTACTATCTGCCCAAGGTAAGCAGCAGAGGAGGTGGAGGGATAGCTGGGAGGGGCGGCTACCTCCCCGCACATGGGGGTGGTCAGCCTACCTCCTCTGCCCTAAGGCTGTCTTGGCCTGCATCAACATCTCCAGCATGCGCCAGATGTTCTTCCAGATGCGAGAACTCCCTCAACTATGGCGCATCAGCCGCGTGGACTTTGTGAGAAATGGCAGCATTGCTCTCAGATGCCCCCTCCCACCGTCCTAGCATCCCTGGCCTCTGCCCTTGATCAAAGTTAACTGTCCCAGTCCTGAGTTCTGCAGCCTACTCACCTTCAACTTGCATACCTCCTAATCCCTTTACTCAGAGACAAGGTGAAGGGTAAAGTTTGAACCTCTTCAGACCTGAGTATTTGTAACTCCCCAGGTGGTTCAAGGTGTGAGGTCTTTACCCTTGGTGTGTATCCCCTATTAGGTCAACCTCATCCCTTCCTTCTGTCATTCTTTCTACTTTCTCCCGGGCCCTCCCTCCCCATCATTTGCTCTGGCAGTCGCTGCCCCTGGACCCGCCTTCCCTGGCAGTGAGGGCCTGGCATTTCTTCTGGGCGTTTCACTCCCATCCATGTCCTGCAGGCTGTGTGGATGGTCACATGGGTGGCTGTCGTGACCCTGAGTGTGGACCTGGGCCTGGCCGTAGGTGTGGTCTTCTCCATGATGACTGTGGTCTGCCGCACCCAGAGGTGGGAGCAGAGATGAGAGGACGGGAGAGAACAGAGTGCTTGGGGTGACTCTCCAGCCAGATCAGGCTGGGAAACTGACCCCAGCTTCCTGCCCAGGGTACAGTGCCTGGCACTTGGACTGGCTGAGGGGACAGAGCTCTACCGGCCACTCAGAGAGAGCCACAAGGTGGGTGGGCTACAGCCAAAGAAGGAAGGGAAGGTTAGACTTGGATGGTTCCCTGACCCTCTGACCCCTTAGCTCCTCCAGGTCCCGGGGCTCTGCATCCTGAGCTATCCAGCACCGCTTTACTTTGGGACCCGAGGGCAGTTTCGCCGCGTCCTGGAGTGTCATCTGGGGCTTGGAGAAGGAAGCAAGGTGAGGGACCTGGTCAAAGGGAGGAAGTGTGGCTTCTCTGGGGCTGGGAGACAGGTGGGTGTTCCAAGAGCCATTCTTGGGCTCACTGCTTGCATGTTTGTGCTCACGTCTCAGAGGTGGTGACTCCCCTTCTCTACTCACAGGAGGCTCCAAAGACAGATGGCCCACCTGATGCAGGTGAGGTGGGAGGATAAGCGGGGAGATTTGGGCACCACCCACAGAGGCATCTGAGTCCGCCTGCCTTCTCGATCTTAGCTGCCGAGCCTGTCAGGGTGGTGGTCCTAGACTGCAGTGGCGTCACCTTTGCAGACGCTGCAGGGGCCAGAGAAGTGGTTCAGGTGAGGGAGAGGACGGGCTAAGGAGGAAGTCCCCTTGTGGTTTCGTGAACACCCTCTGATGTAGGACTTAACTCCCTCCCTCCCCCCACCCCCGCAGCTGGCCAGTCGGTGCCGAGATGCTGGGATCCACCTTCTCCTGGCTCAGTGTAATGGTGAGATATGCAGGATGGAGGGGTCTGGAGACGGGGGAGTGACCGGACACTTGGCGGGGAGGGAAGAGGACACAGTGTGGATGTAGGACCTGAGGACCTGATCTCCTCTCCACACAGCCTCTGTGCTGGGGACGCTGACCCAGGCAGGACTCCTGGACAGAGTGACCCCAGAACAGCTGTTTGTGAGTGTCCAGGATGCAGCTGCACATGCCCTGGAGAGGCTGGTGAGGCGGCAATAGCAACAAGAGTGGAAGCTGGGAGTGCTGGCCTATGGTGAGGGGAGGTGTGAGTCAGTGACTGAAGACCCTGGCAGAGGGATTTTCGAAGGGGGCTTAGGAGGAAGATGAAGGAAAGGGATGGGGATGAGATGATTAGTCAATATAAGACTAAGCCAGGGAGACTGGGCCCAGCTGTCGGTGAAGAACTGAGGAACTAAAGTTCAAAGCAGGCAGTGTGCCCCTGAGGGGACTGCCAAGTCATGGGTGAGGGAGGGGAGCACCAAGTCTACTTCTGACATGTCCCTTCCCTGTTCCAGGAGCTCAATGGTCCAAAGACTTGCACAGTGTGGGTCTGACCCAGTCATTTGGTGTGTGGAGGGCCCCAGTGAGACATGTGTGAGGCGGGCCATGGCCCCTGAGTCCCCTGACTTCATGTAACCAATAAAATGAAGCTGAGAGCCTCTGGGGTTCATGAAATGAGTCTGGGTGTCTGCACATGGACCCTTGGTGCCCCCTCCTCCACTCCCAAAGCACTGCAAAGACACAACTAAAAACGGCTTTCCCCTGTATGTTCACCAGCCCCCATTCCAACTCCATTCTCTCCATGGGGGTGAGGCTGCAGCCACTGCACAGAGTCCTGGATCCGGAGATAGGGGCACAGCCCTGGGACTATATACTGGGGGNTGAAGACCCTGGCAGAGGGATTTTCGAAGGGGGCTTAGGAGGAAGATGAAGGAAAGGGATGGGGATGAGATGATTAGTCAATATAAGACTAAGCCAGGGAGACTGGGCCCAGCTGTCGGTGAAGAACTGAGGAACTAAAGTTCAAAGCAGGCAGTGTGCCCCTGAGGGGACTGCCAAGTCATGGGTGAGGGAGGGGAGCACCAAGTCTACTTCTGACATGTCCCTTCCCTGTTCCAGGAGCTCAATGGTCCAAAGACTTGCACAGTGTGGGTCTGACCCAGTCATTTGGTGTGTGGAGGGCCCCAGTGAGACATGTGTGAGGCGGGCCATGGCCCCTGAGTCCCCTGACTTCATGTAACTAATAAAATGAAGCTGAGAGCCTCTGGGGTTCATGAAATGAGTCTGGGTGTCTGCACATGGACCCTTGGTGCCCCCTCCTCCACTCCCAAAGCACTGCAAAGACACAACTAAAAACGGCTTTCCCCTGTATGTTCACCAGCCCCCATTCCAACTCCATTCTCTCCATGGGGGTGAGGCTGCAGCCACTGCACAGAGTCCTGGATCCGGAGATAGGGGCACAGCCCTGGGACTATATACTGGGGACCTCCCCAACCCCTTAGTACCAAGGAGATGAGAGGAGAGTATTTCTGCTTTAGGTTTTTAAAGTCCCCCTATGGGCTCTTTGGCACTTGAAAAACAACCCCCCACTTCCTGCCCTAGGGGAAGGGGTGGGGGCGGAGGACTTGGCACTGGCTCTGGGACAAGTTATGGCTCCATCATGCCCCTGGGCACTTGCAGAAAGGAGGAGTGACACCAGGACAAGCCCCTGTTTGGGATCAAGTTCTGAAGGAGACTGGGACAGTCAGTGGAGTGGTCACTGGCTGGTGGGGTTTGCTAGGAACTCCTGGCAGGGACAAGGAGGCAGGCCCAGTCTGACAGCTGAAAGGCCCCCAAGTGGCCGTCACTCTGAGGTCATGCACTGGAGCCGGTGTTTGAAGAAGAGCAGGCGATGTTTGGCCACCTGACTCTCGTCCAGTGATCCTGGGTAGCGGTACCGAGCATAAGTCTCTGCCTTCGCATCCCTTGAGGTCCAAGGCAACTTCAACTTGGATGCGTGATCCACAATGACGTCTGAGCAGGAGCCCACTTGAAGAGAACCAAGTCCATCCAGGAAGAATTCTGGGGGCAAAGGGAAGGGGAGTACACAGTGAAGGGTCTTGAGGATTCAGAGGCACCGCTGCCCCTAAAGGAGAACTGACATTTGGGATATGGTGGGTGCATATGCAAAGACTCCATCTCTAAGGACCTTAGGCATGTAAATCAACCCTTTGAGTCTTGTATAAAATGTATCAATATCCTTACCTTGTGCTGTGAAAACTGATTCCCTCCCTTCCTCCCTCCTGCAACACACACTCACACACCGAAAAATTCAATAAATGCGGACTTGGCTGCTCCGAGGTGGCCTGCACCAGGAGATTCAGTTGGGAGCAGGATAGAGGCCGAGGTGACAGTGGTGGGGAAGCTCAAGGCCGACCCAGTGGCTGTACCGGTCGCTGGTGTTTAAATGATGACTGGAGCTGGGATGTTTGGAGCTCTCTCTTGCCGGGGCACAGGTCTTGGTAAATCTTTGTAGAACTGCTCTAGGGACCCCGGTGGCAGCTGTGGGCTCCGTGGAGTGGTCGGGCAGGGCAGTACTACCCGGGGCCCCAGGCACCTTACTGCCCCACCACCCCGCGGTCCCTGGTCCCGAGCCCCTAAGGGTCCCTGCCCGGCCTGGAGGGGGCGCCACTCACCCAGGTGCGCCACGCGGCTGAGGCGCGGGTCAAAGCCGACCTCGCGCACCTTGTCAGTGCGCGCCAGGAAGAAGTTGACCACGCCGTCGGTGACCACGCACCCCGGGAAGCCGACGAGCTCGTGGTGGAAGCCGCGCTTCTGCCGGAGGCAGTTCCCGCGGCCTGGCGCGCCAGGCTCCACGCTCAGCAGCTGCCGGTAGGTGGTGGCGAAGCCGGAGATTTCGCGCACCGCGCCCCCCACCTGCCGGGGCGGGAGGATGGCTGCAGGCCGGACGCACACTGGAAGGGGTTAGGTCTGGGCTCCCTCTCCCCACCAGGCTGGCTTCCCTGCTGGGTCCTTTCCCGCCCTACCCCTGCAGGACCCAGACAGTGGCCCAGGCTCTGCTTCCGTCCCCGGGCTGGCTGCGCGCGGGTCTCCCGGCCTTGGCCTTAGCCTGCCGGAAGCCCTCCTCCCACCCTCCATCCCGCGGCCCCTCCCCTACCAGGTCCAGCGGCGTCCGCTCCAACACGTCCACAAGCCTCTCTAGTCGCGTCCGCGCCGTGAAGACGAAGTCATCGTCCACCCACAGCACGTACTTGGTGGTTACTTGGGATATGGCCAGGTTCCGGCCTGCGAACCAGCCCTGGGAAAGGGTAAGTACGGTTGGCGATGCTACCGAGACAGGACGCAGCCCTCTGCCGCCTACTTCTCACTCCTGACCCCTCTCAACAGCCTCTGTCTGTGCGTGTATGTTCAGTCTGCGACTGACGCTGCGACCCCATGGACTGTATAGCTCGCCAGGCTCCTCTGTCCATGAGATTTCCCAGGCAAGAATACTGGAGTGGGTTGTCATTTCCTCCTCCAGGGGATCTTGCCTACCCAGGGATCCAGCCTGCATCTCCTGCGGGCGGATTCTTTACCAGTGAGCTACCTGGGAAGCCCAACAGCCTGTGCCCCTCTTCAAACTTTGGAAGTGCTTAGGAATGGCCGCGAGCTAGGTTTAAAAAACATGCAGTTTCCTACTGCCAGAGGCTCTGAGTGGGTGTTCTGGGGGAGAGTCTTGGAATGTATTTGATTCATGAGTTCATTCATTCATGCATCAACTATTTATTGAGCCCCCACTAGGTGCGAAGCACCGTTCTAAGAAGGCAGCTCAAATAAGACAGCTCCCGTGGAGCTTACATTTCAGAAATCCTCATGCTGGATTCACTACCCTGGAGACTGCGAACTGAGGGCATGCCCCCTCCCAGTGCCCTGTGGCTGTGCACCTTGCCAAAAGGCATGAGATAGTGCTCGATGTGGGGACCTCTAATGCTCTCTGGCTTGTCGCTGTCGTCGGCGATTACCACTGTGACCGTTGGGTAGAAGCGGCGGATGCTGGCGATGAGTGCCCGTAGCCGATTGTAACGAAGGAAGGTCTTAGTGGCGATGGTGACCAGAGTGCTGATGTTGTACTGGGCTAGGAGTGCGGGACGTAGTTAGGTGCAGAGGAGAGTGGCGAGTGAGGAGAAGAAAGACACCTTCTAGGGCCACCCTCTCCCAACTTTCTTCCTGTCAGGCTGGATCTGTGGCCCTGAGCATACCAGTCTCACCTCCCTGGGGTAGAGACCCAGGTGGGTACAGCCGAGGGTTGGGTGGGTGTCTTATGCGGATGGTGAAGGCAGCTTCGTGTCCCTCGGTGGAGAACCGGACTGGGAAGAAAGAAATAAGATGTGACCCCTAAGGCTTGGCCAACATTCTCTTTTCAGTAAGTCCGTATTTAGGTGCCTACCCTGTGTTGCACTTTTCTAGGCCCTGTTAGATAAGAATGCAAGGTTTGTATCCCCCTGGAACTTACGTTTTAATAAGTGGGAGAAAGATGATAAAAGTTTTCATTAAAAGCTAGCCTTTATTGAGCATTTACTATGTGCCAGGCACTTTTAAAATTATGTTAACTATATGAACTCATTTAATCCTCACAACAGCCCTATTAAGTAGATTCCTACTACAGAAAAAGAAGGCAGAGAGAAATTAACTAGTCCATAATTACCCAACTCTTAGGCAAGAAAGCTGGGGTAGGAACCTAGTCCCTCGGGTTCCAGGTTAAGTAAATAAGAAAATTCATGTACAGATAAGTATTGAATAGAAAATAAGACAAGTATTGTGAGAGTGAAGAGGAGCCATCTGAGCTGAGATCCAAAAGATAAGGAGCCAGCCATGCAAAAATCTAGGGTAAGGGTATTCTAGGCAGAGGGAACAGCAAGTGCAAAGGCCCCCCGCAATGGGAGTAGGTTTGGTAAAGAAGCCTTGGAGAGAAGCAGGAGGGCTGTTATACCCCTTTTGCCAGAGGAGAAGTGGGGGCTCTGGGATAGAACGCTCTTTGCCCTCTAGTAAGTAGTGGGCTGGGAATAGAGCTTGAGTCTTCTAGTTCCTGGGTCAGGTCACTTCCTGGGGCCCCCATGGTTGGCCTGAAGGGGGGACACACCCAAGGCTCGGGTTTCCCTCTGGCCTGTTCCAGCCCCAGTTGAACAAAGGCCCCTTCTCTCCCTCCTTGGCCCTGCTGGCCCAGCTGAAATGCCCATTGTGTGTCTGGGCAGCTCTGGCCATTGCCTGAGTGTCTCCCACACCCTCTGCCATTTGCTTGCGCCTTCCTTTCTGGCTTCCTGTGTTCACCCAGCCTGTTACTACATCCACCCAGGCCTCACACCTGTGTCTGCTGTATTTGCCTGGTAGCTTCGGCTGCTATAAGTGACCAGTTGCAGCTGCCGATTGAGTTGGTCCAGCCCTGGGCTGGTGAGGGTGAGATCTGGCTGCCCTTCTCCGGTGAGAGTCACTCCAGTTACTTCCCCTGCCACGTCCCAGGTGCCCAAGGAGGCAGTCAGGTTCACCTGAGAGAGGGGATTGGTGAGTGCAGGGTGATGCCCCCTACCCACTTCTTGCCTCCCTGCTTCTTCCATCCCTCCTTTGGCAGCCTCACAGCCCTCCCTGCATCATTAATGCCCACCTGGCCTCCCCACCCTCCTGTTTCTTCTCACCTGGTATACCTCCTGGCCAGAAGTGGCCTGCAAGCCCAGTCCTGGAAGCAAGGAGAGGGAACCAGAATCACAGACAGCCTGGGAGTCCTCCCTTTCTCCTCCCTCTTTCACCTCACACAGCACAGAACTTCTCACCCATCCCTCCTATTGAGGCCACAGCAGGGCACATTGCAGGGCACAGTCCAGAGAAACTGATTTCTCACTCCTTCCCATCAAAGCAATAGGTCTTGTGTGGCCTGCCCTGCCTGTCCATCTAACTTCAGCCAGTCAGCAAGAACACACCCTTCTCCCCAAACCTCTCCAGTTGTCTTCGGCAATTCCCCACAATCCTAGAGTCCCTTTTGTCCCCATCTCCATCTCCCACCTCATGAGCCCTCCCTGACCTCCAGTTTCCCTTTCGTTAGAAGCCCCCCACCTGGCATTCCAATCTTCCCTCATTCGTTTTCACCCAGCCTGGGCTCTGCCACCCTCACAGTGGTTTAGGTCCTCCCCTTGGACCCTCCTTCCCACCTGGCACCAAGATACTCCTGAGGGGCTGGACCTCCACACCCTGCAGGGGGTACTGTAGCGGGGAGTTGGCAGGGGCTATGAGCAGCTGGTCAGCAGCAGACTGGCTCCTGGCAGTGAAGGAGGGGGAGGACAGGAGGAGTCAAGGGGAGCCGTGCTCTCCCTCCTACCACACCCTCCCTCCAGGCCTCCCACGGCTCTCCACAGGCAGAGTCACACCGGGTACCTTGAAAGGAAGGCCTGGAACTCCTGCTCCCTCGAGGCAGACACGGTGCTCAGCTCCTCAGGGTCAAAGGCCTTGGTGAAGTCAAAGGCTTGGACCTGCCTCTGGAAGGGGAGGTGAAGGCGTCCCTCACTGGACTCACAACTGCAATTGTTCGCAGACAGCAGCCTGTGAAGCCGGGAGGAAGGGTCCTCAGAGCCCAGCCATACAGCTCACTCATCCCAGGGAAGGTTGACACAGCACCCGCACTTTTGCCATTCAACCCTCTTCATCCAAAATCTGTCCCCTTAATCACTGCTCTTCAAGTAGTCCCCCAGAGGAGGGACTACCCATGAGATGACCCATCCTCTACATCTGGATTTTACAGAGATATAGAACAGACCAAATGCTAAGGTTTCAGAGTTGCCTACACACCATCAGGACCCCAGCTGGACTCCTTTCACAGGGAATGACCAGGACTCACAAAGCCAGGGCCCTCCCCTGATTGCAACCCTCCCTTCCCCACTCCCGAAGCACAAGACTCAGTAGCCCCCTCCACCTCTTACTTCACCCCCCACCCCCTCCCACACACACAACCACTCTGGGGAGCCCAGGCATCAGAGCTCAGCAGCAGAGGAAACAGAAGCTTCCCAGACTACCCCCAGCGAGTGCCATGCTGTCACCCCGACTCCTTACACTCACCCCACCACTTGCTCCTTGATCCTGACCGGGATGTGTGCGTATCTGGGCTCAGGGGCAAGACCTAGCAGTTCTGGCCTGGGGTTGCCCTGTAGGGGCGTCCACAGCGCAAGAGGTGCCCGGAGGCCCGGCGCGACCCGGGTGCTCGCGTACAGGAGCCCCAGCGAGGCGCAGGCGAGCAGCAGGACGAGCACACAGAGGGCCCGGCGGCCCAGCCGCATCCTGGGTGGGCGGAGTGGGAGGGTGAGAAGGTGGTGAGCGAAAGCGTGGGTTGAGACTCTGGGCCCCCGCGGTTCCGGAGACTCCAGCCGGCCCGGCTGGGGCTTCCCGCATCTCGCGCGCCAGGATTTGTATAGCGAATCGGTACCCTCGTCCCCCTCCCCTCACTCCCCGGGCCTCGGGTCTCCTGGCCTCCTTTCTTCTCGCCCTCTCCCACATCTCGCTTTCCTTTCACCCCCGAGGCCTGTTATCTCGACGAAGCAAGAGACCTTTGGAGGTAGCGGTTTCGACGCGGCGGCTCGTCAGTAGAAAAAGCATCGTTTTATTAGAATAGCCGATGTTCCGGAGCCCGCCGCCTCCCTTGGCCCACGCATCCCCCACCCCCTCAGTCCGAGCATCACCTGGCCCGGGTGGGCTGCAGAGGGCAGCGCCACACCTTGCCTGTCATGAAAAATGCAGAATCACGCCCGCGCTGCTGGGTGGCCCCGGCGGAGGTGACCCCGGGAGTGGCCTCGCGAAGCCGTGCGGGGCGACAAGGTGGACCGATGCGCGCGCCTGCTCCCGCCTCCGGCTCAGTCCCGCGTCCCGCCCCAGCACTGACCTGTCTTAACGCTTTAAGGCCGCTGCAAGATTTCGGTCAGGGCTGTGCCAGGCTCTCAGCCCTGGCCTGAGAGTCCTCATGGGGCTGGAGGCGGCCTGACTGGAGCCGGGCGTGAGTCTGAGGGTGAGGGGGACTCCTCCTGCCTCCCGAGCGCGCACCACCCCGCCCGCCTTTGGACTCTCCCGGCTTTGTAGACCACCGCGCTGGGGTGGTTCTGGGCGTTTCCTGCGGGGTTGGGGGATCGGAGTCGAGAAACCGCCGCACGTCAATCCCAGAAACAAAGCCGGGGTTCCCTGGGACCCTGTCCCACTTGCCGGGCGGGGAGAGCCCCGGCCGCCGCCCGGCTTTTCAGATCGCGGCGGCGCGGCCCGGGGTGCCGGTTGCGGAGGAGCGTCAGGCTACGCGCCGAGAATGAGAGCGCTGGGGCGCCTTCTGGTGGGCGCGGAGGACACTGCGGGGGCGCGAAGCCAGCGAAGCACTAAGGTCCTTCTCTTCACGCCTCCTCCCTCGCCGCCAGCCCTTTGCCTCCGAACCCGGGCATCTCCCCCGCCCCACCGCGATCCAAGTCTCTCTATTCCTATTTGTTCGGAGCCGTCTTTCCATCGAGACTGTAGGCCAGGACAGGCGATAAGGGCTTTGGGAAGTGATGGGGTGGGGACGCCCTGTAACCCCATTTCAAGACAGATTTGGATACTTAGGGTGAGATAAAGGAACCCAGACAAGACTGGAAAATAAAGACTGTCTAGCTAACAAAGACAAGTTGACAGCCTCCCTCCTAGCCTTGCCTCCCCCGCCCTCCAGCCCCCGCATACCCCAGTTATCTAACGAATACTCAATGATGTAACAAACACTCAGTAATTCGAGGGCCTGCTTCTTCTGACTGCTCCTTGTTGCAGACTTGCGGAAGGGAAGAAACCCCACACAGTGCCTAGATTGGTTGTACTTACGCGTGCAAGCTGTAGACCTGTACTACTTTAGCTGTAGCTGGATTCTTGATGCTGCCCTAAGTTCTGTGGTCCCATGATTCTAATAAAAGATGTCACAATTTAATAGGAAAAAAAGATATAATAGGAAATGTAAAACATAATGAAAATGTGGGGGCAGTGGGGGAGGGAAGGTTGGATTATTGGATGAACTGTGTACAAAGAAATGACTAATCGGCTGGAGGGAAAGTGAGAGTCTCACCCTCTTTACACCAAAATAAATTCCAGATGTATCAAATATCTTATTATTAAAAATGTAACCACAAAGAGTAGTAAAATAATTCATGGACTTTGTTTTGTTTGTTTTTTTTTATAATCTTGGAGTGGGGAAGAGATATCTAAGTAAGATAAAAGGACATATTAATAGATTTGCCTATATTAAAAGCTTGAGTGAAGAAATTTCTATAAACAAACTTGAGAAATGACGAACTGTGAAAAAATATGTGCAACATGTAAGACAGATAAAGGTCTACTTTTCTTAAGAGCTATATAAAACATCAATAAGAAAAAATGATCAGTCACCCCCAAATGGGCAAAAACTGTGATTAGACAGTTGAGGAAAAAGTAAAAATGGCTTTTCAAACAAATGAATGTACACTTGACCCTATTCATAATAAATAAAATCCAAATTAGAGTAACAATGAAGTGGTTTTTGTTTAGCAATTTAGTAAAGGTCAAAGAGTTTGCTAACACAAGTGATCAAGTATTTGAGGAAATAGTCACTACCATCGGGGAAGGCAATGGCACCCCACCCCAGTACTCTTGCCTGGAAAATCCAATGGATGGAGTAGCCTGGTGGGCTGCAGTCCATGGGGTCGCTAACAGTCAGACAGACTGAGCGACTTCACTTTCACTTTTCTCTTTCATGCATTGGAGAAGGAAATGGCAACCCACTCCAGTGTTCTTGCCTGGAGAATCCCAGGGATGGGGGAGCCTGGTGGGCTGCCGTCTCTGGGGTCACACAGAGTCGGACATGACTGAAGTGACTTAGCAGCAGCAGTCACTACCATACATTGTTGTGAGTGTAAATGGACCCAGCTTAGAGCAATTGGCCAATCTATTAACAATTAAAATATTAATCATTTAAATCTTAAATATTAGAAAGTTAAAAAATTTTAAATATGATTCAGACAATGGGACACTGGATTAATCTATATCTACTGATACTGAATGATATCCAAAGCTGTTAAGCAAAATAAACAACAGCATAAATAGTCGGCTCCTGAGTGTGGGTTTTAGCTTCTAGGATTGTCCAAATACTAGAAATGAAGTGCTGCCATAATAAAAACCTAAAAATGTGGGAATGGATTTGGAACTGGGTCTTGGGTAGAACCAGGAAGGAATCTAGGAGTGTTAGTGAAAGACTGAAAAATATTGAAGAACATATTAGTAGAAGCCTCATGTCCTTTGAAGAAGCTGCTGATAAAGAAAAGTGAGGAAAGTAGGGAAATTGAGGGGCTTCCCAGGTGGCACTAGTGGTAAAGAACCTGCCTGCAAAGGCAGGAGAGGTTAAGAGACGCAGGTTCGATCCCTGGGTTGGGAAGATCCCCTGGAGGAGGGCATGGTAACCCACTCCAGTATTCTTGCTGGAGAATCCCATGGACAGAGAACCTGGTGGGCTACTGTCCATGGGGTCGCAAAGAGTCAGACATGACTGAAGGGACTTAGCATGTATGCATACATATCTAATGAATTGGGGATCTCATCGAGATTTTCAAGCAGAATGTTGAAGGTGCCTTCAGGTTTCTTCTTGTCATTTTTAGTAGAACATGTATGAGAAGAAAGAGATACGCTAAAGAAAGGAATGCCAATAAAAAAAAGTCCTGGGGATTGTTAGGTTTGAAATTTCCTAGCCTCTCCAAGAACCAGTGAGGCTAGAATTTTAAAAAACGGCTTCCGGGACTTCCTTGGTGGTGCAGTGGATAAGTATTCGCCAGCCAGTGCAGGAGTCATGGGTCTGATCCCTGGTCCGGGAAGAGTCCACATGCCGTGGAGCAACTAAGCCAGTGCACCACGACTGCTGAGCCGCTGCGCTGCAACCACTGAAACCTGGGTTTCGGTAGCCGGTGCTCCACAAGAGAAGCCACCGCAGTGAGAAGCCCGCACGTGGGAACGGAGAGAAGCCTCCTGCTTGCTACACCTAGGGAAAGCCCACACAGAGCAGGACCCAATGCCGCAAAAAAAAAAAAAAAAAAAAAAAAGGCAAGGCTTTCAGGGAAAGACCATATCTCAGGAAGGCTCACGAAACTATTGTCTGAAAATAAAGCCAAGGGTATAAACATAAATCTTCTGTTAAAGAAAGAGCTAAGGCAGTGCCTCAGAATGGTTTCATTTAACAATAGGACTCTTAGTGANAAAAAAAAAAAAAAAAAAAAAAAAAAGGCAAGGCTTTCAGGGAAAGACCATATCTCAGGAAGGCTCACGAAACTATTGTCTGAAAATAAAGCCAAGGGTATAAACATAAATCTTCTGTTAAAGAAAGAGCTAAGGCAGTGCCTCAGAATGGTTTCATTTAACAATAGGACTCTTAGTGATCAAAGAAGCCCAAGGAAGAGAAAGGTTTATCTCGATAATATTTGTGAATATGGCTTTCATGTGATGTAGTTAACCTCAATAAGATTCACAGGAGAACTATAAAGATTTTAAGAGAATTGTATTTGCAGAATTTTATTGGTGATAGAATAATTCTCTCTTACTATTCTAATAGATAAATGTTTGCTGTTTTAAATCCCTCAAGTTTGGAGTAATGTATTACACAGCAATAGATAACTAATTCAGAATATTATATAATGAGGGGGTTACAGGCACTGCTTTATTTAAAATAAATTACCAAGAAAAAATTCTAATAAATTTTTTTCTTCTTGGTTATTCATTTTAAATAAAGCAGTGTGTAAATGTCAATCCCAAACTTCCAACTATCCCTTCCTTCCCCCTCTACATTTTCCTCTGGTACCCATAAGTTCATTCTGTAAGTCTGTGAGTCTGTTTGTAAATAAGTTCATTTGTATCATTTTTTTGATTCTGCATATAAGCTATATCATACGGTATTTCTTTCTCTGTCTGACTTACCTCACTTAGTATGACAATATCTAAGTCCATCAAGTTGCTGCAAATGGCATTATTTCATTCTCTTAACAGCTGAGTAATATTCCATTGTTTATCTGTACCACATCTTCTGGTGGCTTCCCTGGTGGCTCAGAGGTTATATCATACGGTATTTCTTTCTCTGTCTGACTTACCTCACTTAGTATGACAATATCTAAGTCCATCAAGTTGCTGCAAATGGCATTATTTCATTCTCTTAACAGCTGAGTAATATTCCATTGTTTATCTGTACCACATCTTCTGGTGGCTTCCCTGGTGGCTCAGAGGTTAAAAGCGTCTCCCTCCAATGTGGGAGACCCGGGTTCGATCCCTGGGTTGGGAAGATCCCCTGGAGAAGGAAATGGCAATCCACTCCAGTATTCTTGCCTGGAGAATCCCATGGACAGAGAAGCCTAATAGGTTATAGTCCACGGGGTCGCAAAGAGTCGGACACGACTGAGTGACTTCACCTTCACCACATCTTCTTTATCCATTCCTCTGTTGATGGACATTTAGGTTGCTTCCCTGTCTTGGCTATTGTAAACAGTGTTGCAATGAACATTGGGGTGCATATATCCTTTTGCACCATGTTTTTCCCTGGATATATACCCAAGAGTGGGATTGTAGAATCATATGTAGCTGTATTTTTAGTTTTTTAAGGAACCTCCGATTGGAGAAGGAAATGGCAACCCACTCCAGTATTCTTGCCTGGAGAATCCCAGGGATGGGGGAGCCTGGTGGGCTGCCATCTATGGGGTCACACAGAGTCGAACACGACTGAAGTGACTTAGCAGCAGCAGCAGCAAGGAACCTCTGTACTGTTTCCATAGTAACTATACCAATATACATTCCAACCAACACTGTAGGAGGGTTCTCTTCTCTGTACACCTTTTCCAGAATTTTTTGTTTGTGGAATTTTTTAATGATAGCCATTTGACTGGTGTGAGGTGATATCGCATTGTAATTTTGATTTGCATTTCTCTAGTAATTAGTGATATTGAACATCTTTTCATGTGCCTCTTGGCCATCTGTATGTATTCTTTGGAGAAATGTCTATTTAGGTCTTTTGCCCATTTTTTGATTGGGTTGTTTGTTTTGATATTAAGCCACATGAGCTGCTTATAAATTTTGGAGCTGATCCCTTGTCAGTCACATCATTTCCAAATATTTTCTCCCATTCTGTGGGTTATCTTTTCATTCTGTTTATGGTTTCCTTTGCTGTGCAAAAGCTTTTGAGCTTGATTAGGTCCCATTTAAGTTGCAGCAATATCTTTTTCAATTCATCTCCTAGAGTAATGCCTGAATTCTACTTTAATAAAAAGAATCATACAGAATGTAGTCTTCTGTGTTTTGACTTTTTTCTTTCAGCATTATGAATTATTGTGTATAGCTGTAGACCATTTCTTCTCAGTCTATGCAGTTGACCTTTGAACAGCACAAGGGTATTGTTGAACTGTGCAAGTCCATTTATATGAGGATTTTTTTTCACTAAACACATATTATGGTACTATATGATCCAACACTGGTTGAATCCATGAATGCAGAACCCCAGATTCATCGAGGACTGACTATAAAGTTTTACATGGATTTTTTTTTGTTTGTTTAGAATTTTTTTCTTGGTTAAAAAAAGTAGAATACAGGCAAAACTAATCTATGTTTGTGGTCAGAATTGTGATTACCTTTGAGGCATGGAGTAGTAACTAGAAGGGGTCAATCTGGGTGCTAATAAAGTTGTGTTTCTGTATTCAAGTGTGCTTAATTTGTAAAAATACAGAGTTGTATACTTGTAATCTGTACTTTCCTGTATGTATAGTATACATGAATACACAGTTTAAAAATATGAGAAACACTTGTAATCTGCTTTTGAAAATATTCAGAAGCTTTTTTCTTCAAGCAGTACACCTACTTTCAGTAGGGTGAGTCTTCTGATGGTCAGGTTGGGTTGATCAGGTAGCTGTAGGCAACTGGCAGCTCACCTGGGGCTGGATGATACAAGTTGCCTTTTCTCACATGACGGGAGTTTGGTGCTCTTGGCCGAACCTCTCTCTCCTTGTGGTCTTTCATGGCAATCTCAGGGTAGCCAGTGTGTGAGTGGAAGCTTCAAGCTCCCTTGAAGCCTTGCGTGTAATGCACACAGCATTATTCCTTCCCCACCCTCTCTCTCAAGCATATTTAGGTGCTAAGGCAAATTATCAGGTTATCCCAGCTTCAAGGAGTGGTTATACTCCATCTCTTGATGGATATAAATGCAACATTTATGACCATTTTATTATTTATAAATTTTTATTTATTTATTCACCTATCTGTTTTTTTTATCTTTGGCTCTGCTGAAGTGGGTAGTTATTCCCTTCTCCAGGGATCGAACTGAGTCTCCTGCATTGCAGGCAGATTCTTTACCATCTGAACCACCATAGAATCCCAAATTAAAAAAAAATTATGTAATACACAGTCCATATTAAATTTCTCCAGTTGTCATAATGATGTCCTTTATAGCTTTTAAAAGAATTTCAATCAAGGAGTGCTTATTGTATTTCTTTATCATGTTCCTTTCCTTTCCTTATCTTTGAGGATATTAAACATACTTATTTAAAACATTTTTCAAGTTTCTCTATTATTTCCATTTAGGTAGAGTGAATTCTTCTATTTATTCAGTTTGTTGACTTTCTGTCATGGTGGTATTTTTCATTACGAGCTTTGAATTTTAGTTTGCTAGCTTGTCTTTTGTGTTTCATTCTCACATGTGTCTTGGTTAGTGTCTTTGTAGATTAGGTGTTTATTGCTCATCATCAGTTGGCTTACAGTGTCGTTCTGGAGTTGGCTTTTGCACTAGTGATAGTGCCATCTGTTCAGTTCAGTTCAGTTCAGTCGCTCAGTCATGTCCGACTCTTTGCGTCCCCATGAATCGCAGCACGCCAGACCTCCCTGTCCATCACCAACTCCTGGAGTTCACCCAAACTCATGTCCATCGAGTCGGTGATGCCACCTAACCATCTCATCCTCTGTCGTCCCCTTCTCCTCCTGCCCCCAATCCCTCCCAGCATCAGAGTCTTTTCCAATGAGTCAACTCTTCGCACGAGGTGGCCAAAGTACTAGAGTTTCAGCTTCAACATCAGTCCTTTCAATGAATATCCAGGACTGATCTCCTTTAGGATGGACTGGTTGGATCTCCTTGCAGTCCAAGGGACTCTCAAGAGTCTTCTTCAACACCACAGTTCAAAAGCATCAATTCTTCTGTGCTCAGCTTTCTTCACAGTCCAACTCTCACATCCATACATGACCACTGGAAAAACCATACCCTTGACTAGACAGACCTTTGTTGGCAAAGTAATGTATCTGCTTTTGAATATGCTATCTAGGTTGGTCATAACTTTCCTTCCAAGGAGTAGGCATCTTTTAAATTCATGGCTGCAATCACCATCTGCAGTGATTTTGGAGCCCCAAAAAATAAAGTCAGTCACTGTTTCCACTGTTTCTCCATCTATTTCCCATGAAGTGATGGGACCAGATGCCAGGATCTTAATTTTCTGAAAGTTGAGCTTTAAGCCAACTTTTTCACTCTCCTCTTTCACTTTCAACAAGAGGCTCTTTAGTTCCTCTTCACTTTCTGCCTTCTGTAGACTTTTAGAAATTTGTGGGGGCATTTTTGGTGCTGACAGCGACTGGTGAAGCTAGTAGCAATTGGTGGGCAGGTGTCAGCTGTTAAGTTAATAAAACACACCTAAGCAACAAAGACTTGTCCTTCCCTAGATGCTGATACAAACTTGTTAAAAATACTGCTTTAGGTATAACTTGAAGGAATAGCCCTGAGCCTCTAGGATCAGCAAAATGGAGGTCACAACCTCAACAAACTTCCAAAAACAGGAAGCTGCTTATTGAAGAACTGCTTGACCTCTACTATAGTCACATCCCTCCTCCCCCAATTTAAGGCTATCCCTACTCAGGTTTCTTAGGCATGCATCTAATTGATAAAGGAATGGCTAGCTGCAAGGGATTTGGAGAAAGGCAGTTTTTAGTACTCCAGTTTCTGCCACAGAATCAGATACATTAGGAAAAGGTGCTAAATATACTGGTCCATTTCAGAGTTGTAGGTTTCCCTCTCTCCCACTGCATCGGTCCCTACTAGGTGGTTTTGTGACTGTCTCCCTATCGAGAACCGAGAACCGTAGTCAATGTTAAACACGCAGGGACCTGATTGAGGATGATGTTGCAATCCTGTCCTCTGCCAGCTGTGGGTGTAGTTTATTCACCACAGTAGCCTAGGAGGGTTGGCTAGCCTAATCCTCTCTGCTCTTTGCAGTCACTCCAGGCAAGCATTTAAAATTATTTATTTATTTATTTGGTCGCGCTGGGTCTTTGTTGCTGCGTGGGCTTTTTCTCTAGGTCGTGGCCAGCAGAGGCTACTTTCTAGCTGTAGTTTGCAGACTTCTCTCATTGCGGAGCAGGGTCTTGAGGGCTCTGAGGCTTCAGTAGTTCTGGCACATAAGCTCAGTAGTTGCAGCTCCCGGGCTCTGAAGTACAGGCTTAATAGTTGTGGAGCAAGGGCTTAGTTTCTCCTTGGCATGTGGGATCTTTCTGGACCAGGGGTCGAACCCATGTCTCCTGCATTGGAGGCAGATTCTTCACCACTGAGCCAACAGGGAAGTCAAATTATTAGTATCATAGAAAGCCAAGTTCCCTAATCAGCAATTGTCATAAACCAATAACAGAAAGAGCCTCATAAAACACCATACCTTTAGAAATTAAAGAAATAGTTCTTAGTAACTCAAAAGTCAAAGAAAGAATGAATATTCTCTTCTTTTTAGTAGGTCTTGTTAATGGTTGAAAATGAGTTTTTATAGTTCTCTCCCCAGAGATTTTGTACAATTTTGTTAGATTTACTAGGCACTTTATATTTTTATGCCTTTGTAAATAGCATCTTTTTAGACATTTAATTTTATAACTTTTTACTAGTATATAGAAATTTGATTGACTTCTGTATACCAATTTCATCTTAGTAGCCTCTTTAAAGTCTCCTTTATGGATTTCCCTGGTGGTCCAGTGGTTAAGACACCAAGATTGAAATGCAAGGGGTGTGGGTTTGATCTCTGGTAGGGGAACTAAGACCCACATGCTGTGTGGCATGCCTCCCAAAAAAGAAAAGGAAGTTTCCTTTAATTTCTTATGAAATAAAATACAAATATCTCAAAAAAATTGGTACAGTTTCGTGATTTATTCTAAGGTGAAAGTCTTTATAAATACCTTCCAAGTAAAGAAGTAGTTTACCAGATATTCCATGATTACATCCATGTGCCCCTTTCCAATCCTTATTCTCCACTAAAAAAACCATTATCTTGATTTTTATAGTAACTATTTCCTTACATCTCCCTATGGTTTAAGTTTCCAAATGTGATTCTCTAAACATGATAGACTTGCCTAAGACCCAGTCTTATCCTTCTCCTTTCATGTCACTTTTAAATGGGCAAGCATTTTTAAACAGTTACATTAAGATATAATTTACATGCCATAAAATTAATCCATGATATGTTTACAATATTATAATTTTTACTTAATAGTTGTGCAACCATCATGGCCATCCAGTTTCAGAACATTTCTATCACCCTCAAAAGTTCTCACCTGCCATTTTCAGTCAACCCCCACTTTTACCCCCAGCCCAGGTACCCCTGATCTGTTTTCTTTCCCTAAGATTTGTTTTCTCTGGTATTTCATGTAAATGAAATAATAAAATATGTAATCATTTGCATCTGACTTTTCATTTCACATAATATTTTTGAGATTCATTCATGTTGTAGCATGTGTCAACAGCGCATTCCTTTTTAGTACTGAATGATATTCCACTGTAGGGATATATAACATTTTGTTTATCCATCACTTGATGGACATTTGAATTGGTTCCTATTTTTAGTTAGTGTTAGTCACTCAGTCACATCTGACTCTGTGACCTGGTGGACTGTAGCCCTCCAGGCTCCTTTGTCCATGGGATTCTCTAGGCAAGAATACTGGAGTGGGTTACCATTCCCTTCTCCAGGGAATCTTCCTGACCCAAGGATCGAACTTGGGTCTCCTGCTTTGCAGGCAGATTTTTACCAACTGAGCCACCAGGGAAGTCCTTCCTGTTTTTGGTCACTATGAATAATGGGGCTACAAACATTTGTTCCTAAGTCTTTGTGTGAACATATGCTTTCATTCCCACTGGCTAGATACTGAAAACAGGAATTGAGAGGTTGTAGGGTAAGTTTCGGGGAAGGCAATGGCACCCCACTCCAGTACTCTTGCCTGGAAAATCCCATGGACGGAGGAGCCTGGTGGGCTGCTGTCCATGGGGTCTCTAAGAGTCGGACACGACTGAGCGACTTCACTTTCACTTTTCATTTTCATGCACTGGAGAAGGAAATGGCAACCCACTCCAGTGTTCTTGCCTGGAGGATCCCAGGGACAGAGGAGCCTGGTAGGAGGCCGTCTATGGGGTCGCACAGAGTTGGACACGACTGGAGCGACTTAGCAGCAGCAGCAGCAGCTGGGTAAATTTATGTTACTTTTCAAAGAAAACATCACTTCCCAAAGTGGTTGTACCATTTTACATTACCTGCAGAAATGTAAGAGAGTTCCAGTTTCTCTGTGTCTTGCCAATACTAGTTGTTGTGTCCTTTTCATTATAAAGCTATATCGCTGTAGCTGTTCTAGTGGGTATGTAGTGCTGTCTCATTGTGCTTTTCCCTAATGACTCTTGATATTGAGTATAATTTCAAGTGCTTATTATTATCCATTTGTTTATTTTCTTTGGTGAAGTATCTTTTCAAATCTTCTGTCCACTTAAATTTTTTAAATTTTTATTTTAAAGTATTTATTTATCTCCTTGGCTGCACTGGGTCTTAGTTGCAGCATGTGGGATTTAGTTCCCTGACCAGGGATCAAACCAGGGCCACCTGCATTGGGAACTCAGAGTCTTAGTCACTGGAAAACCAGGAAAGCCCCCAGTCTACTTTTAAAGTGAGTTATCTTCTTCTTATTGAGTTGAAAGAGTTTTTATATATTTTGTGATATGCATCAGTATGCTCTCCCAGGCTTTTTTTTTTCTTAATGATGACTTCTATATAGTCTAATTTACCAGTTATTCATTTTATAGGTAATGCTTTGGTGTCTTGTCTAAGAATTCTTGCTTATCTCAAGGCCATAAAGAATTTTTCCTATGCTTTTTCTTAGAAGTTTTATAGGTATATATTTTACATTTAGCTCTGTGATTCATTTTGAATTAATTTTTGAGTGTGGCAAGTGTAAATGAATCTTTTGCTTATGGATATTGAATTGTCTCAGCACCATTTGTTAAGACTATCTCCCCCTCATTGAATTGCCTTGGAATCTTTGTCAAAAGTCAATGGGCCATAAATATAGGGATTTTTTTTTTTTTTCAGAATTCTCAAATCTGTTTCATTGATCTATATATCTACCTCTACCCCAATACCATACTCTTCAATTATTGTAGCTTTATAATAAGTTTTAAAATGAAATGGGCTGAGTCTTCTGAACTTCTTTTTAAAAATTATTTTGACTACTATGAGCCCTTTACATTGCCACATACATTTTTAGGGTAGACTTACTAATTTCTACCAAAGATCCTGCTGGGATTTTGCTATGGATTACATTTAGTCTATACATCAATCTGGGAAGAATTGTCAGCATATTGAGTCTTTCAAAAGACTGAGAAGGCAGACCACATGCAGGGAGAAAAATTTGCAAAAGATATATCTGCTAAAGGACTGTTATCCAAAATATACAAAGAACTCTCAAAACTTAAGAATAAGTAAACAAATCAATTAAAAGTTGAGTCAGTTTTGACAGTTTTTTTAGGAATATGCATATATATTCATTCATTTATATACAAATTTATATATTTATATATGAATTTATTTCCTAAAGTAGGATCATCAAAAAAGCAAGAGAGTTCCAGAAAAACATCTATTTCTGCTTTATTGACTATGCCAAAGCCTTTGACTGTGTGGATCACAATAAACTGTGGAAAATTCTGAAAGAGATGGGAATACCAGACCACCTGACCTGCCTCTTGAGAAATCTGTATGCAGGTCAGGAAGCAACAGTTAGAACTGGACATGGAACAACAGACTGGTTCCAAATAGGAAAAGGAGTATGTCAAGGCTGTATGTTGTCATATTGCTTATTTAACTTATATGCAGAGTACATCATGAGAAACACTGGGCTGGATGAAGCACAAGTTGGAATCAAGATTGCCGGGAGAAATATCAATAACCTCAGATATGCAGATGACACCACCCTTATGGCAGAAAGTGAAGAAGAACTAAAGAGCCTCTTGATGAAAGTGAAAGTGGAGAGTGAAAAAGTTGACTTAAAGCTCAACATTCGGAAAACTAAGATCATGGCATCTGGTCCCATCACTTCATGGCAAACAAATGGGGAAACAATGGCTGACTTTATTTTTCTGGTCTCCAAAATCACTGCAGATGGTGATTGCAGTCGTGAAATTAAAAGATGCTTACCCTTTGGTTTCCCTAGTGGCTCAGAAGTTAAAGTGTCTGCCTGCAATACGGGAGACCCGGGTTCGATCCTTGGGTCGGGAAGATCCCCTGGAGAAGGAAATGGCAACCCACTCCAGGATTCTTGCCTGGAGAATCCCATGAACAGAGAAGCCTGGTGGGCTACAGTCCATGGGGTTGCAGAGTCGGACACAACTGAGCAACTTCACTCAGTCACTCACTCACTCACTACCTTTTGGAAGGAAAGTTATGACCAACCTAGACAGCATATTAAAAAGCAGAGACATTACTTTGCCAACAAAGATCCATCTAGTAAAGGCTGTGGTTTTTCCAGTAGTCATGTATGGATGTGAGAGTTGGTCTATAAAGAAAACTGAGCGCCAAAGATTTGATGCTTTTGAACTGTGGTGTTGGAGAAGGCTCTTGAGAGTCCCTTGGACTGCAAGGAGATCCAACCAGTCCATCCTAAAGGAGGTCAGTCCTGGGTGTTTATTGGAAGAACTGATGTTGAAGCTGAAACTCCAATACTGTGGCCACCTAATGCAAAGAGCTGACTCATTTGAAAAGACCCTGATGCTGGGAAAGATTGATGGCAGGAGGAGAAGGGGACGACAGAGGATGAGATGGTTAGATGGCATCACCGACTCAATGGACAGGGGTTTGGGTAGACTCCGGGAGTTGGTGATGGACAGGGAGGCCTGGCGTGCTGCGATTCATGGGGTCTCAAAGAGTCGGACACAACTGAGTGACTGAACTGAACTGAATTTATACCTAAAGAGGAATGATTGACATTTGTTATGCATTTTAATGTGTATGACTTGAGTTTCACAGTATATTTTTAATGTTGGCAGCATCTTTAGTCATGTTCCATTTTCCAGCCTGTGGTTTCTATTTCTATTAGAATTTGGATTTAATTAATTTTTGACTTGTTGATCCTCTCTATTGAGTGTTTATTTTATATTTCAATCTACTCTTTTTTTTTTTTTTCTTGGCCATACCATGTGGCGTGTAGGATCTTAGTTTCCAGACTAGAGATCAAACCTATGCCTCTGCACTGGAACTGTGGAGCCTCAACCACTGGACCACCAGGGAAATGCCTTCAATCTGCTCTTTATTTTATCTTTTATCTTTTTTTTTGGCTTTTTCTTTTTGTTGCCTTTTTTCCTGACTTCTGTAGATGAGTGTTGAACATTCATTTTCAACATTTTTTCTTTATTAATATATGCATTAATAAATGCATAAGGCTATGGATGTCGTTCTACATACTATTTTACTTTCATCAAACAAGTTTTGTTATGCAGTTCTTTTGTTATTATTCAGTTAAAATATTTTCTAATTTCTGTTATGATTTCAACTTTGACCCACTAGTTATTAAGACATTTGAACATTTCCCAGTATATAAGGTTTTATAATTATTGCAACAAAGCCAGCATGATGACTTATTTGCTTTATGATGTAATATACACAAGAAAGTAGGGTAAAAGTATAATACCTGTAATCCTGTGGTTACTGAAAGCAGGTAAAGATTTTGTGGGTCAAATGTACATGTTATTGTGTTTGAAAGACACTTAGGGTTGTTTTTTCCGTGTAGTTATGCCACTAAATGGGTAGATAGTTAGGCTAATTTGTTTAATTTTGTTTTTAAATTTTAGGGATTAATTTCTTGTGAGGGCTTGGCAGACTTATTTAGTCTTATTTTTTGCAAAATATTTACACAGTCCAAAATCTTATCTGAAAAATAAAGAACAAGGCTGTGGTAGGCAGAATAATATCCCTCAAAGTTATCCACACCCAGATTCCCAGAATCTGATATATTTTGTTACATAACAAAAGGGACTTTGTAGATATAATTAAGGTTACAGACTTTAAAATAGGGAGATTATTTTGGATTATCTGGATGGGCCCAGTATAGTCATATAAGTTCTTAAAAGCAGAGAACTTTCTCCAGTTTGGAGCAGAAAAGATGCAGCAGAAGAATGAGTTGGAGAGATTTTTCTGTATCTACTGAGATGGTCATTAGATTTTTCACTTTTCATTTAAAAATTAAATTAAAATTAACAAGTCATCTTAACCATTTATAGTGTACAGTTCAGTGGGATTAAGTATATTTAAGGTATACTATTGTGCAATGAATCTTCAGAATTTTTTTGTCTTGCAAAACTGAAACTCTATAACCATTCCACCCCTTTTAAATTTTTTAAGTATGGCTAATTAAATTAACTCATCTTCTAAGAGTTTTTATCTTTGAATATTCTGCAATAATCTATGGTCATAAAGTATTTTTTTAGTGCATTGCTGTATTCAGTATCCTAATGTTTTAATTTTAATTTAGTTTTACAACTGCTTTCATACATGAGATAAGGCCATACTTTTTTTTTTGTACTGTCCTTTTTTCGTTTATTTGTTTTGCAGTCAGCTTATTTTAGCATCATAAAATGCCTTCAGGAGCTTCCTTCTTTTCCTGTTTTCTGGAATAGTTTGCTACTGCTACTGCTGCTACTAAGTCGCTTCAGTCGTGTCCGACTCTGTGCAACCTCGTAGACGGCAGCCCACCAGACTCCCCCGTCCCTGGGATTCTCCAGGAAGAACAGTGGAGTGGGTTGCCATTTCCTTCTCCAATGCAGGAAAGTGAAAAGTGAAAGTGAAGTTGCTCAGTCATGTGCGACCCTCAGCAACCCCATGGACTGCAGCCTTCCAGGCTCCTCCATCCATGGGATTTTCCAGGCAAGAGTACTGGAGTGGGGTGCCATTGCCTTCTACGATAGTTTGCTAAGATAGGCATTAATCTATTCTTTAGAGATTTGGTACTAATAGAACTCTTTAAAATGACCCCATGGGGATGGCTTTTACTACAGATTTAATTTATTTAATGGCTATGCAATTTTTTAAGTTGAGTACATCAAGAAGTTTCAGTGAATTATAATTCCTTAGACCATTTTTCTGTTGTCTGAGTTTTCAAATGTGTTAGCATAAAGTTATTTATGATGTTTCCTTTTTCTAAATACTGTTTTTGTAGATTATCCCCTTTTTCATTCCTAATATTGAATTTCACCTTTTCTCTTCCTGATGGTCTGTTTTACCAAAAGCGTGTGTATTTTATTAGTTTAAGAACCACCGTTGGGTTTTTTTTTAACCCTCTATATCATCTACCATTTCATTAGCATCATTATTTCTTTCCTTTTCTTTTCTCTATGCTTTTCTGTTTTTTTTTTTTCTTTCTGAATTCTTGGGGTTACTTTTAGCACTAAAAAAAATCTACATTAAATTTTTTAATAGGCATTACATTCCTATAGGTCATATATATAGAAAAGTTACGTATGACAATTTCATGCAAAGATGGGCACAATAAAGGTCAGAAAAAGCAAGGACTTAACAGAAATTGAAGAGATTAAGAAGAGGTGGTAAGAATACACAAAAGAATGATATGCAAAAAATCTTACTGACCTGCATAACCATGATGGTATGGCCACTCACCTACAGCCATACATCTTGAAGTGTGAAGTCAAGTAGACCTTAGAAAATATTACTATGAACAAAGCAAGTGGAGGTGATGGAATTCCAGCTGAACTTTTTCAAGTCCTAAAAGATGATGCTGTGCAAGTACTGCACTCAATATGTCAGCAAATTTGGAAAACTCAGCAGTAGCTACAGGACTGGAAAAGGTCAGTTTTCATTCCAATCCCAAAGAAAAGCAATGCCAAAGAATGTTCAAACTACTGTACAGTTGTACTAATTTCACATGCTAGCAAGGTAATGCGCAAAATCCTTCAAGCTCAGCTTCAGTAGTATGTGAACCAAGAACTTTCAGATGTTCAAGATGGATTTAGAAAAAGCAGAGGAAACAGATCAAATTGCCAAAATCCATTGGATCACAGAAAAAGGAAGGAAATTTTTTAAAAATCTACTTCTGCTTCACTGGCTAGGCTAAAGCCTTTGACTGTGTGGATCACAACAAACTGGAAAATTCTTAAAGAGATGAGAACACCAGACCACCTTATCTGTCTACTGAGAAACCTGTATGCAGGACAAGAAGCAACAGTTAGAATCAGACATGAAACAACGAACTGGTTCAAAATTGGGAGAGCAGTATGTCAAGGCTGTATATTGTCACCCTGCTTATTTAACTTATATGCAGAGGACATCATATAAAATGTCAGGCTGGATGACTCACAAGCTAGTCAAGATTGCTGGGAGAAATATCAATAACCTCAGTTCAGTTCAGTTCAGTTCAGTCACTCAGTTGTGTCCGACCCTTTGCGACCCCATGAATCGAAGCACGCCAAGCCTCCCTGTTCATCACCGTCTCCCGAAGTTCACTCTGACTCACGTCCATCGAGTCCGTGATGCCATCCAGCCATCTCATCCTCGGTCGTCCCCTTCTCCTCCTGCCCCCAATCCCTCCCAGCATCAGAGCCTTTTCCAATGAGTCAACTCTTTGGCATGCTGCGATTCACGGGGTCACAAAGAGTAAGACATGACTGAGTGACTGAACTGAACTGAACTGAACTGACCCTGTGTATATACCACAGTGCTCAGCACATCATAAGTGTTTGATAAATAGTTTTAAATGTACTAGCTAACTAACGATTGAACAAACTATTGCAGGTTTCCCTCCTCTAATCTTGGTTTCGGTCAGTTCAGTTCAGTTCAGTCACTCAGTCGTGTCCAACTCTTTGCAACCTCATGAATCTCAGCACGCCAGGCCTCCCTGTCCATCACCAACTCCTGGAGTTCACTCAGACTCACGTCTATCAAGTCCATGATGCCATCCAGCCATCTCATCCTCTGTTGTCCCCTTCTCCTCCTGCCCCCAATCCCTCCCAGCATCAGAGTCTTTTCCAATGAGTCAACTTTTCGCATGAGGTGGCCAAAGGACTGGAGTTTCAGCTTTAGCATCATTCCTTCCAAAGAAATCCCAGGGCTGATCTCCTTCAGAATGGACTGGTTGGATCTCCTTGCAGTCCAAGGGACTCTCAAGAGTCTTCTCCAACACCACAGTTCAAAAGCATCAATTCTTCGGCGCTCAGCCTTCTTCACAGTCCAACTCTCACATCCATACGTGACCACAGGAAAAACCATAGCCTTGACTAGAGTGCATATAATAGCATTGTACAAGGATGTTCATAGCAGTTTCATGCAAGAATGCTTATTTAAAATAGCCAAGAATGGGAAATAAGCCAAATGTTCATCAACAGATGAGTGAATAAACATATTGTAGTACTTTCACTTTTCACTCTCATGCATTGGAGAAGGAGATGGCAGCCCACTCCAGTATTCTTGCCTGGAGAATCCCAGGGATGGAGGAGCCTGGTGAGTTGCTATCTCTGGAGTCGCACAGAGTCAGACACGACTGAAGCAACTTAGCAGCAGCAGCAGTGTATTTAGACAATGGTATACTATTTAGCAATCAAAAGGAACATACTTATGTGAAATAACATGATGTCCTGTACTTCATATAAATGAAATAATACAATATGTACTCTGGCTTATTTTATTCAATATAATGATTTTGTCATCTATGCTAGGATTGCTAGGGTCAGTTTGCAACAGTTCACAACAACTGATTGTGTATATCTCTTCCCAGCTCTACATTCAATGGTGTCACATTGGTAGTTCAAAATTGGTTATGGTGGGAGTATTTATATGATGGAAATTAGCAAATGGACATAAATCTGAGGAGGTGGAGAACCAAAAAAATCTGATATTTTAGTTCAGTCCTTTTTAAGTTAAAAAGATGCAGAAGTCCCAATATCTTTCACTAGCTTATCTTCTGATGTTTGCACATTCAAACGATCTCTGAAAATGCACCTAGGATCAGTGATCCTACTCTTAGGTGCCTTTTGCATAATGGACTTAAAGTCTGTACAAACTCTCAGCTCAGCCAAGCTGTCCACATAGGGTGAATGCCTAGTTTGCACCACCATCCTCCAAAAGACTCCTAAAGATCTAAAGACATGGATGTTTCAGACACTAATCCCTAGTTGTGTGAGCCAGTTCCTTTAGAAGTAGCTTTTGTGTTATGCTTTCGAGGTTAGTAGTGGAAATGTCTTGGTGATGAAAGAAATCACCTTCCTCACTGCTTTGCCTTACCATCCTTCACTGTAATCTCTTCTTACCTTGCTCCTCAAATCCATAATTCTATAACTTGGACCCAAACTTAAGTTCCAGACTTGATATTTTCCTTGGCTGTCAGCCCTTGGCTTCTGGAGTCAGATCACTCTAGACTTGATTGACACTAAGTATCCACAAGTAGAAAGAGCTTTTTTATCTTTGAATAACTCATCCAGTAAGTCATATCATGAGCCACAGTACAACTTCCCACAGTATTGCTCTGAATAAAAATGCAAATTTCACTAATGAAAGAAATCAAAGATGACATAAACAGATGGAGAGATATTCCATGTTCCTGGGTAGGAAGAATCAATATTGTGAAAATGAATATACTACCAAATGCAATCTACAGATCCAACGGGATCCCTATCAAATCACCAATGGCATTGTTCACAGAACTAGAACAAAATATTTCACAATTCATACAGAAACACAAAAGACCCTGAATAGCCAAAGCAGTCTTGAGAAAGAAGAATGAAGCTGAAGGAATCAAGCTCCCTAACTTTAAGTTATACTATAAAGCTACAGTCATCAAGACAGTATGGTACTGGCACAAAAACAGGAATATAGACCAATGGAACAAGATAGAAAGTCCAGAAATAAATCCATGCACCCATGGGTACCTTATTTTGACAAAGGAGGCAATAATATACAATGGGGCAAAGACATCCTCTTCAATAAATGGTGCTGGGAAAACTAGACAGCCACATGTAAAAGAATGAAATTAGAACACCTCTTAACACCACACACAAAGATAAACTCAAAATGGATTAAAGACCTAAATGTAAGACCAGAAACTATGAAACTCTTAGAGGAAAACAAAGGCAAAACACTCGATCACATAAATCAAAGCAAGATCCTCTATGAACCACCTCCTAGAGTAATGGAAATAAAAATAAAAGTAAACAAGTGGGACCTGATTAAACTTAAAAGAAACTATAAGCAAAGTGAAAAGACAACCCTCAGAATGAGAGAAAATAATAACAAATGAAAAAACTGACAAAGGATTGATTTCCAAAATATACAAGCAGCTCATATAACTCAATACCAGAAAAACAAACGACCCAATCAAAAAGTGGGAAAAAGACCTAAACAGACATTTCTCCCCAGAAGACATACAAATGGCTGACAAACCCATGAAAAGGTGCTCAACAACACTCATTATTAGAGAAATGCAAATCAAAACTACAATGAGATATCACCTCACACTGGTCAGAATGGCCTTCATCAAAAAGTCTACTAACAATAAACGCTGGAGAGGGTGTGGAGAAAAGGGAACACTCTTGCATTGTTGATTGGAATGTAAATTGATACAGCCCCTATAGAAGACAGTATGGAGCTTCCTTAAAAAATTATAAATAAAATCACCCATATGACCCAGCAATCCCACTCCTAGGCATATACCTTGAGGAAACCAAAATTGAAAGAGACACATGTATCCCATTGTTCCTTGCAGCACTATTTACAATAGCTAGAACATGGAAGCAACCTAGATGTCCATTGACAGATGAATGGATTAAAAAGTTGTGGTATATATATTCAATGGAATATTACTCAGCCATAAAAAAGAATGCATTTGAGTCAGTTCTGATGAGGTGGATGAACCTAGAATCTATTATACAGAGTGAAGTGAGTCAGAAAGAGAAAGATAAATACCATATTCAAACACATATATATGGAATCTAGAAAAATGGTACTGAAGAATTTATTTACAGGACAACGGTGAGAAACAGACATAGAGAATAGACTTATGGACATGGGGAGAGGGGACGAGAGGGTGAGATGTATGGAAAGAGTAACATGGAAACTTACATTACCATATGTAAAATAGATAGCAAAAGGGAATTTGCTGTATGGCTCAGGAAACTCAAAAAGGGGCTCTGTATCAACCTAGTGGGGTGGGATGGGGAGGGAAATGGGAGGGAGTTTCAAAAGGGAGGGAATATGTGTATAAGTTCAGTTCAGTCACTCAGTTCAGTCGCTCAATCATGGGATATGTGTATCAGTTCAGTTCAGTCACTCAGTCGTGTCCGACTCTTTGTGACCCCATGAATTGCAGCATGCCAGGCCTCCCTGTCCATCACCATCTCCCGGAGTTCACTCAGACTCATGTCCATCAAGTAGGTGATGCCATCCAGCCATCTCATCCTCGGTCATTCCCTTCTCCTCCTGCCCCCAATCCCTCCCAGCATCAGAGTCTTTTCCAATGAGTCAACTCTTTGCATGAGGTGGCCAAAGTACTGGAGTTTCAGCTTTAGCATCAGTCCTTCCAAAGAACATCCAGGGCTGATCTCCTTTAGAATGGACTGGTTGGATCTCCTTGCAGTCCAAAGGACTCTCAAGAGTCTTCCCCAACACCACAGTTCACAAGCATCAGTTATTCGGTGCTCAGCCTTCTTCACAGTCCAACTCTCACATCCATACATGACCACTGGAAAAACCATAGCCTTGACTAGACGGACCTTTGTTGGCAAAGTAATGTCTCTGCTTTTCTATATGCTATCTAAGTTGGTCATAACTTTCCTTCCAAGGAGTAAGCATCTCTTAATTTCATGGCTGCAATCACCATCTGCAGTAATTTTGGAGCCCAAAAAAATAAAGCCTGCCACTGTTTCCACCGTTTCCCCAACTATTTCCCATGAAGTGATGGGACCAGATGCCATGATCTTCATTTTCTGAATGTTGAGCTTTAAGCCAACTTTTTTTTTACTCTCCTCTTTCACTTTCATCAAGAGGCTTTTTAGTTCCTCTTCACTTTCTGCCATAAGAGTGGTGTCATCTGCATATCTGAGGTTATTGATATTTCTCCTGGCAATCTTTGGTTCCAGCTTGTGCTTCTTCCAGCCCAGTCTTTCTCATGATATGTGTATACCTATGGTTAATTCATGCTGAGGTTTGATAGAAAACAGCAAAATTCTGTAAAGCAATTATCCTTCAATAAAAAATAAATCAATTAAAAAAAAAAACAAATTTCAATTTGTATGATTCCTAAGCCATTGCTGTTTTTAATGATTAACAGTTAAATATCACTTCACAGGTTACAAAATGCTTTCATCTGTTGTCTCTTTTAGTCCTCATAGCAATCCAAATAAATAAGTAATATTGTTATTATCCCTAAATAGATGAGGAAACAGGCAGAAAAAAGGTTAAATCTAAGAATCATTTAGCTATGACTAAGGATCTCAACCTAGTGCTTCTATTTACCATGTAGTTGATCTTGGAAAATGTGTGGCAGCTTCAGCTATGTGAAAAGTATATAGTGATTTCAATCTTATGAAAAGTATATAATGGCTTCAGTCTTTTGAAGTATGCATGCTGGCTTCGACTCTGTGACTTTGAAGTACCTCCAAGGCTTCAAGACACCTAAATAACTAAAATATCTGATGACAGGCAATATACATTGCCATGACTCTTCCTAAACTTGATTAAAATGGAATTGTAGGGAGGCAGGGGAGAGGTTAGTGGTATTTAACTTTATTTCAACAATTTTTATTACAAAATAATGCTTATTTATCATTCAAAAATAAATCTTATATGACTCTTTACTTCAGTCCCCTCTCTGTGTATCCTTCCAGAAAGTGTATTTACAGATACAAGAAGGCTTGCTGTGTCACCGTCCAGGGCTGCCCAAGTACCACACATGTTGGGCTTTCCCTTCCTGATTCCAGTGTGCTTCTGGAAATCAAAGACCTTGCATTACATTTCTAGGAAAAAGGAAACCACATAGGCCAACAAGACGAGACTGGAAAAAATAACATGTCACAGCAAAAAGAGGTCACAACTGCTGAACATTCTATATGCCATGTGCAGGCAGCTTTTCAGAGCCATAACATGCAAACAGCCCAGCAGTCTTTCAGCACAGGCTATGGGTGGTATTCTCTGGACGGCCACAGATGGTCTGTACTGGCAGGCTCCCACAGGAGTCCCTGTTGCCTGCGACTGGCAGTACCTTGCTGTCTGCACTGGTAACTCTGCTGCCCCACATATCATTCCTACAAATCCAGTCCCCTCACCTCAGGTCCCACCAACCTCTTTCAGAGTCCTTTCCCACTCACTTTTCTTCCATCTCTACTATCGCAAGTGAATCTCAGTTGCTTGCGTCCATCGCCTAGCTCTCTATTGGGTTATTCCTCTTTTTCTTATTGATTTATAAGCATTCTTTCCATATTAATGGAATTTCTTTTTCCCACCTTTGCTGAAGTTATTCTTCCCCAGTATTTGTCTCTTAACTTTTTAAGTAGCAAATTTTTTTTTCTTTTCAAAAATCTTCAATTTTCACTAGTCAAATGTGTCTCTTACTTTATGGTGTCTAGATTTTGTGTCAAGACACAAAAGACTTCCTTGTTTTAATTTTCTAAATTATTTTGTCCAGTGTTTCTTACAGTTTGTATGTAAGAAATTTTATGTAAAAAGATTTATTTTTTGCATTCAATATTTGATAGGTCTACAATTTATTTCAGCTATGGAGTAAGTTAGTGATACAACTATATTCTGATAGCTAGCCAAAACTCCAACATTTTTGCTGAATAATGGATATCTGTTCCTCTAACTTGAAATTCCAACACACTAAATTCCTTACACATGCGGGTCCATTTCTTGACTTTCATTTCTAGTTCTTTGATCTGTGTAGCTTCAAAGTTATAAAATTGTTATAACCATAATTACAGCATTCCTGGCCCCATCCCTGATTTTTAGTCTTTTGCCTCATAATTTGCTGGTTCTTTCTCTATCTCAACCCCATGATAAACTTTAGTATCATTTTGCATGATGTCTGACCTTAGGAATGCAGCAAGAAATGGAAAATGAGAGGCTAGTTATTGCTAATGAGATATCATATAGACTGTAGACTTTGATCCACCGACTGTAATTAGTTTCCTTCATTTTTATAGTAGGTTTTTATAGTTTCTATAGGATCGCAGGCCTGGACTCACAATTGAGTGTGGCAAATCATTCACCAGCCAGTCTTAGCACGTGATTTAATTGCTCCTTCGGTTGTTGGCAACCAAGGGGCCCATATGAAACCAGCTCTAAGCTAGACTAGAGGCATCGGGGAAACCTGGATACATTGCTCCTGCCACTGCAACACTGGTGAGCAGCACAAGTGAACGTGAGAGGGAACAGGCAATGAATATTACATTCGCCATTTAGAAAACATAGGGCTAAGAGAAACTACACTCTTTTTCTCATCTCCAAGGCAAGCAACCAAAGTCGTTCCCTTGTTTCCTATGTTAAAGGGCAAATAAATGGGCTATTCAGAATGGCTTTGTATTCAGAATGGCTTAAACCAACTTGGAGTGGAGGAAATGGAGAATTTGACTTGCACACTCCTAAGTAGGTCTGGCGTACATTTACTAGGAAGTTATCTCCTTCCCCACTATGGAGAACACTTACAGTTATTGCAATAATACAGTTTTACCAACTAGATTTCTTTTTTTAGAAAAAATATAAAATTTGGGCTTTTTTATGAAGTGTGCTTGGAAAATCTCATAGTGAACTCCACATCGAAGGTGATTCTGCAAGTTCTAATCTAAAATTGGAAAAAAATATTCAAAGTAGGAGCAAATGGCACATCTGCACAATGGAAGCAAGATGGCTTCCCCAGGCTATAGTCTTTATCTGTGAAACTGAAGCATCCGAACAGTCACTAATGTTGTTGTGAACTACCAGAACTAGGGCTACTTCCCCGACACCAAGCAAAGTTTTATTTGGGTTTTCTCATCACAGTGAAGTGGAATTTTAAACCAAATGCTTCTATTCTCCTCTTCTCCCCTGACACATACAGCACTAAACAATATTCAAATAATGCCTCCCAACTCCTAGGCATCTGTTGAAGTTGGGACACTCTGCATATAAGACCCCTCTAGACTGCTTCTCTTGGTCTTAGGAATGGCTGTCAGGAAAACTTTTGATCTCAGACGACAGCCAAGCTCCAAGGTAGCAGGCGTGCAATTGCTTCAAGTGGGAAAAAGACTACTTTCTCTCTTGTTACCTCCACTGAAGCAGAAATTGGGAGGTTGTAGGGGTCTTATTGGAGAAGGAAATGGCAACCCACTCCAGTGTTCTTCCCTGGAGAATCCCAAGGACAAGGGAGCCTGTTGGGCTGCTGTCTATGGGGTCGCACAGAGTCGAACACGACTGAAGCAACTTAGCAGCAGCAGCGGCAGCAGGGGTCTTATGCCATTTAAGCTAAGACCCCAGTACTCTTGCCTGGAAAATCCAATGGATGGAGTAGCCTGGTGGGCTGCAGTCCATGGGGTCACTAACAGTCGGACAGACTGAGGGACTTCACTTTCACTTTTCTCTTTCATGCATTGGAGAAGGAAATGGCAACCCACTCCAGTATTCTTGCCTGGAGAATCCCAGGGATGGGGGAGCCTGGTGGGATGCCGTCTATGGGGTCACACAGAGTCAGACACGACTGAAGTGACTTAGCAGCAGCAGCATGGTAATATCAATCTCAAATTTCTTGATTTGTTCAATGCACTGAAAAGCAAGTTCTACTCTGTCCACTAATAGAACAACAGAGAGTAAACTGGCATAATTTCTTGATAATGAAGGGCTTTTTGTAATCCTATGGCTTCCCTGATAGCTCAGTTGGTAAAGAATCTGTCTGCAATGCAGAAGACCTCTGTTCGATCCCTTGGTTGTGAAGATCCCCTGGAGAACAGAAAGGCTACCCACTCCAGTATTCTGGCCTGGAGAATTCCATGGATCGTATAGTCCATGGGGTTGCAAATAGCTGGACACAGCTGAGCGAATGCCACTTCACTCTTTGTAATCCTTGGACAAACATTACATGAGTTCTTCCCTTACTGCCATATGTATAAGAGACATATACATATCTTTTGAAAAGTGACTTACAGATCCACTCCTAGTACTTCACAGTTGTGGTCAGTTTACTAACTTCAAAGTAACATTAAGAGTCCTAAGATATACATGCCCTTTAACCCAGTAATTTCACTTCCAGCATTTTATCCAAAGTGCAAAATTAGTAAGTCAAAGAAAACAAAAATTATATATGTCAAAAATTATTTCTAACAATAAAAAAGGAAAACAACTAAAATGTTCAACAGTTATTTAACTGTTGACCTATAGGACAAATTGTTATACAGCTATAAAGACAATGTTTTCAAAGACTAATCAATGATATAGAGAGATATGTACCAAAATAAATGTATTTATTAAAATATTTACAGAGTATCTATAAATGCATCAGTTCAATTCAGTCACTCAGTTGTGTCCAACTCTTTGCGACCCCATGAATCGCAGCACACCAGGCCTCCCTGTCCATCACCAACTCCCGGAGTTCACTCAGACTCACGCCCATCAAGTCAGTGATGCCATCCAGCCATCTCATCCTCTGTCGTTCCCTTCTCCTCCTGCCCCCAATCCCTCCCAGCATCAGAGTCTTTTCCAATGAGTCAACTCTTCGCATGAGGTGGCCAAAGGACTGAAGTTTCAGCTTTAGCATCATTCCTTCCAAAGAAATCCCAGGGCTGATCGCCTTCAGAATGGATTGGTTGGATCTCCTTGCAGTCCAAGGGACTCTCAAGAGCCTTCTCCAACACCACAGTTCAAAAGCATCAATTCTTCGACGCTCAGCCTTCTTCACAGTCCAACTCTCACATCCATACATGACCACAGGAAAAACCATAGCCTTGACTAGATGGACCTTAGTCGGCAAAGTAATGTCTCTGCTTTTGAATATGCTGTCTAGGTTGTTCATAACTTTTCTTCCAAGGAGTAAGCGTCTTTTAATTTCGTGGCCACAATCACCATCTGCAGTGATTTGGGAGCCCAAAAAAGTAAAGTCTGACAGTGTTTCCCCATCTATTTCCCATGAAGTGATGGGACCGGATGCCATGATCTTTGTTTTCTGAATGTTGAGCTTTAAGCCAACTTTTTCACCCTCCACTTTCACTAAAAGTTCAATATATAAATCAAACTTTCCCCTAAGTCCCCTCAATTTATTTACAGGAAAGAACTCATTATCCAAGGGCTTGTTAGGTCTTTTTTTAAAAAAATATCCTTTATTTGGTTTAATAGGTTGTTTGCAGCTTAAATTTTTTTTAATTGAAGTATNCCGGATGCCATGATCTTTGTTTTCTGAATGTTGAGCTTTAAGCCAACTTTTTCACCCTCCACTTTCACTAAAAGTTCAATATATAAATCAAACTTTCCCCTAAGTCCCCTCAATTTATTTACAGGAAAGAACTCATTATCCAAGGGCTTGTTAGGTCTTTTTTTAAAAAAATATCCTTTATTTGGTTTAATAGGTTGTTTGCAGCTTAAATTTTTTTTAATTGAAGTATAATTGATTTACAATATTATGTTAGCTTCAGGTGTACAACAAAGTGATTGGGATATACATATACAAATATATATATTCTTTTTCTGATTCTTTTCCATTGTAGTTTATTATAAGATAGTGAATATAGTTCCCTTTGGGGATCATTGGCTCTTACCTTAAAAGTTACAAACCCTCAGGCTTCCATCTGCTGAATACCCCTTGAAGTGAAAAGTGATAGTTGTTCAGTCATGTCTGACTTTTTGTGACCCTATGGACTGTAGCCTGCCAGGCTCCTCTGTCCATGGAATTCTCCAGACAAGAATACTGGAGTGGGTTGCCATTNACAAACCCTCAGGCTTCCATCTGCTGAATACCCCTTGAAGTGAAAAGTGATAGTTGTTCAGTCATGTCTGACTTTTTGTGACCCTATGGACTGTAGCCTGCCAGGCTCCTCTGTCCATGGAATTCTCCAGACAAGAATACTGGAGTGGGTTGCCATTCCCTTCTCCAGGCGATCTTCCTGACCCAGGGATGGAATCCAGGTCTCCAGCATTGCAGGCAGATTCTTTACCATCTGAGCCACCAGGGAAGCCCCTTTGGGGAACTCAAAGAGCATGTAGATTCTCCAAGATGAAGACCATGCGCAGGGCCCGGCCTGGGGTGGATGCATGTGCCTTTTACCTCTTAGCCTGGAACTCCCTGCTCCCTTGTAGCAATCAGAAACTGTGAATGGCAATGAAACAAAGAAACAGCTCCTCAGGGCTCCAACAATCACCTTACAGAAGATGGCCAGAAAGTCCACATATGACTTCTGCTCATGTCTCATTGGTAAGAAGTTTGTCATATGGCCACATCCAGCCTCAAGGGAACCTGGGAAACGTATATTATAGTTGGATGGCCATGTACCCCAGAAGAAGAGCAGAATGAATTTTGAGGTCAACCAATAGTCTACCACATCTCATTATATACAATAAAAAATAGAAAACAAAGGAAGGAAATATATCCATTTGTGGTGGCCATCTCTAGTATGGTTTGGTGTAATTTTTCTCTTTCCACTTTCTAAATTTTCTAAACTTTCTACAGTTGTTATCTATTTCGTTCATAAGATAATGATAAACATTATAAATTAAATAATTTAATAAAATTAATAATTTAAGAGAAAAAAGACTAGAAATTAATATTCTGAAATATTATCAGAAGTTGTCTTTGAAAAATGATACTATGTGTTAGTTTTTCTTTATATATTTTCTAAATTTTTTATAATCTATTTGGAGTCTTAGAAAGTAGTTCACCAAATGTCTTAGTTCTTACAGGGGCAGGTAGAAATAGTGTTACGGCCTATATTTGAGTTTCACACATGGTCACAATTACAGTGTTCTGTCAGAGCCCTCTGTTGGCTTTGTTTTAAAATAGAAAGTAAGCCTGTTTGTGTATCACTGTCAGTAAAATGGTAAACAACATGAAATTTTTCAACCTGCCCCCCAAAGCTACCGTTTTAAGCAATTAGTCTGTTCAATTCTAGAATGGAAGCTATATTCAACTGCTAACTAGTTTCCTTCCTAGTAGATTACAACTCTCCCCATCTACATAACAACTTCTCACCTCCCTGCTCAGCTACCCTCTTGGAGTTTTGCTGGCTCTTCCAGCCTCATACTTAGCATATATGTGTTACATTCTAGTAGGNCCCACCCACCCTGGTTTGTCTGTAGAAGGCTCAAGATGTCATCTTTCCCAGTATAACAAAATTTCAATGGGACATTTTTGAAGACCTGAAGAAATAAACCCTGAATAATCAAACCATAGAGACTGAAAGAGTAAGAAATTAAAATACTAGGGAAGAAATAAGATTCTCCCAGTAACACTTAAACCATGAAAGTAACACTTTGCTCAAAGACAACTCTGTTTAGGAGCATGTACAACAGAGAAAAATTAACGAAAGCAAACTTCAAAGAAAGAAAACAGTAAGCATCAGTACATTGGAAATGTTATAAAATTGTAAAATACTTCTAGTTTTTTCGCTTCTTGCTTACCTTCCTACACCTGGAATACTACACACCTGAACATCACAGGAAATCCAAATATCATTACAAAAAAAAAAAACACTAATAGAAACATTATCTCTCAGTATTTATAAGAACAAAAACTCCACCTTTTTTTTCAGGGCACAACTGATATGGTTCATAGTATGGCATTTTACTCTGTGAGTCCCACCAGATGATTTAATTGAAATAAGAATATGTATTTATTTAAGCACGTGTATCAGAATCACTCTGCATTAGGGATTCTGAGCTCCTAGATAACTGGTGTACACCTTCTCGGGGTACCTGACCTATGTGATGGTTGATTACACAGGGAAGAAAGAAGAGAGGAGAGACGATGACATACAGGAATGTAGTTATGTTTCACTTCTTATGTTAAAGTTCCAAAATATCTTCTTTCTTCTCCATCTCCCACCTGCAAAACCTACTGACTGCTCTACTCTAGCTCATTTACTTTCTCCTTCAATTGTTCTGCTGATACTATAACTCTGTTAAACATCACAATGTTGTAATTCCTAATCATTTGCTGTGGCATAGTCCTTATTTCCTACAGTTTTTCTTCTTTCTCCCCTGAGAAACATAAATTACATTGATTCCTGACAGCTGTTCTTCATCTCTTTGTAAAGACTGAGACAAAAAATCAGCTAAATCTGACATGTTTATCTGCCAAATTATCCTAGGATTTTGTATTTATAACTGCTATTTTATTTATAACATAAAAGAGTAAGTTTTTATTTATTTCTCTACTTCCAGGTTTCATTTTCGTCCCCTAGACTATCATATATGAAATGAAAGTGAAAGCTAGTCGCACAATTGTGTAGAACTCAATGGATTACACTCAATGGATTACAGCCTGTCCCTCCCCTCTGTCCATGGAATTCTCCAGGCAAGAGCACTGGAGTGGGTTGCCATTTTCTCCTCCAGGGGATCTTGTTGACTCAGAGATCGAACCTGGGTCTCCTGCATTGCAGGCAGATTCTTTACCAACTGAGCCACTAGGGAAGCCCCATCATCTATGAAATACAATAGACAACTAAGACATAGGTAGATACCTTATAATTTAAAAAAAAGAAAGAAAGAAAGATGAAGAAGAGGAGGAAGGGGGGAAACTTGCTTGAAACACCCAGAAACTCAAGGCTTTGTAGAATAATCTAAAGATTAGTGCTATCTTTGTAGACACAGCTTCTTACAATCCCTAACCCTTTAACACTCTCCAGGTCTTAGAGCTTTTGGACTTCTGAATTAGGAATTATGTTTGTATTTCCATCAGTAAATTCCCTTGAAAATGTTAAACTTGGCAATTGTGCTAGCTAAAGTCATCACTGTCTAGAAAACATTTTAACAATAGCTTTTGTTGCAGTTTATTTTTCAGTTCAGTTCAGTTCAGTCACTCAGTCATGGCCGACTCTTTGCGACCCCATGAGTCACAGCACACCAGGCCTCCCTGTCCATCACCAATTCTGAGTCCACTCAGACTCACACACGAGTTAATATGCTAGGTCACCACCAATTTTTGACTGAACTAGGAATCCTTTCTTTCTAGCAAATGGGTCTTCCAGGAGAGAACAGCATATCCAGAATGACATGTTTGATGTTATTAAAACAGATTTCTTTGTTTTACTAGAGCCTACATCCATTGTCTCCCATAGGAGACATTGTTCTCTCCAAAGGAAAACAGTCCCCATTGGTTCCAGGGGACAGAAAAGCAGAGAGGTTAGATGGGGAATGAGGCTAAGTCATTTAAATGGTAGCCTCCTTTCTAAAACAGAAAGAAAGCATCATTGCTATTTTTTTAAAATAAGGAGGAAGGAAATTCTTGATACAGATTTAGCAAATCTGTGAACTGATAATAAATTGTTAATCAGGGCTAAGATTTTTTTTAAGATAAGCTCTATGAAATTATGAATACAGAACATGTAGAGGAAATTTAGTTGCTATTGCCATCTGGAAGGCAAACTTGGAAGGTCAAAGACATCTAAGCCTGGAAAAATGTAGATGAGGCAATACGATGAATAGCTGCTCCTTTTGCAAATGCTGTTGATTTTCTTAACAACTAGCAATTGTAGACTTTTTATTGGATGCTTTCTTGATCATTGTTTATAGCAGAATACGGTGAAAGACTCTAAATATGCAGATGGATTGTGGAACAGTAGATTTTAAGGGGGAAATGTCAAATTTTTAAAATAAATCTGAAGAGGGAACATACACAGGATAATTCACTTTGACCTTCAAAACTGACTATACATTCTGAAATAAAATAAAGTTCATATTGGCTTCTGTGTATTAAATCCTGCCTAGATTCGCATGGCCCTAATACAATAAGATTAAAAATATTCTATCACTGTTTATCCTTTGTGATCAGTTGTTTATCCCGTGTTAAACAAATATTGTGGGAAGAATAGATGGGAACAGGCTCCAAAACCGTTCCTTGGATGCTCATCAACAGAAACACAGAGAGACAGCCGAGCTCAGAACTTGGACAGATAAAATCCAACAGGAAAACCAAAAGGAAACTGACTAGAATTTTAAATCTTTTAACAATGAATAGAGTCGTGGGATTACTGGTATCAGTGTAAACCTGATGCTGCGGAAAATAACTTTGGATTTTTTTATTCCAAAAAATAAATATATCAACTTGACTTTCCAAGGAGATCCTTAATGATACATGTGCCAAGGAAATGTATGCATGTATATATATATAATGTGTTTTATATATAGTCTTTTTTGAAAAAAAGCAAGAGAAAAAAAAAAACATGAAGAACATATAACATATGGCATTCCCTATCGCCTCAGCTGGTGTTTGCCATTTCCTGCTTGTAACTTTCTTAATTTTACATCTTCTCCTCAATTTCAATATACTAGACATTTTAATCAGATTTGCAAGCTGGCCTTCCCGGTTTCTTCATGTGCTGCTCCAGCTCCTATTAATCTTTTCAGTTATATGACTAGGCCTATTTGATTTGAAGAAGAGATAATAATTACAATGCCTAGGGCGTCTTCATGAATAATCAATAATGTGCTCAATGTGATGTGGCTGTCTGGGAAGCTATGCTCAGATGCAGAAAGCAATCAAATAAAAATATATTCTAACATTTTAATCAAATTTTATGGGATGAGTATAGGTGATGTTAGTGAAAGTAAAAACCAATGAGTGGCGTGCAGGCAGCTGATGAAACAAAAAATATAACTGACTTCGAGTAGCTTAAGCAGTGGCCCTTGGAGTTGGGTCTCAATTTTGTTAACTTCTGGCCCCAGCCAAAGCTAGGCCACATAATAAAGCAGTTCTCTTTCAGAAAAACAGGGAAGCAAAACTGGCCATTTCGCCTCAGGCAAATGGACTGTTATGTCTACTCTCCAAAGCAACTAACAAGGAGTTTCAGGGCTCTAGGCTAGCTGATGCTGAAGCTGAAGAAGCTCCAACACTTTGGCCACCTGATGCAAAGAGCTGACTCACTGGGAAAGACCCTGATGCTGGGAAAGATTGAGTGTGGGTGGAGAAAGGGGTGACAGAGGATGAGATGGTTGGATGGCATCATTAGCTCAATGGACATGAGTTTGAGCAAGCTCCAAGAGATAGTGAAGGACAGGGAAGCTTGGGGTGCTGCAGTCCATGGGGCCACAAAGAGTTGGACACGACTTAGTGACTGAACAACAGGCTGGCAAAACTTTCCTCCCCAGTTTCAAGGTCAAAAATGAAAGCAAACCAAAACAAGGCAAAAACTGAAAGCCATTCAACCAATTCTAGAATAAATGCCAAGTTGTTCTTAACTAGAAATCAGAGTTACTGGGAAATGTTAGCAATTCAGAGTGATACCCCATTCCAAGCATCTTACTGCAGCCCTAAGAGCTACAGATGTCTTACAGTTTACTTCAGCAATTACTCCAAAGACTTTAGCAGGCAAATGCATAGAGCAACCCACTCAAAACACTATCAGATGCTGGCAGCAATGTCTAAGATTAGGGAATATTAGTTAAGGAATTAATGTGATCAGCCAGTGCTCAGATGCTCAGTCATGTCCAACTCTGTGACCCCATGGATTGTAGCCCACCAGTCTCCTCTGTCCATGAGATTCTCCCAGCAAGAATACTCTAGTGGGTTTCCATTTCTTCCTCTGTAATCCACCAGGGCTTGATGTTAGGTTTTCCAGAGTAATTCTGAACTAATTTCTTAAAAGTATATGTTAATGTATATATATATACAGGAATATATATATGGGAGGCAGGAATTCCTCCCATTTTCTCAATGTCACTAATTAAGGTGGTTATTAGAGAGCTGGAATTTCACATTATTCTAAATGTCCCAGTATGTGTGATTTGCAAACTCACCCTAGCATCCTAGCACCTTCTTAGTGTACCTCCTCACAAAATTTTCACATGGAGAATATGATTGATTACCTCTTCACAAGTCCTTCTCCTCATAAGGATGATCAGGTTTTAATGCAAGTTTTACAGATACTACTAGAGAGATTTATAAAATTTGAGAAGTGGGAGATAAGATTTTTAAAAAAAGATACACATTCTCTAGGCAACCAATTTTGATATCATTTCCATTGGATCATCTAGCCTTTTTTAAAAAAATATTTGTTTATTTGAATGCACTGAGTCTTAAGTAGTCTTAGCCACTGGACCACCAGGAAGTCCAGATTATCTAGCTCTTGATATAAAAGTTCATACACCAAAGTGTGAATCCACAAATACAGAACCAGGACCCCATATACCAAACAGCACAGACACACTTCTTCAGTTATAGAAATTAAAACCCTCTTCTGGTTACAAACCTCCTATTTAGAATCTTTTAAATTTTTTTAAACTTACTCATAAAAAGAGCTTTCATTACCTTATGTCAATGTAAAATTAATTTCTCTACAAAACAAATCAGCAGACAAATTCAAAATTAAAACATCTGAGAATCTCACATGGATCAGAGTTCCAAAACTAGTGGCTGTAATTAAAACTAGAGGTGTCAGAAAGAAATTTTAAGGCAAGAGAATCTTTAAATCTGAAAGAAATCATGCCTGAATAATGCTAGATATACACATTTACATTAGCAAATGAAACAGACACAGGGATAAAAATGGCACAGTTAAGGAAGACTAAAACCTAGCCTGTCCTCACAATAATTCAATATTTCCATTCCTTGCTCTAAAGCCTCACCCTAGCCTAAAGAATTCATAGGAAACTAAGACCTATGGCAATTAGGTATAACCATCTGTAAATTACCCAGAAAATGATTGAAAGTGTGGTATCAAAAGACTGACAAGAAGGAAACTCTTATGATGAGAATTTACAGCATTCAAGGAAAAAAAAAAGCAGTGAAGCCAGATGTCAAAATATGTATTTAGTGACTCATAAAATTTCATTGCCCCAAAGTGAAAAAAATGAACACCACAGTTAGGCAACATTTTCAGCAGATGCCCCTAAAATACTTCTAACTTTAAAATAGTTCTTTAAATCTTCTTGAAGTGCTTGCTATTCACTTATATTTCTTTTCATTTATTAACATTTTTTTTACCAGTGTCCTACAGAATTAAGGACTGGATCCAGGAGAAAAATCAAGGTAAACTGAACTTCAGGTTCATCATACTCTGCTTATCCACATGTAATTCACACTAGCTCCAAACATGTCATCAGTGGGGATAAGCTGGGGAATAAAACAAGAGAAAGAAATGGATCCATTTTAATCATATCCTTCTCCTCCATCTTTATAAAAGGCAACGGACAAGATGTACCTCTTACATTTAATGTTTTAACATTGTTTCAAAAATACCAGCTTTTAAAAAAAAAAAAAAACCTGGCTTCTCTGATAGCTCAGTTGGTAAAGAATCCACCTGCAATGCAGGAGACCCTGGTTCAATTCCTGGGTGGGGAAGATCCGCTGGAGAAGGAATAGGCTACCCACTTCAGTATTCCTGGGCTTCCCTTGTGGCTCAGCTGGAAGAATCCTCCTGTAATGTGGGAGACCTGGGTTAAATCCCTGGGTTGGGAAGATACCCTGAGAAAGAAAAAGGCTACCCACGCCTGTATTCTGGAAAATTCAATGGACTGTATAGTACATGGGGTCGCAAAAAAGATTGGACATGACTGAGCAACTTTCACTTTCACTTAAAAAACCCGAAGAACATTGGAAAAATCTGAAGAAAACACTAGGCATGAGAAGACTCTCCCCAACCCTTCAACCCTCGAAAGACTTTAGATTCAGGTAAAAGTGGAGACCCAGGAGCCAAATCTGTCCACAGGTGTGTTTTGTTAACCAGGGTGCCTTTCCATGGAGCAACTTTGCAACCCCATGGATTGTCCCCCACCAGGCTCCTCTGTCCATGGACTTCTTCAAGCAAGAATGCTGGAGTGGGTTGCCATTCCCTTTCCAGGGGGTCTTCCCAACCTAGGGACTGAACCCTGGTCTCCTGCCTTGCAGACAGATTCTTTACCATCTGAGCCACCAGGGAAGCCCTTCCATAGAGCATCATTCCTCAGCTGCCAAAACCCCCACCACTACATATTATATTTCACAGAAGCACTTCACAATTTACTTAAAAAAAAAAAACTGGAGGATAATTGCTTTACAATTCTGTGCCAGCCTCTGCCGTACAACAATATGAATTAGTCACAAGTTTACATATATCCCCTCCCTCCTGAGCACCCCTACACACACATTTCTCTTATCTATTACTCACTGTATACATTTCAGATTTGACCCCTTCAAATGAAGATTTATCTTCATGGTTTCACATGAACTTAATCTTAAAGTCTGTCACCTAGAACCATCATTCACTAAGTAGGTAATTCAGTTCAGTCGCTCAATCATGTCAGACTCTTTGCGACCCCATGGACTGCAGTACGCTAGGCTTCCCTGTCCATCACCAACTCCCGGAGTTTACTCAAATACGTGTCCATTGAGTCAGTGATGCCATCCAACCAGCTCATCCTCTGTCGTCCCCTTCTCCTCCCACCTTCAATCATTCCCAGCATCACAGTCTTTTCAAATGAGTCAGTTCTTCACATCAGGTGGCCAAAGTATTGGAGTTTCAGCTTCAGCATTTGGGAATAGTCTAAACACCTACACAGGTGGATCTGATGAGCTATGAAGGTTATAAACAATTTCTTTATTATATTCAATAATGAAGCACTCAATGCCTCCCAACAGATTTTTAGATAACAATGTAAGAAAGTTCTTTCCTCAGGGAAACCTTAGTGTTCAGACTAGAGATGAAGAAGTGTTACCTGCCTCTTAGCCTGGGGTAGTGTGACAGTCTATCAGAGAGCCTTGTCAAAACTCACAGGAGTTTGTTACAGAAACTATTCTCCACTTCTTCCACTTCCAGCCATATGTTTCATTCCCTACCGGCTCCGTTTTGAGAACATATTCCACCTCTATGTCCATATGAAATCTGAAGCTACCTATTCAGGTGTTGCAGCTGTCACTAACAATATCCTGGTGATGGGATGAAATAGATTTGCTTCAGAAACTATGAAAAGAAATCCGGTGTGCAAAAATGACACGTTATGAAATGATGAAGTACAACATCTGGCTCCAAAGTGAGTAATACAGGTGCCATTAAGGAGATAAACAGGAAGCTTCTTTATTAAATAGCAAAGTTAAATTTCCAGGCTATTTTGAACTTTCTCTACAGGTGTTGGAGAGATTAATTCTCATGCCTATTTATCAATTCAGTCAAAATAACATTACAATGGATTTCACCAGGTGTTTGACTTAGGTGAAAGAGCTAGTTATTATAACAAAAATTCATTCACATGATTGTCAACAGAAATTTACCAGCTATATGTCAAAAATATGTTATTATAATACCAAGTCAAAACTGTACATCACTTTATATCTTTCAAAGCACATGCTCACAAATAATCTCTTCAAAACTTTAAAGAAATCTTGAAATCCATATGATAGATGAAGAAACGGAGGCTTCTGTCAAAAATTTACTCAGTAAGGATCAGAACCTGCACAAATCCCAGATTTCCCATATCTAAGGATGTGCTCAAGGTCTGGGGACTAGATTACAAAAGTAAGGTAAAACAAAACAACAACCAACGTTTATCCAACCATGATTCTAGAAAATACATGATCGAACAGGACAAAATGCAGTAAAGAAAGAAAATGTGAGACACATCTATCTCTGACTGCTTAGGGGATGTGCCAGTTTTCATATTGAACTCTAAGATATTACTGATGGTGTAAACATGTACAACCAGTGCTCAGGCCCCTCAGGAATCAATTGTCAAAGGCACAGATGTAGGGCAGGGAACAGAGGAATGAGGCCACCTCACAGGTATGTAGCCCTTTGAACAGTCACACTGAAGAGATGAGACCAATTTCCCTGCCTGGTAAATACTGGCTGAGGAGTCTTAAGACACAGGAGCATGTGAGGAAGTAACGTGTGAAGTACAGCTGAAAGGGACTTCCCTGGTGGTCCAGTGGTTAAGAATCTGCCTTGCAATGCAAGGGATGCAAGGTCAATCCCCAGCTGGAGAACTAAGATCTCATATGCCATGGAGCAAAGATCCTCTATGACACAACTTAGTCCTGTGTGTCACAACTAAGACCCAATGCAGCCAAACAAATAAATATTAAAAAGAAAAAAAAAAAGAGCAGCAGGGCTCTGTAAACCTCAGCCACAATAATGCTGGTGGTCAACCATGATGGGAGATGGAGCTAAAGTCCAAGACAGATACTTGACTCAGTTAATATAGAACTTTGAAAATATAGTACATTATGTGTTATTTTATTCCACCATGTTTGGTTCAGCATGCAAAGTTAAGTCATGGTAAAGTCAGGAACAATGTCTCTTAAATATCAAGATCTTAATGCCCTAAATGATTCAGCACCTGGATCATTAGTCTGAGACAAGGAGAAACTGACAGTGAAAACAGGGCACCCACATTTATTAAATATGGAGATGAAATTAGATATAAAATGACTCCTTCTTCCTACATAATTCCTTGCTACTTAGGACATTTTACTAGAACTCAGCTATGAAATTGTTAGCAGACTGCAAATTTCTTATAGGTCTGAACCACATAGTTTCATTTTATTTCATTCTCCAAATTTTATTAATTTTTACATTGATTTTTAGGATCAAGAAACTTATTCAAAATGTTATATATCCCTATTCGAATATTTCTTAAATATATATTGCTCAGTTACTCAGTCTTGACCCTTTGCAACCCCATGGACTATAGCTTGCTGGGCTCCTCTGTCCATGGAATTTTCCAAGCAAGAATACTGGCTGCTGCTAAGTCGCTTCAGTCGTGTCCGACTCTTAGCGACCCCATGGACTGCAGCCTACCAGACTCTTCCGTCCATGGGATTTTCCAGGCAAAAGTACTGGAGTGTGGTGCCATTGCCTTCTCCAGGGGATCTTTCCAACCCATGTTCAGTTCAGTCGCTCAGTCGTGTCCGATTCTTTGCGACCCCATGAATCGCAGCACAACAGGCCTCCGTGTCCATCACCAACTCCCGGAGTTCATTCAGACTCATGTTGATCGAGTCAGTGATGCCATCCAGCCATCTTATCCTCTGTCGTCCCCTTCTCCTCCTGCCCCCAATCCCTCCCAGCATCAGAGTCTTTTCCAATGAGTCAACTCTTCGCATGAGGTAGCCAAAGGACTGGAGTTTCAGCTTTAGCATCATTCCTTCCAAAGAAATCCCAGGGCTGATCTCCTTCAGAATGGACTGGTTGGATCTCCTTGCAGTCCAAGGGACTCTCAAGAGTCTTAACACCACAGTTCAAAAGCATCAGTTCTTCGGCACTCAGCCTTCCTTATGGTCCAACTCTCACATCCACACATGACTACTGGAAAAACCATAGCTTTGACTAGACAGACCTTTGTTGACAAAGTAATGTCTCTGCTTTTTAA
>SJYX01010264.1:119173-219409 GCA_006410675.1 Oreotragus oreotragus
CCTTGACGTACTCCTTTTCCTATTTGGAACCAGTCTGTTGTTCCATGTCCAGTTCTAACTGTTGCTTCCTGACCTGCATACAGATTTCTCAAGAGGCAGGTCAAGTGGTCTGGTATTTCCATCTCTTTCAGAATTTTCCACAGTTTATTGTGATCCACAGTCAAAGGCTTTGGCATAGTCAATAAAGCAGAAATAGATGTTTTTCTGGAACTCTCTTGCTTTTTTCATGATCCAGCGGTTGTTGGCAATTTGATCTCTGGTTCCTCTGCCTTTTCAACCCATGGGTTGAACCCAAATCTCATGCATCTCTTGCATTGGCATGCAGATTCTTTACCACTGTGCCACCTGGGAAGCCCATATATATATATATATATATATATATATATATGTGTGTGTGTGTGTGTGTGTGTGTGTATATGTATATGTACATATGGGCTTACACACACACGTATAAAATAGATACATTTCTCCAGAACCAGCTATAAGCCTCTCAGAAAAAGTCTGACAGTCACATGGACCCTGAGCAGTACAGTAATAACTACAGGAGGTACTTGACAGGCAGGCCTGGGAGAGCACTTTCTCCCCCAGGGCCAGCACATGGCTGGGTGATCACAGAAGATTGTTCAGGGTGTGGGCTGTCGTGCTCATGGGCAGTTCACTAAGATTATGGGCGAGGAAGCTGTAACGGAGCCACTGCTAATCCTGGATTTTAGCCAGACCCCCGATGTGTTCTCTCACTAGACTAAGGGGAGGGGCAAGTCAGTGAAAAAACCATGTTACAAGGCCAAGGGCACTTCAGAGCTCCTTCAGCAAGGATCCAGAGGGGCAGGCCAAGGCACACATCACTCACCCATTGCCAAAAGGTTAATAGCATCTTCTGTCACCCATCTTGAGAAGAAGAAAGAAGGGAAGACTCTTGAGAAGGGGAAGGGAAAGACAAATCCAGGTTTTATAGTACCTGAAGCTTTTACAATATAAAGACTCATGTTCAGGAAAAAGAATGCAAAATAGAAATAGAAAATTGCTACAGTGACTCCCAGGGACTTGGGAGCATTCCAGGCAAGTGAATCCTGGAAGCATAGGCTTCTCTTAAATTCACCCCTGGGAAGGGACCCTGAAAAACTGAGTAATTACAGTAAAGAGACTTTTTTGAACCTGCAGAGAAGAAGATATGTGTTATTGGCATAGCCAGTGCGCTCTGCCATCAGTGGGAATGAGGTCTCTAGAGAACCATGAAATCAGTTGTAGGAAATAAAGTGAAAATATCAGTCTTGGTGTGTAAATTTCTACCACCTGCTACATTTTCTATGTTCAGAAATGTAAAAGTTTGTAAATCACTCAAAGAGAAATAAGCTACTGAAAGTCAGATTTGAGTTTTATAGTTTTCTGAGTTTAACCCAACACATGCCCATAACAATAGGGGATATAAACCACTTGAAAACAATAAATGTAAGGATTAAGATCACCAGATATATAATTCCCACGAATATTTTTCACTTTTCTCAAAATTGCACTAAAAGCTACTCTAAGACAGTAGGTTCTCAGAGGACACACGAGGTTCACCCTTTCCAACTACAAAGCTGTATAAGATTGGATTTTTAAAAATACACACTTCAACCAAAACAGCATTTCACAACAGATTGAATGCAAGAGCAGACATGCGAATCCAGCTGTCTTCTATTAAGCAAAAAAAAAAATGGAGATTTAAAAAAATGCAGAACAATGCGAGCCACTGTTCTATTTTTTAAGAAATAATATTTATATGTGAATGTACAATAAATATATGTTACTTATGTTAGAAATAATATGTCCGTCGTATATTAGTTTTAAATAAATGCTTAAATTTCTCTAACTCTTAATGTGTTAAATATTAATATAACCCACATAAATCAAAGGTCTTTGGGGTCCTCAACAGTTGTTAAGAGTGTAAAGGGATCCAGAGAACCACTGGCCTGTGAGAACCAAGGCATGTGTTGTATAGCAAGCTTTACAGCAAAGGAATCAACAATAAAATATTGTTCTACTTTTACAACATTAAGGATCAAGTAGAGAGAAAGAACACATAAATAGCACAGATATCATATTAACAGTGCCATTGGGCCTCAACTTCAATGTTACTCTCTTAGAAAATCTTCCATGACCACCCACCTCCAAAGGGGCCTCCCTCTCCCTCCTCCTCTCCTTCGCCTTCTCTTTTACTGAGTGTACATCTCCTTACCCTATTTCCTTCAGGGCACTTTTTAAAAATCTCTATTTTATGTCTTTCTTTTGTTTTCTATGTTTGTTTTCTGTAGTCGCCACTCTTTTCTTGCATTATCTACATGCGTGCATGTTCAATCGCATCTGACTCTGTGACCCAGTGGACTGTAGCCCGCCAAGCTCCTCTGTCCCTGAAATTCTCCAGGCAAGAATGCTGGAGTGGGTTGCCATTTCCTCCTTCAAGGGATCTTCCCAATCCAGGGATCGAATTGTATCTCCTGCATATTCTTCACCACTGAGCCACCTGTGGTGGCTACCTCTCCCCTCAAATATCAGTTCCATGCAGACGGGGACCTGGATTATCTCGTTCTATGCTCTGGCCTCAGCAGCTTCATAAAGGCCTGACACATAGCAGGGGCTTCATTAATATCTGTCAGTTGATTGAATGAACTAACTGAATCTGTTAAATACTTGTTTCCGGAGTTATAAAATAAGAAAAACTGAGAAATCCAGATGACATTTAAAAAAAATGTGTTACTTGTCCTTCTCTGAAGTACTAAATGTTTCTTAAATATTAAAAGAGCTACTGGTCTCCCTATAGTTTCTCTTGTGAAGCACTGTGGTCATGCCCATAGCCAAGGAGATATGGAGCTCTGGTTGAAATATTTTCCATCACTGGAAGATGACACCCAATGGCATATCCTGGAGAAACCTGCTGGATTGCATCTAAGACTGACAGAACTTTGTTACATATTTATCTCTGACCAGATTTACTGTTGCTTTTTGTATAAATTTGTTCTACTAGCACTAGCTCAGATTTGACCAGCGTATCAAACATGCACACACCACATACACAGAAAGAACGGAACTCAGGCCATGATAAACACATATTTCCATCTAAATAAGAAATTTGTGCTAGAGAAAGGCTGTTAAGTGATAATCCTTTAAGTGTTTTCACCTAGGCAAAGGAAGCTCATTGTGCATTTAAAAAGAATGTATATTATTATGTATGCAAACTGCATTCCCTTAAGCAGAGAACCTGATCTTTGCTTACATTTGGCTTATGAACAATGTTGTTTGGGTCATTACATTGCATCTGGGCCTGCACAGATCTAAACAGTGTAGCTGCTGCAAAGGTGTATCAGTCATGGCATACGGTCCACATCCTCTTTCTGCCCCAGCCAACAGCATGTGGCCATGCTTAGTCACTCAATCATATCCGACTCATTGTGACCCCATGGACTGTAGCCCACCAGGTTCCTCTGCCCATGGAGATTCTCCAGGCAAGAATACTGGAGAGGGTTNCACATCCTCTTTCTGCCCCAGCCAACAGCATGTGGCCATGCTTAGTCACTCAATCATATCCGACTCATTGTGACCCCATGGACTGTAGCCCACCAGGTTCCTCTGCCCATGGAGATTCTCCAGGCAAGAATACTGGAGAGGGTTGCCATGTCCTCCTCCAGGGGATCTTCCCAACCCAGGAGAGAACCCAGGTCTCCCTCATTGCAGGCGGACTCTCTACCAGCTGAATCCCAGCCAAGAGCATGACCTTGCTTAAATCACTAACCCTTGCACCACAGTGCTTCTGCTTGTAAGACGTAGATCATAATTCCTGTCCCATGTGCTCCTGTAAGAATGTTGTAAAAAAAATGAGATTACTGATAGCAAAGTTCTTTGTTTGAAAGGTGCTATTTAAATCACAAGTACTATTATTAGGGCTCTCTGCAATTTTTCAGCTAATGGACGATGCAACAGATGGGACCTAGAGATGTTTGATACTATTGATATTTCCCTTGGAGTTTTTTCTTCTTCCCACCTCTCTTATTTATTATTTATTAAAATTCTAGCTCTCATCTACATAACAAGAAGAAAACAGAAGGCTTCTGTGTTCGGGCTGAATTTGCAAAGATCACCTGATCCAGGCACTTTAAAAATGTATTATTCCAGTGCATTTTTTTCCCCTTGGCGACACCGTGTGGCATGTGGGATCTTAATTCCCAGACCAGGGATCAAATCCATGACCCCTGCAGGGGAAGTGCAGAGTCTTAACCACTGGACCATAAGGGAAGTCCCCACCTCTTCATCTTAAAATGAATTGAGGTCTTACCAGCAGAAACAACAGACACAACTGGATTAAGATGTGTCTATAGATAGCACATATAGATGTGCTAGGATTTTTTTCTTTTCTTTTAAAATCTCTTTTTAGGTGTTTGGGGCTTATAAAATAAAAATTAAAAAAAGATTTTTGAACCCTACCTATACTAAAAATGCTTATCTGGAAGGTATAATGTAAACACTTTAATAGAGTAGCATTAACTACTGGCCAGAGATACACTGAGCATTTACAGTTCAGTGAAGGAGGGGATCAGGAAAACCTGGTAATGAAGGCCCTGCCCACTAGGAAGCAGAAGGAGAGGGCTGGAGGCGTGATCTAGCAGGTGGAGGTGTGAAAGCAGAGACACAGGAGGTTTGTAAACGGCAGCTTGATTCATAGACCCAAGCTCCCAGCAGTCTCTATCGCCTGCTTATTCTCTGCCTAAAATCACCTATGACCAAACCAATTCCATCCTGAATGTGACTGAGTGTTCCTTTTAATACAAGTTATTTCAACAGTTGACTGACATGATGCACTTTAAGCTGTAAAACACAACTAAGGTGAGAGAGAGAGATGCCTACTAAGGCCCTTCATGTGCATATGCGTGCTCAGTTGCTTCAGTCATGTCCAGCTCTTTTCAAACCCATGGTCTGTATCCTGCCAGGCTCCTCTGTCCATGGGATTTCCCAGGAATGGGTTGCCATTTCCTTCTCCAGGGGACTTTCCTGACCCAGGGATGGAACCTGCATTTCCTGCTCGGCAGGCAGATTCTTTACCACTGAGCCACCTGGGAAGCCCCAAGAAAGACACAATATTTAGTTCCAGTTTGATTTAATTCAGGAACCTAAAGGATGCTGTTAAAACTGCTGAAGCAAGTCTCCAATGAGCAGGCTGCTGCTGGGCAGAACAGGGGAGAAAGGAACAGGTTGTGCCTGTTTATTGCTGCTTGGTGTTGATCCCAAATAAATGGATGCTAATTGAGAGGCAGTGCGGCTTCATAGTTTATGACACCCTGAGTGTATGCTAGGAAGTCTCAGGAGGGCCACTTTAAATTAAATCTAATGTTAAACTCTGCTTAATTAGCACTGCTGTAGTGGATTTCACTTTTTCCTGTTAGGAGAAGAATGTGGTATGTTACAGTTTTCCTGCTGCAAAACACTAAACTATCAGATAGAGGTGAAGAAGTGATTTGGGAACTGAATGACTTGCTGGCGAAGAACCAGACAGGATGGCATTTTACTAATTAAGATGAGTGGTGTGCTAACCAGATGGGAAGAATACAGAGTAGAACAATAGAGAGAAATCCTCAGAATGACACCATTATTTTGGAAACTGTTATGAATCAGATGGGTGCTGGGGGCCTATAAGCAATTCCCAATAAAAATGAGCCAGTCATTCTTGAACATTCTGAGAGTGAAAGCGTTAAGGCTATTGAGAACCGAAACTTCTAACTTCCTTGTAATTCATCTGTGCTTGATGAGGGTATGACAGTAATAGCAAAGGTGGAAAGAGCCCCTGCCTTTGCCAAATAGCACTGCCAGTCAGCACACTGCTCTGCCTTTGATCTCACTGAATCTTATCCCTGGCGTTTGCTTTTGCTTTGTTCCCATTTACACGTAACCTGTGCAGGCTGTACGCGTTAGTTTAAGTTCCTTCGTCGAGTGCCACGGCCAGAGGAGCCCCTTAGGCTGCCAGTCACCCAATCTGTTGGTGACTTCATTTGCAGCAGCCACGGAAGCACTAGACTGGTTAACCGTCTCTGGACTGACCATCAGATTCTTGGCTCCGGGCAATACGTAAAGTCCAACTGGGGCCAGAGATGCCTTCACAGATGGGTACAGCAACTAGTTGACCCACAAGAGAGAAATTCAAGCTTGTAGCTTTACCTAAAAGCTACTAAGTGAACCGTCCTACTCAGAGTCTCAGGAGGAAAACTCTGACGGTGACCACTGCACAGCTGCCTTCCTCTGCCAATGACAACTACTGTCATCCCATAATAAAGAGATGATTATTCAGCTCTCTGATGCAAGTCAAAACACTCACATCTCCTGCTCACAGGGAGCCAGCATAAAATGGGTACTGAGCTCGGAGAACAGGTGTGTTTGCGCTTGGAGGAAGCAGCTAGGGATATGAAAATGACTTAGCAGCTGGTGAAAAAGAAGACTGAAGCTGTGCCAAGCAAAGGGTGTTTTTTCCCTAATTATGCAAAAGCCTTAATTTCATTGATCATGTTGTTCTCTTCTTTCTCCATCTAAATAATATAAAATCTATGTAACCACTCTTTGGGGGAAGTCAAAAACATTGCCAGGAACACTTATTAAGGGAATGAGGGTCGAAAAACTCTTTAGTGGATAACCTTGCTATTTTCTCAGGGTTTGTGAACCATGCTAAGCTTAATTAGAAAAAAATGAAAGACGTAATAAAATGAGATGTAGTCATTAGAGCTTGGAAAAAAAAAAAAAAAAAAACAGCCTAGAAAGAGTAACCTCTGAAAACAAGATCCAGGAAACCTGAAAGGCTCTTTTTTTATTTGCACTGCTATTTAACTGTTGGCATGCATTCCTTTACTCATTTGACAAACATGTATTTTATGCCAGGCATTGAGACACACTTTTAGAATATAAGGATGAAAAGTTTGTTTTCTGCCTCCCACAACAGCACATAATCGAGGGGTGAAAAACTGTTTCACCCTAATTCAGTTGAAGTGGTAGTGCGGGCAGCTGCTTAGACAGAACTGCATTCTAACTGAGAAGGTTAGCCTGACCTTTTATCTCAAGTGCAAGTTCCAGTTTCTACAGTTGCAGTTCGGTGGAGTCCTTGTGATGATTTGTAAGAAACTTAACAAATGATTTTAAACTGAGATCAAGGACCCTGCTCACTCACATATGACGATGCAACCCAGAAGGCTTGCTCTGTGATCCTGTAAGTAATCCTATGTGAGCATATAACCCATATATGCTCACCTTCTCCAAACCAAATAAAGTTAAAGACTCAAATCAATAAAGTAAGAAACCTCCCCAACATTCACATTGAAAAGAACAACTGCTTGAAAAATATGTTCATAACATCACTGCCCTTTGCCTCATTTCTTTCCCACTCAAGGAAGCAACGTGTGCCAAGAGACCAAGGAGCAGAAGCTACCTTCTGACTCTACAGCTTGTGGTTGTGAACCGACACGACACATCTCTCCACACTGTCAGAAACGGCATCAGCCGTCCTCAGAGCTGGAAACAGCAGTCACAGGCTGAGGTTCCATGTCGCTCTGTTTGACTTAGAGAGTGTCAATCACTGTGTGGTCTCAGATACATTGACTTGTTCACTGTTTGGTAACATTGCAATGACAATGTGTTTTAAATATATGCTGGAAGGACAATTTAAACACTTGACAGCAGTGAGAGTCAAGACAGACCATATTTTCCTTGCCGAATCTAGTATGCAAGAGAATCTGCACAAACCGCCAGTGTTTTATTGTCATTTACATAGTCTTCAAGTGTAGAAGGGTTGGTTAAGCAGGCAATTCACTGGCTGGTTTTACCTTGAGAGCTTGATAGAGGGATGAAAGGTTAGTAGTTGAAGAGAACAAAGAGGACTAAAACCACAGGTGCCAACCCACAGGTTTCCTATCCATTTTGCTCATTCTCTGTGCTGCCTCTTTCCTTAAAGCCTGCTCCCACCCCCAGGCTACTATTCGGGAACTGTATGCTTAACACGGTCCATGCAACACTTAACCAGTCATCCACTTTTATTAAAGGAAAGGGTCCAAGGAGAATGCAAAGAAAGAAAAAATATAAAACACAATATGGCAGGATAATTTACTGAAGTATGCTTTATTCTCAAATTACACTTCCATCTTCAGCCCATTTCCAGAAAAAGAGCCACACCATTTAGATTCCTTTGTTGCAGGAGCTCAGTGTTTCCTTTTCGACCCTTAAGAGCTCCTTGAAGGTATCATGGTATTATGTCATAAGGATGATGAGAAAGAAGTTGATCTGAGAGAGAGAGGGGGTTCCTTCCTCTCTCATCTGGGAAGAGAGGAGCTTACAACCTGTACTGCTTACCCTACATGGAGCTTCAGCAGAGATGATGTCCAGAGCCAGGAGTCACGGCAACAGCAGAATTGGCTGCTTCAAGGAGACACTCACAGGCTTAGACAAAGTGCATATCAGTGGTGACTATGCGGTCTCTGTGAAATACAGTAATACAACATTTCTTAGTCACACGTATGTATGATTCTAAATTGGACAGTTTCAAATACAAACAAAATAGATTAAGCACATTTGTTAGCAGTACATTCTATCTTCTTCTCCCAGGGGTTGTGTGGCTGCTATTATTTCTTCTTTGGTTATACTTTGTAAGGCAGTGCCGACTTCTCCACGGACCACAATTCTGTGATCAGAAGACCCAGACTCTATTATCTGGGCTTTGATTCTGTTCTATGGTCTTTAGTTAATTGAACACCATTTTGTGGTTGCCAAGAATTGTGAAGGCTGTGAGATTTTACTTACTGATTAGATAACAATAGTTAGCCTGCCATAGTTTCATGAATGTTGGCCGATGACATAAGACTCTTGGGTCAAAGGTAAAGGACTTATTACTCACAGCACAGCAAGCAGCATGGGTAGCATAGGTCAATTCTTCCTTGTTTTCAAATCCCAGGGAGGCAATGCAGGTGAGCCCAGATGGATGCTCCACATGTGTGGGTTGCATTTCAGAAAAAGATCTTGGAACTTAGGGAACTTAGATCCTTTATACTGGACAGCAAGCATATCTGCCCTTTGTTCTGGTAGGAAACACTCTGTCTTCAAATGCTGTTTGCTATACAAACCTTCTTGAAAAGACATTTTGGAGCAAAGGTCAGTCTGTGTCTCTGCTCCTGAGACATGCCGAAATGTGATGGACACACAGGAAACCGTGTTGAGCCTGCTGTAGCATTTATAAAGGCTAAAAACTAACATGACCTCAACTCTCAAATAATCCAGTAAAAGAAACCAATTAGCTGGTTTGTGAAACAGAAAACTTCATTTTCCAGAGCTTCTCTTCTTGTGATTATGAAATAGGAATGATATTTACTCCCTCACTGCTTATTTTGAGAAATTTGGAAAAAGAACAGTCTGACAAATGCTCTGAGTTTCATGACGGACACTCTGAAATAGAAGCGCATCATACGAAAACATTCTGGGTTCTAATCACACCCTTATTCTCTGATGTCCTTGAAGGAAGTATGATAAGCATACAGATATTTCATTCTAATAATGTGAAAATATTAATTTTTTCATGCTGAATATGAATTTAAGCCATTAATTTCATCAAACTATAAAGCTGACTTGTTTAGTTGCTCAGTCACGTCTGATTTTTTGCAACCCCATGGACTGTAGCTTGCCGGATTCCACTGTCGATGGGACTTCCCAGGCAAGAACACTGGAGTAGGTTACCATTTCCTCCTCCAGGGGGATCTTCCTGACCCAGAGATCAAACCTGTCTCTTTTGCATCTCTTGCAGTGGTAGGCAGATTCTTCACCACTAAGCTACCTGGGAAGCCATAAAGCTAACTGCTTGTGTGCCTGCTAAGTCGTTTCACTCGTATTCGACTGTTTGCAAACCTAGGGACTGTGGCCCACCAGGCTCCTCTGTCCATGGGATTCTCCAGGCATAAATACTAGAGTGGGTTGCCATGCCCTCCTCCAGGGGATCTTCCCAACCTGAGCCTCTTAGGTCTCCTGCATTGGCAGGTGGGTTCACCACTTGGGAAAACCATAAAGCTGACTAGATGTGCTTAAATGTTCTGTTCTTATTGAAATCACTGTCTAGATTTCTTAAGAAAGCCAACAGATTTATTGTCTGTAACATTGCTGCATAGCTCAGGAACCCTGGGTTCTCCTTACAACATCTTCCCCACACCCCTAAGTCTTCTCCTGAAGACAATGATTCTTTATCACATATACTCTATATCCCCTAAACAAGGAAGTCTAGAGCCACAATCTAGATCTAGTTAATCGATACATCTAAGGATAGAGCCTGAAATGTGCTGATTAAAAGGCCCCAGGTGATTCTGGAAGTCACTAAAATTTGAGAAATAAACCTTTAAAATAACCACCAACAGAACTTCAGTAATTGTATTCATTTTCTAAATTATGGACTACAAGACAGACACATAGGCCAAGAAAGAGAAAATAATTGTTTTTTAATTAAATAGAATGACTTCTACAGACCAAGTATATCTTAATTATATATATGTAAATAGCCTGATTGGGGAAGGCAATGGCACCCCACCCCAGTACTCTTGCCTGGAAAATCCAATGGACGGAGTAGCCTGGTGGGCTGCAGTCCATGGGGTCGCTAACAGTTGGACAGACTGAGCGACTTCACTTTCACTTTTCTCTTTCATGCATTGGAGAAGGAAATGGCAACCCACTCCAGTATTCTTGCCTGGAGAATCCCAGGGATGGGGGAGCCTGGTGGGCTGCCGTCTATGGGGTCACACAGAGTCGGACATGACTGAAGTGACTTAGCAGCAGCAGCAAATAGCCTGATTAACAACAATAGGAAAAGGGCTACATAAAGTGTTATATATCCACTCAATGGAATATTTTGCAGTTGTTGTAAATGATCATTATGAAAACTAATTAAGCAATACAAAAATACCTATGAGGGATATACAAAAATGTAGAGTACAAAATTGCATGCATGTAATTTCTACAACTAAATATATATATGAGTTTAGGAAAAACTAAGAGAGAAAAGGTCAGAGTTATAAGATTATGGATGAATACGCCACTTTGTATTTTTTCAAAAATATATTTATGTATTTTTCCTACAATTTAAACTAAAGAAATAGATTGTGATAGAGTTTGGGAATCCAAATTGCAGCCTCTGATAATTCTATCAAGTAGAATATCAGTGCTATTTTATAAATATTATGAAATGAGAATAAGTGAAAGTGACTAGTTCTGTATATTTTGATTGCTGATGGGCCCTAGATTTCACATTAACGTATTGTCTTTTCATTTCCATCATCTTCCCCCTAACATCCAAATACTTATCCTTAAGACTTTTAATTCACTTCTCAAACTAGAAACCAAATACTCTCCATTTTCTCCCTCATCCCCCAGTGGCTTCAGGTTCCTGCATCTGTCCGCTGTCTCTCAAGGGATAGCACCATGATCTAGCCTCCAAAAAGTACCTACATTTCCCCTGTCTGGAAACCCACAATAGAATTCACAATTAATTTTGCTCTGCAGTGCAAAAGTCACCTGATTGACCTACGAAAATAAGACATACTTGGGTTTTTTTTTTTAGAGATTTTTGGTTCTTCTTAGAGTTTCAGTTTAGGAGGAAAGAATTTTTTCCCTCTACTTACAAGCTGAAAACATGATATTGAAACTCTGAAGATGAAATACCTGTCTTCAACCACCCCCTTTTCTCATAAGCAGTAAACTAATGTAAATAAAATAAAATCTTGTGTCAGGGATGCCATGAAATGCTGTTCAGGAGGTGCAGCATACAAGCGCTTAGGCAAGAGATTAAGTGGTGGCCAACATGGAGTCAGAACCCTGCTCACTAGATCTGTTCCTTTGTTTAAGGGGCTGTACATTCTCCTCAGGGCTTCTCTAGTAGATCAGACGGTAAAGAATCTACGTGCAATACAGGAGACCTGGATTCGATCTCTGACTCAGGAAGATCTCCTGGAGAAGGGATGGGTTACCCACTCCAGTATTCTTTCATGGAGAATTCCATGGACAGAGGAGCCTGGCAGCTACTGTCCATGGGATTGTAAAGAATCAGACATGACTCAGTGATGAACACTTTCATTTTCACAGTCTCCACTGGGAGATGAAATCCTCCTTATGTTTGTTTATTTTTAAAGCTCCTTGATTGCATGGTTTTCACTCCATCAAAATGCCTACCTAGGAAAGACTTCAATATAGCAGACAACCTTGAATACAGAACTGTTCCCTTTCTGTCCTTTTAACCATACTGGAAAAGAAAGGAACTAGATCAGACCCTCCCAAGACTACTCCTGGTGCTCAGTTTCTTCAGGAAATACAGACTCCTGAACAGAATATGACTCGTGTTTACCTGACTTAACTCTAGCATCTGTTCCACTCAAGCACAATTCCAGGGAAGCTCGATAGTAATGATACTAGTGCCCCTAAAAATGCCATAACTCCTTCAGGATATTGAAAACAAAAGGTAAGCTGGCTCTTTGTATCTACAATAAGTCTTCCCTATCAAAGTATACAAACTTCCAGTTATAAAATAGGCAAATACTCAGGATGTAATGTACAATATGATAAATGTAATTAACACTGCAGTATATGTGAAAGTTTATCCTGAGTTCTCATCATAAGAAAAAAATTTTTACTATTTCTTTAATTTTGCAACTATGTAAGATGTAGATGTTCATTAAATTTATTATGGTAATCATTTCATGATATATGTAAATTAAATCATTTTCTGTATACCTTAAACTTTTATACCACTGTATGTCAATTATATCTCAATAAAACTTGAAAAAAAATTTAAGTAAAAAAATGTCTTTTCTCCTTATGAGCTTTAACTTCAGAAATAATGTGTGCATATAAGTGCTTAACACAAAATCCAGAACCATTGTGTACCTAATGAATAACAAATATTCTCATCATTGTTGTCTCTCTCATCTAAACTTTGAGTAAAGAGGAAACCAGTCAAACACTCAATTGTAGGTGGGAAGAACACAAAGTAAGTTTCAGACTAGTTCCAAAACTGTATTTTCTGCTTAGCTAACCCTTACCTATATTAATGAATGTTCATATCATGCTTAGTATTGAAACCATAACTTGTGACAGTCATGTGCCCAAACAGCTGCCCCAAACCACCACAAGACTGCTTCTACCACCAAACCCATCTTATTGTTATCAACTCTTTAACCACTGGTTTTTTTAATAGAAATACTTATTTTTAGCTTTTTCTCTAATTCAACTCTAACAGAAACTACAGCTTTAATTTTAGTTATTTAATAGTGTGCATTTTGTGGTTACTATCAGAAAACTTTTCTTATGAGCTCATCTTAGTGATTCAAGCAGTCTATTTTTTCATTTATATTTTTAAATTATGAATATGATAATGTTTATAGGAGGCTTGGAAAATACAGAAAAAAATTACATCTAGTTCCACTATATATTAAAATTAATTTTTAAGTAGATAAAGATTTTTAGTTGGAGTTTCAATATCAAACTCAAAATTAATAGAATAAATATTATTCTATCTAAAAAATAGAATAAATAAATATACAGAGAAGTAGAAGGATATATTAGACCTGAAAATCACTGTAAACCAATTCAACATAATTAAGATTTATACAATTTTCACACAACAGTAGGATACAAATTCTATTTAAGTTCCCATAGACTATAAAACTAGGAGACACTGGAACATATCCAAGGACATAAAACAAGGTGCAAAATTTCATGGTCTAAAGGTATTAAAATCATACAGGGTCTGTTCTCTTATCATTGTGGAACTGTGTTAGAAATCAATATCAAAAGATATTTGAAAATAACACATATTTTCAAGTGCAATGTGACATTTTCAAACAGTCTTGAATACATCAAATTATACAGAAGAAGCAGCCCCAGAATTAACCTTTGACAATAGTTTTATTCAGTTCCATCAATAATTCAGAAATATGAAGAGTCTTAGAAACCCATAATGTTAACTATTGAGTGTTAAGACTGAATAAATCTCTGAATTAGACTGTTTGAAGTTATGAGTCTATCCCAGTTCCACCTGTATCTAATTCAAATCAAGGCTCAGACACCATGCAGTTCATTGAATTCTCTTGGTGTCTCCAGGCTTGGTCCAATCTGACCCTCCACCCAAAGTGGCAAAGACTGTCAGGCCAGAATTAGTAGGTATAGGATTTATAGAGAGTCTAGGAGTTAGACTGGCATTTGCCTCTCATCTCCACGGGGAGAGAGGGAGCATATCATAGAATCGGAATAGATAAAGATTTATCAGAATGAGAATGATGAGAGATAATGGAAAGTGAGAGGAGCAGATCACAGCTCACTGCCACAATATAAAACACAGCTGGACACACTTACCTAATGTGTGTGTCAGGTGTAACTTGACTGTGGATTCTTAAAGAAATACTTGTCAGTCATCCATCATGTTTGGGAAATATCTTTATGGATATCAAAACACATGATCTAACAGGCCCTTCTCCCCTCTGGGGAACACAGAATGTATGCCATACAAAGATCACAGGCCCTAGAGACAGACATACCTGGATGCAGATCCTGGTCTGCCATTTACTACCTCCAAGTTACTTGGTCCCTCAGAGCCTGTTTTATCCTGAAAAAACATCTAATTCACAAGGGAGTTGTGAAAATGCAATGAGAAAGCCTAGCCTAGCACAGAATAGGCTCTCAATAAAATTTAACTTCTTATTTAAAAAAAAAAAAAAAGATGTTAGCTTCCTGCTCTTTTCCTTCATAGGAATTTGCCTACTAGGTGTTAAGGTAATAAAAAGAATTTCTGAATTTCCAAGATTAGCCTTTTGTGGAGTGGCTCCACTTCAAGGCAGTCCAATTAACACCCACTCTTCACCTTCACCCATGTGTTCATCATCTCAACAGGGTTAATCACTAGAAGGAGGTCACAGAGCAGATTCAGGCCTTCTGATTCTTAATCCCAATTTAACTTCTGAGTATCTGTTTGCGACAGGAAACCTGAAGTGCAAAAGCTTTATTTGTAGTTTTAAAAAAATAAATGGCTCTTCAAATTCATGCTCTTCCCGCCCCATCCTTCTAGGTTCTAACACAATAAAAAGATATTTCTAATTAAATGTTTACAATAATTTTTATATTAATTTATGTCACATATATTTATGCTATAGGAGAGCCGCTTTTTATGAAGTATAAATACTTATTATTACTTTTCCCCCCGCAGGGTTTTCTTTTAAAGGTCTTTAAAGAAATAAAATATCAAGACTTTGCAATGCTGTTTGCACAGAACAATCAACTGGGGACATTTTTAAAATAATGACCCTTGGGACAGACCTCAGACCAATTAAATCAGCGTCTCTTGGGGTGGTACCAGGCACTGGAGGGTTTCTAAGGTTCCCCCAGATGATTGTAATGAGCAGCCTGAGGGAAGCAGTATGGAAAAGCCATGACTAGTTTTCTCCTCTTTGTTTATTTTACCTCTCCCCGCTGATTAATCTCTAGTCTCGACTCCAGCCAAGGCTCTGGGTGGGATTTTAGAAGAGCCACATCATCCCTTTCCAGGAAAGAGCCCAGTGAGTCTGCACTCACTTCCCAAGCTCAGCCCCGAAGCATTTCCTATGACACAGCTGTTCCTTTCAATCCTAGTGACTTGGCTTGGTTCCATGGTCTCCTCTTTTAAACTTGTGCTAAGAATGCCTGCATCCTGCGGTCATGAGAGATTTTGTTCTGTCTGCTAGTTCGTCAGGTTCTGGTTTCCTTGACAGAGCAAGAATCACCTGGGGATCTTGTCAGAATGCAGAGGCAGGGCCCACAAATTCTGCATGTCTAATAGCCCCATGGTGCTGCTGCTGCTGCTGGTCCATCAGCCACATGTAGGTGGCAAGGACATGGATGGTCTTTTCATCCTTAAATTCTAAGGAGGAATCACTTCTATTGTTTCAAGGCCTTTTTTTTTTCTTTTGTGGGACACTCTTTGCTACTTCCAGTATATTTGATGTTGCGCATTTAAAGCACAGTTAAAGCATCGCTCCCACACAAAAGCACCATCCATTTTGTGAAAACCCACTTTTATATTCAGTTCACAGGAAGTACCATGGTAAAAAGAAAGAATTTTTCTGTATAAATTAACTGAAAGCTACAATTAGGAGCAGTATACCCAATAAAGATATCAATGCAAGTTGGTAAATAAACACCACCATATCACCTCTGGGGCCCTTGGCAGATATCAGTGACCACTCATAATATTCTTTCTCTTTGAGCACAAATTTAGCCTTAGAATCCTTCCCAACACAGTATCCAATATCCAATATTTGCATCCCTGACATGGATATAATGAGAAACAACTCCAAGAAGAGCATTTCCCAAAGGGAGTAGAATTTTATTTATTCTGGCTGAACAATAACATTTCTTGGTGACACCAACCTGAGAGTGAAAATAAATTAGTATGTTTAAATGGTTACACACTTAAGATAACATTATATATATTTTATCCATAACTACATAATTATATTTGTGCTTTATCAATACTTCTGAAATCCTTGATTTTAGTCTTTCTGATCTACTATCAACAACAAACAGCAATAGTTTCAAATGGTACTATGAAATAGCTTTGATAGAAAACCCATAGAAGACATTTAGGACGTTTGTTCCACACCCCATTTGCTACCATGCAAAGAACATGGTTTCTCCCTGAACTTCATTTCCTGGTTCCTTGTCAATTGGTGTATATCTGGAAAGCATGTGGCTTAAATCAGAACTCCCAAAATGTTTGGATTTCATGCACTAGTAATATTTTCAAAAAATATTTTGGGAACCAATATAAAGCTGTTCATCTTTAATTTACTAAGCAAAGACATAAAACAAATAATGACCATACACTAACACTGCTGTTTTATCTTTTAAAAGCACACATTAATACCAAAAAAATTAAGTAGGAGGGAACAACTCTCAGAATAAAAAGTGGTTCTTTAAAGTGAGTAAAGTTAGCTTTAGGAAAAAAAATCACTACATTATCTTCCTCATCACACAGTCTGTTAAAAACTTTATCATAGACAACAGACTATATACTGTCCTTTGGGCACTATGGATTTAGAACTCTGGGTAGCAGGTAATGTTTTCCTCATCAACAGTAAGAACTAGGGTCTTTCTTTGCTCAGAGAATGAATTGGCTCTATTCAAACCAGACTTGGAAATCAGTGCCTGCCTAAATCAGCCCTGTGCCTATCATGGTATTGTGCTCTGTATGGAGGACACCCAGCTGTCCCTGTAGGGCCAGCTCCTGTATCCGTCTGCTCCATCTCAGCTTCTTCCCCTCATCTGCTTGTCCACAGTGATAAATTCTATCATGTCTACATATGGCAATCCTCTCTCTGACCTACTGAGGAAAAGGCCAGCTTATGGACAAAATGAGCTTTCCCTTTCTTCATTTATTCTAGGATGTGAACCTCTGATTTCTAGCAGGCCACCATAGACTATTTCACACTGTGCGGGTTGCTTTCGTGAACCCACTCGTGAGGCAGCCCACACAGCATTAAGTACTTACAAGAGGAACAAGTTTCTGATTCTCTGTCAGATTTTAATCCTGCCATTGCTTTTAAGAAGCTGCATTGGCTTTGAAAAGAGGGCAAAACAATTATGTTTTCTCCAAGTCTTAAGCTGGCCTCAATGACAGAAAAGATGAAATCAAAGAAAAAAATGGGAGGGATTAGGGAAATAATAACTTTTGAAATCTTTACTAGCAGGTAGGCTGTGAAAGCAGTGGCAGGATTTCAAGCAAGGGAATGGCAGGAATCAGGCCAAGACTGTAACATCAAGATTGGAAGTACGATATTGGAGTCAAGAGTAAAGCAGAAATAGCACAGGCCACAGCTATGAGTTTTGATCATGCCAAAACTAGGAACACAATAGATTAGCTGCTGCTGTTGCTAAGTCGCTTCAGTCGTGTCTGACTCTGTGTGACCCAAAAACGGCAGCCCACCAGGCTGCCCCGTCCCTGGGATTCTCCAGGCAAGAGCACTGGAGTGGGTTGCCATTTCCTTCTCCAATGCAGGAAAGCAAAAAGTGAAAGTGAAGTCGCTCAGTCGTATCCGACTCTTAGTGACCCCATGGACTGCAACCCACCAGGCTCCTCCGTCCATGGGATTTTTCCAGGCAAGAGTACTGGAGTGGGGTGCCATTGCCTTCCCCAAATAGATCAGCATTAGATCATTATTTGAGACTCAGGAACATATAAGGCCAGAGGCAGGAGGATGCTTACTGAAGCCCCTGATTCAGGCTTTCTGGAAAGAAGCTCTAAGAGACCTTAAATAGACCTCTTCGAAATCCACTCCTCTGTTGGATCTAGCCTAAAAAAAATAACTCTCATTTGAACAGTCTATTCATTGCCCGTTTGTGGAAACTACCCTGAAGGAATGATGAAAGCCTCTGAGGTTGATTCTACACACCAAACTGGTTTGGTCATATTGACTAAAGCAATATTTTAAATAAGTCTGTAAATTAAGCCATTGTGTTCTGTTGATAGATATAGCCTGAATCTACACTTTGTGTTAAAATTGTCTCAATAATAAAATCACTGATGTGTGTAGCAGTAAAAGTAGACTTGTTCCTGTTGCCTCTGGTTTTCTTCTGAAGTCCCAGAGCAGAGAACAGTGTTAAGAGCTCACATCATAAATTTGCTCAGGAGTCACTCAAAAAAAACTAATCCAGAAATTCAACTTTAAAAATAAAAGGCAGTAAGGTAATGAATCCTGACAAGATTATATTTGGCATGGGGGTGGGATGGGGGTTGGGGATGTAGGGGAAAGAATTGTTCAGAGAAAATAATCATTTACTGAAAAATTTCAAAAGGAAATGGTAACAAAAAACCAAAAGATAGATACTGGTATGCATTTAGAAAGAAGGGAACACTTTTGCAATATTAGTGGGATTGTAAATTGGAATAGCCACATGGGAAACAGTATGGAGGTTCATAAAAAAAATTAAAAATAGAGCTACTATATGATCCAGCAATTCCACTTCTGGGGATATACCCAAAGGAAATGAAAACGCTAAGTCAAAAAGATATCTGCATCACCATGTTCACAGTAGTATTATTTACAATAGCCAAGACACAGAAGCCACTTAAGTGTCCATCTACAGATGAATAAAGAAGTTGTGAGATACATGCACATATATATATATATATATGAATATTATTCATCCATACAAAAGCACAAGGAAATCCTATCATTTGTTACCACCCATAAGCATGGAAAGACCTTGAAGTCATTATACTTGGTGAAATAAGACAAAGAAGGAATAAGATCTCACTTATATGTGGAATCTGATATAAACAAAGAAACAAACCGATTCACTAAATTCACTGAAAAAGAAATTGGGTTTGTGGTTACCAGAGGTAGAGTGTGGGAGGAAAAGGAGTTCAAGGAAGGTGGTCAGAAGATACAAGCTTCTAGTTATAAATAAGTGCTAGAGATGTAATGTCCAATATGATGACCATAGTTAACACTGCTACATGACATCTAGGAAAGTGAAGAGAGTAGATCCTAAGAGTTCTTATCACAAGGAACTTTATTCCTTTTATTTTTGTTGTGTCTATAAGAAATGATGGATGCTAACTAAACCTAGTATGGTAATTATTTCACAATTTTTGTAAATCAAACCATCATACAATATACCTTAAACTTAAACAGTGATGTATGCCCATTATTTCTCAGTGAACTTATGGGAAAAAAGGGAAATAATGATTGAGATACAGAGCTTCAATTAGTCTCCTCAGATTTTGATAAGATTTACCACCTTAATATTTAATGGGTGGACTTAAATCCTTGCTAATTTATCATGGCATCTGGTCCCATCACTTCATGGCAAACAGATGGGGAAACAATGGAAACAGTGACAGACCTTATTTTGGGGGACTCCAAAATCACTGCAGATGGTGACTGCAGCCATGAAATTAAAAGACACTTGCTTCTNGAGATACAGAGCTTCAATTAGTCTCCTCAGATTTTGATAAGATTTACCACCTTAATATTTAATGGGTGGACTTAAATCCTTGCTAATTTATCATGGCATCTGGTCCCATCACTTCATGGCAAACAGATGGGGAAACAATGGAAACAGTGACAGACCTTATTTTGGGGGACTCCAAAATCACTGCAGATGGTGACTGCAGCCATGAAATTAAAAGACACTTGCTTCTTGGAAGAAAAGCTATGACCAACCGAGACAGCATACTAAAGAGCAGAAATATTACTTTGCCAACAAAGGCCCATCTAGTCAAAGCTATGGTTTTTCCAGTGGTCAAGTATGGATGTGAGAGAGTTGGACTATAAAGAACGTTGCTGCTACTGCTAAGTCGCTTCAGTCGTGTCCGACTCTGTGTGACCCCATAGACGATAGCCCACCAGGCTCCATAGAAATATTACTTTGCCAACAAAGGCCCATCTAGTCAAAGCTATGGTTTTTCCAGTGGTCAAGTATGGATGTGAGAGAGTTGGACTATAAAGAACGTTGCTGCTACTGCTAAGTCGCTTCAGTCGTGTCCGACTCTGTGTGACCCCATAGACGATAGCCCACCAGGCTCCACCGTCCCTGGGATTCTCCGGGCAAGAACATTGGAGTGGGTTGCCATTTCCTTCTCCAATGCATGAAAGTGAGAAGTGAAAGTGAAGTCGCTCAGTCATGTCCGACTCTTAGCGACCCCATGAACTGCATGCAGTCTACCAGGCTCCTCCCCCCATGGGATTGGCCAAGCAAGAGTACTGGAGTGGGGTGCCATTGCCTTCTCCAATGTTTTATAGTATACTCACTTCTAATTTTTAATGGGTAAATAACACACCATTCATTACCTTTATATAAAAAAAAAAAAAAAAAGAAAGCTGAGTGCCCAAGAATTGATGCTTTGAACTGTGGTGTTGGAGAAGACTCTTGAGAGTCCCTTGGACTGCAAGAAGATCCAACTGGTCAATCCTAAAGGAAATCAGTCTTGACTATTCATTGGAAAGACTAATGCTGAAGCTGAAACTCCAATACTTTGGCCACCTGATGCGAAGAAGTGACTCCTTGGAAAAGATCCTGAAGCTGGGAAAGACTGAAGACAGGAGGAGAAGGGGACGACAGAGGATGAGATGGTTGGATGGCATCACTGACTTGATGGACATGAGTTTGAGTAAGCTCCAGGAGTTGATGATGGACAGGGAAGCCTGACGTGCTGCAGTCCATGGGGTCGCAAAGAGTCGGACATGACTGAGTGACTGAACTGAGCTGAATTTATCTCCACACAGATGCTCGATTGCCCCTGAATATCAACTTCCATAAAACTGAACATCTCCTCACCACAATAGTCCCATTCTCTCTACATCCTTCATCTAGGTTCTAGAGTGACTACAAAGTTTCAGTGAAATGAGAGATTTGCATACAGTATCTAGAATGTTGTCTGGCACAGCAGTTTCTCTCAGTCACTGGCATTAGCAACTTTCCAGTCATCTACTTGCAAATCCAGTTGCATCGCCAACAACTGCCTTTCCTTGCTTTTCCACAATTACTCCCACATTCTGCCAACTTTACAGTCAAATCATCATTCCTAACGGACCTCCTTACCTCTGGACTTCTTCTCTTCATTAGATTATAATGTTTAATACCTCTCTGTATCCCATAAACTAGTACAAAGTAATTTCTTCTACTCAGAGCTTTCAGCCATTAAATAACCATTTCCTCTGAAGGCTCAGATGAGAATGGTATATACAAAAGATGTCTCAACTAGATGACAGAAATTTTTTAAACATAATGGGAAATCCCAACAAATAAATACCCAAGGTATGTTTAGCCTCAGAAATTTACGAGACTCCAAAGCTATTCTAGCTGTGGTTCCACCTGTTTTCAGAGCATGGCCCCCTAACTCTGGCAAGGAGCACTCAACTGGGAAAAAAAAATCTTGCCCAGTACACTGCTGCCTGCTGGGTCACCAGTTGGGTGAAAACTGGTTCTTGTGCAGGCAGCTTCCCTGACAAGCCCTCACTTCATTCCAACCAATTTCATTCAAAGCTACAAACCCAACCCCCATGGAAATGTTCTCTGCTTTTAGAGGAGACTCAGGTTGTGTACCTAAACTAAGTGAATTTTCCACTTATTCTGATTATCATAGATTCTCTTCTCAAGAAAGAGTATGTCATATGGTAGAAAGAGCCTGGGCTCCAGAATCAGACAGGCCTCAATTCAAATCCTGGTTCCATTTAATAATTGTGTGACCTTGCCATCTCTGTTTTTTCATCTGCAGAATGAGGACAAAATCTGCTTAATAGTGTGGTTGAGATGAGTCATTGAGATAATGACATTAATGATAATACAGAGCGGTTAGTATGGCACCTAGCACAATGAAGTTGCTTAGTAAATGTGTTTCTTTACCTTCTTTATTAATATTTATTTTTGGCTCTCTTGTCTTGTGCCCTGAATTATTTTGAAGATCTTGGGGGAAAGCCTGAAGTCCTGCCAGTGATGACTCATAAAGGGCATTGTCATAAAGTTTCTTTGTTGTATACCTTGGACCATAATTCTTATAAATGGGTAAGACCAAAGTATTCAATTGTATAGTTTCTTCAAGTTTCTGGGTGGGATTCAATTCCAGAAAAGAAATAATATCCAAATCCTTTCAGTCTCTTTTTTCTGTGAATAAGAGTCTTGTTATTATAGGAAGTTTTTCTTAACATGTAGTGCCAATAGGAAATTCTTCCTTTGGATATATCATTAACTCTAATGTATAATTAACCTCATAGGACTTCTGGGTACTGTGAGGGTACAAATTATGTGCAAGTCATGGCCTCTACTCTCAAAATACATGGAATAATTTTAGAACAATAAAAGAATATATAAGATATAGCTAAACTGTATGTTTCAGAATTTCTGTGCTTAGAAAAGTTCCAAAGAGACAGGAAAGTCTCGCTAATGATAGGGGAAAGTTTCAGCTTAGGGAAAACAAAAAAGATTTCTAATTCAAGAACAGAATGTTCACCATGAATGTGTCATCAAATACTAAATTAACTACGTTTGTTACAAGTTGGATAATTTAATTTTTCTTCTCAAGAATCCCAACCTCAGCCTTGTACACTGGGCAAGAGCCCATCTCTGCAGCCCACCTGCACTCAGCCATCCTTGTTCACATTTGCATGCCCCACCTTTACCTGTGCTCCACCATCTTTGCTTCCCAGTTTTCTCCTATGTCCTATCCCCTCATAAACAAGTTCTGTATCAGAAGCTTCAATGATGACAAGAAATAGAATGATATTGATGTGTTAGAGCCAGATGTCATTTTAGACATCATAGATTACCCTTCCTTTCATCCACTGTATGCAAAGGACTTTCCATCTACTGTTCAGTTACTCATTATTTCACTTCAAAAATATCTCAGCCACCCTATCATATACAAAGCTCCTAGTAACTGTATTTACTGCTAAATCCCATTTTCCTTAAGAATCTTATCTCCTGCCCCTTCTCTATGTCATCAGGTTAAACAAAACTGAGAAATGAATGCAACTCTTTGGTACCCCTAGCCTCTTCATTCTTAGCCCACATTCTTCTTCAGTGACCACCCCCATCATAGTTCCTCAAAAATTTCTCATTTCCCTTATCAATAGTTATCATTAGAGTCTTCAGTTACCCTAAGGTTTAATGGCCCATAACAGTATAATGGTTCTCCTATATGAATTACATTTTAATTGGGGTAAAAGACTTCTATTACAAGTAAAGGTCTAGCCTATTTTGGACACCAGTCAAGGAGGAATTGGGGAGCCCCAAGGCTTCAGTGGGGAACTGAAAAAAACATTTTAGAGCTAACACGTGTTATATCTGTCTTCAAGTAATATAGATAATATACTTCAATAAAAGCTACTGTTGAACATTGTCATAACAGGCTAAAATGAAAACAAATCCCTTACATTCAAAAGTTTCCAGGTAAAACTGTGTATTTCCTCCCAGTTCCAAAACCACTCTTTGTTGTATGCCCTATGAAATGGAGCTGAAATGTTGGAATATCTCTTCTTTCAATAAGCGCAATGTCAAGCTTTGTCAGTGTAGAGAACTGGAGAGACACTATGAGAGGAATAGGGCTTCTCCTACTGATTCTGGTACTTTCCATTTGCTTCTTCTTGTTCCCAGCTCATTGCTGCCAGCTTCATGTTTGAAGTTCATCCAGTGGCACTTATCTCCATCAAGTTACTGTGGCACGTGTACAGACAGCTTCTCATCAAGTTTTAGCAGCATCCTGATCAACAGCTTCCTAATGAGTCTCATAGGCATCCCAGAAGTCAGTTACCCAGCCTTGGCCCATCTGCACTTTGGAGGAGTGGTTCCTGCTGGTCCAATGTCCACAGATCAGTCCTAATCTGGGCAACTGGATTGCAAAATTCTCTGTAATCCAGTGGTCCACAGCCATACCTTTTCCAATGTGGCCTTAATCTCAATCTTGGGGAAGAGGAATATTTTCCACATTTGCTCCTTCTTTGGGTACCCTCTCTGAACTCTAGGCTATTCTTTTGAGTTATCTTTATCCTTTATAAATCACCATCTGTTACAATTAACAATTCTTTATATAAAAATTTTCCTGTTAAAATTACTCTATGGTGTCTGTTTCCCCTATTGGCTTCTCACTGATATAAGAAGGGGGAGGAAAATATCTTCATTTCGGAGGAATAAACTATCAAAGCATTTGTTTAAAAACTCAAAGAATGCAAAGAATCAGACAGTTTGACTTTCTGCCACAGCAATCTATTGCAGATGAACATAGTATCTTGATTATAATAAATGAGGTAGAAAAAAAAACAATAAACATTCAAATCTTAGGGAAAAAATTCTCATATTAAGCCTACACTAAAACAAAACAAAATAAACAAACAAAATTAAAAATTCAAACCTAAATACACAAGGGCCCTAATCAATTGTCAAGTGTCGGTATTGTTGTGCCTGAATGATTATGCCCTGTACTTATTTTAAAAAATCATCTGAGGGATCAAGGAAAAGGAAGCCAAACTAGTTAGACTTTTATATTTGTTTTCTGCAAAAATATTAGTACAAAATATGCCACCTCATGCGAAGAGTTGACTCATTGGAAAAGATCCCGATGCTGGGAGGGACTGAGGGCAGGAGGAGAAGGGGATGACAGAGGATGAGATGGTTGGATGGCCTCACTGACTCAACGGTCGTGAGTTTGAGTGAACTCCAGGAGTTGGTGATGGACAGGGAGGCCTGGCGTGCTGTGATTCATGGGGTCACAAAGAGTCGGCCACGATTGAGCGACTGAACTGAACTGAACTGAATGCCACAAACAGGATCTGCTGGAAGCATAAGGCCTACAGTCATGATACTTTGTACATGGTGTTCAGAGTTTCACTCTTTGACTTGTGAGATTCATGACTATCTCACGGAGTTATTATAAAGATCAGTACCTAGGACAGTGCTTGCCACATAGCAACTTCTCCAAAAGTCTTTTTTTTTTTTTTCTTTTTGATGGCTATTGCTGTTACTCACGGAGAAGGCAATGGCACCTCACTCCAGTACTCTTGCCTGGAAAACCCCATGGACGGAGGAGTCTGGTAGGCTGCAGTCCATGGGGTCGCTAAGAGTCGGACACAACTGAGTGACTTCACTTTCACTTTTCACTTTCATACATTGGAGAAGGAAATGGCACCCCACTCCAGTGTTCCTGCTGGAGAATCCCAGGGACGGGGGAGCCTGGTGGGCTGCCGTCTATGGGGTCGCACAGAGTCGGACATGACTGAAGCAACTTAGCAGCAGCAGCAGCAGCTGTTACTCATGATTTCTTTTTTTTTTACTATAACAAGTATTATAGCAGGAAGATTTTGGTTGCCAGTAACAGAAAAGCCAACTCAAATTAGCTTAAACAATTTTTTAAAGTGTTACATAATAGGGAAGTCAAGAGATAAAGGAAAGTAAGCTCTGTATTCCAGACCAGAGTTCTGGAATTCACCGAGATTAGATTGACTCGAGTCACTTAATAGCTCTCACCAATAGATCTGCTCACCACAATGGCGAAGTTCAGGGAAATGTTACGTGCTGACTGATTTAAGCCAATCCTAGCTTACGCATGGAATCAAGGGTGGTATTTTCCCAAACTGCACATAGACTATAAGGGGGAAAAAGAAAAAACAATATGGATGCTCACAGAGATATAAAAAGATCTTGCTTAAATAATTTAATTTCCCTCTGTCTAGTTTTCCTGTAAAGTTCATTTAAATTCACATTCTGATTTTATAGAGACAGTGAATAAACAACAACAAAAATCTCACATAGTCTCATCATGTGCTAAGTGGTTAAATTCTTTAGATACACTCATTCAGTCCTCAAAATTACCGTAAGATTTAGGCAAGGAGCTATCCAAGAATGGAGTTAGGATTTGGAACCTTGACAATAAGTCTCCAGGAACTGTGTGCCTAACCCTTCTGCTAGACTAACTCTCAATAAAGCAGTGATTTTCCCCATTCAAAGCCTGAAACTCAATAAAAGACAAAGCACATAGGCCATTCACTTATAGAGTAATCTAAAGTTCTCTAGTCACCTCCACTCAGCTTCCAAACCTTAACGGCATCCTCATAAAGTCAAAGATGATCAGGTACATGGGATCTCGAATCTCTAATTCTTAAAGATAGGAAAGCTGTCAACACTATCAATCAGCTGCTTGATATTGAAAAAAGTCAATGTGAATCTCAGTTTCTTCCCCTTTGAAGTAGAGGACTACAACTAGGTTATCTAAAGAACAGCATGTACACATAAACACACAATTACTCCTACACTTCTAGTACGACCTCAAGTTTTCCTCCTCAAACAATAGCTTGTGATTTTACTTGGAACCCATGTTTATTGAATTTTTTATCATGTTTCTGGCATCTCTCCAAATATGATAAAATTAAAAAAGAATTTAACTGGTAAACCAAAGAATAAATAACACACAAGAAATCATGAAATCTCTCTGTAAGATTCAGCTAGTTAATCCTCCCAACATCCCCCTGGAATCAAGCTAAACCATTTTCAAAGGTCAGATCTTTGAAAGCCTGACTTAATTTTATTAAACCCATAGGAAAAAATCCGGAGTTTATGGATTATCCTTCCTGTCTCTCCCTCTTTTCTCTTCTCTTCTCACTGCCATTATGTCTTAGAGGTTACAGATGGGGTAAAATGTCTTTTTTATCTCCTCATTTATACAGAATTACAAGTTGGAACTATTAATCCTGCTAATGTTAGAAACTATATCAGGACTAAATTACTGTGCTGTGTGCTTGCATAGAAAATTACTGATGCACCTTAAGCACCTCAGAGCAATTTCAATTTCATAAATTTATAAATCCAAAATAAATATGTCTCAGGTAGTGCAAAATTTGCTTTCCACCATTTATAAATTCTTGACCTTCATAAAAAATCCAAATAATTTCTAAGTTCTCTGTTCTACTACCTAAACCATTTTCTGGGTTTCTCAGCTTGATAGAAAGTGCCTGTGAGACTCATTCTTTTGGTTGGTGATTCTCATTAACCTCAGACAAGAGAAATCCAAGTACATAGATCAAAATGAAAGGACCAGTTGGCAATAAACTAAATATATTGCTACATTGGCCACTAAAAGAGAAAGTAGAATGTATAATACTGAAACAAACCTTTCTGTGATGAGGTACCTTCATTCCCTGATGAAATTCTGTCAACTTATAGAGATTTTTTATGGAGACTTAGATCGTTCACCTTGTATCTGGTAGGAAGTATCACAGATTTTTTTTTATGAGACTTACTGAGCAATCCATAACAGATTAAAGGGGAAAAAACTGAAGGCTAAGTAAATCTGCAGAAACAAAATGTGCACTGTCATCTTCCTTAACTAATGGTATTGAATCTGCTCCAAGGCTGCTCTAAATTGACACTTGAGAAAAGGCAGCAAGCCTAAAACCTCCTCCACTTCTCCCCATGATCTTTACTCCTGCCCCACACTCCTTTTGCTGTCTCTAGTAATATCATCCTTACATGCCCATCCTAAGACCAACCTGGTAGATACCTGGCAAGAATCAGAGGTAACACATGCTCAGTTTGTTAACTTCCTGGCAGGCTGGAAGCTTCCAAATTGGACATGAGAAGAAATAAAAAGTGGTGGAGAACACATCTGAATTTCTTTCTTCTTCTAAGATTTCGTGCTCTCAGTGACTGAAGGAATCTGTATTCAATCAAGTACACTGTAACGGACATCCCAGATGCACTACAGTGAAGTTGCTAACAACACGGACTTTAGAGACAAATGTCAGAAAGTGAAAGTGAAAGTCGCTAAGTCTTGTCCAACTCTTTGCAACCCCATGGACTATACAATCCATGGAATTCTCCAGGCCAGAATACTGGAGTGGGNCTAACAACACGGACTTTAGAGACAAATGTCAGAAAGTGAAAGTGAAAGTCGCTAAGTCTTGTCCAACTCTTTGCAACCCCATGGACTATACAATCCATGGAATTCTCCAGGCCAGAATACTGGAGTGGGTACCCTTTCCCTTCTCCAGGGAATCTTCCCCAACCCAGGTCTCCCGCACTGCAGGCGGATTCTTTACCAGCTGAGCCACTGGGAAAGTCCAAGAATGATGGAGTGGGTAGCCTACCCCTTTTCCAGCGGATCTTCCTCACCCCGGACTCTGAACCAGGGTCTCTTGCATTCCAGGCAGAGGTTTACACTTAACTAGCTATGTTGCTGCTGCTAAGTCACTTCAGTCATGTCCAACTCTGTGCGACCCCGTAGATGGCAGCCCAGGAGGCTCCCCCACGCCTGGGATTCTCCAGGCAAGAACACTGGAGTGGGTTGCCATTTCCTTCTCCAATTCAGAAAAGTGAAAATTGAGAGTGAAGTCGCTCAGTCGTGTCTGACTCTTAGTGACCCCATGGGCTTCAGCCTACCAGACTCCTCTGTCCATGGGATTTTCCAGGCGAGAGTACTGGAGTGGGTTGCCACTGCCTTCTCCATACTAGCTATGTGCCCATGGATAAATTAGTTAGCTCTCTTTATCCCTCAGTTTTTTGTATCTGTAAAAGAGCACCTTCTTTGTAGGGTACTTCAAAGAATTAAATGAGGTAATACATGTAAATCACTTAGAACTGTGCCAGGACCACAAGAAATACTATATAGGTATTAGTCATTATTATCTTAACTGAGACTTTTTATAACCTTTCAATGTTCCCAAGCAACAGTCATTTATCCTATGCTGATTTTTCCCCAGACCATGGAGCTCATTATCTCCCAAGGTAATTTACTGTTTTTCTTTCTTTCTACAGTGAAGCAAAATTGTTTTCTTTTCGTCTCCTACTTACCTTGAGGTTTACCTTGGAACTCTACAGAAGAATATAATTGCTATTTAAATGCTGTTATTTCCTTTCTATAAGTTAAACATCTTTCACTCCTGCAATCACACATATGTAACATGAATGAGTTTATCACTAGTTTGTCTATGGTCTTTTTAAACAGTAACACCTGGAAAGATGGGTCTGGAAGAACCAGTGCTTCCCTCATTCTAGAGGGAATTCAAAGGTCCTATTCATTTTGGAATTTTATTAGCATCCCCTATATCCACCTCAGGTGAAAGTCTTAAGTCTTTTTTTGTATGACTGCTACAAATTGCATCTCATCATCCCTTTCTGACCGTATGCAATTTTTTCTTGTTTTTTTGTTTGTTTATAGGATGGTGGATGGTTGTAGAGTAATGTAGTCTGTAAGTAAAAGTAGTAACTAGACAACTTTATAGTTACTCCTGTTACAGTTCATAAGGCATCAGCCTACAACATGAGTTTGTCAAGATATTTTTGGATTTTAGTTTTATCAACGTTTATTTCTTCATACATAAGGAAGTGTCCTCTTTCTTTTGATAGCCAAAAATATGTGGCCATCATACAATGAGGATGACAGAGTACTGGGAAAGGTAGAATCCTACTTTCACTAGTCTTAATTAACAGGCCTCACATACTTCCTAAATGCTCAGACTCTCTGGGTACCTTGCAGCTTGGTTTGTAACAATAGTTACCCAAAACACTAAAATGGTGTCTATCTCTCATCAAGACTGTAAATAATACTTTAGAATGTTAAAAGTCAAAAGTTTTACTTATAAATCTATAGAAATGAACAAAAAGCCACAAGGTTAGCCTAAAGGAAATCAGAATGAACTTACTGAGAATATGCAAAAAGTACAAAATTGATTTTTAACCCTTGATCTTCTGCTTGCTCGGTTCCTGGATGTCTAGGCAGGCATCTTCTCATGAGTTGCTCTGGCTCTGAGAACTGCCTCTCTGCCCACACAGCACCTTGTACGTATCTCTGCTTTCATCTTTGGCAATGGGTGGAGGAAAATGTTGTTTGCCCGTCTGCCTGTTCCTTAAGATCACGAGCCCCTCAAAGGCAAGAAAAAGCATTTTAATGATTTTTACACCCAGCGTCGAACCCAACACTTAATAGATAATATATGTTTATTGAATTAGCATGCCTATCTCCTCCCTACTTCCACCAAATCTCCTTCCCCTGTTCACTCTAAGGGCACTTTGATTCTACAAGTCTCTATGACAGAAAATGTACATATCCCTACTGGAGCAATACTTTTGCAGAAATTTATGTTGCAAACTATCCATACCAACCATTCCTCCCAGTGCCGTTTATAGTGATTAAGGCGGTAGTGAAAAAAGAGTATCCATCATCCACGCAAATGCCAGCCCTGTTGTGGCCATTGGCCAATGAAATCCCAGAGCATCAGCCCACCAGCAAGTAGAGGCTAGAAAATTCTGCTTCTCCCACAAACACCATGCCTGGAATATGGATTTGTACTGCAGGTGTCTTTGTCATCAAGTTTCCCAATTAAACACCTACCCATGCAGCCTGGCTGCCTATCTCCTTGGCCAGAGTTACAGGCACCTGGGTCCCCTCCTGAAAGAAGAAGCCTGTCTCTAATCCCGGTCAGCAATGAGGAACACCAGCTTTTGTGCCTTCCACCTCCTCCAGGGTAGACTCTGCTTTCCAGGAACTCTTCTTCAGGAGGCCTTTCACCCAGACCTGCCTAGAGAACCTTGTTGTTCTATGGTGGGAGTCTCTTAATTCTTTGATTAGCAAACTGTTGGTCGTTCACCTCTGCCTGAATGGGAACCTGACTTGTGACTCCCAACCCCTAATTTGGGCTTGGAGCTCCCCACCCACTGAGTCCCTTCCAGTCCTAAACATAATACTCTAACCCTTGTCAAGACCAGCTTGGCTCTCTTGGCCCTCCATACCAGTTTGCTCCTTCCTCCCCTGCAGAAATCACTGTATTTCTGTCTGCTCTAGTCACGTGGTGTATGGCTCTGAGAGGAAAACAGGAGGGGGAGGGAATAGGAAAAGGAAACACTAGAGACAACAAAAACTTCCCTCTGCCTCCCGAGCTTTGCCTAGAGCCAGAACTAGTACAGGTTCTGCATTCCACACACACAGCCAAAATCTCCTCCAAAAGAGTCTTTGTGTCTTCTTTGTCTTGGCCTCAGGACCTTCTTGCAAACAGTGCTCCTTCAAGTTGAGACCGATTACCCAGGATTAGCTGGCTCTGCTGTGACTTGGGCTCATAACAAGCTCATACACCAAAGTGAAAAAAAAAGGGGGGTGGGGGGGTGGGAGAAGAGGGAAGGGGCCCAGAATGGAGGGATCATTGGGGCATTTCCCAGTTAAAGCATCAGCAGCGATTTAAAAACAAACAAACAAAACTGTGTTTTTAAAATCCAACTCAAGAAAGTAAATTCTTGAGAGAAAATTTTCCTTTCACCAGTGGCTAGTTCACTTTTTTGTTGGCTATATTTACAGTATTAGATAGGCTTTGTTTTCCCATTATACACAAGAGAGTTTGAGGTTTATATCAGTAAACTAATTAGACAAAGTAAGATGCTAAATGATATTAATGCTTCCTTATATGTTAGGTAAGTAAATGGAATGTTTTTAATCATAAGCTTATTCATCATTTTAGATTAATTCAGAATTATTTGCTTTTTATACAATAATTTCTTCAGGAGTAGAAATATCTCAGGCTTATTTGACACTTAAGAGAGGGTAGTGTTTTAAAGTGGGAAAGAAACTTGACCAAGAATCTGAAGTTCTAAACTCTAGTCTTTTACTGACTGGGAACCTTTGAGTAAGATCTCAGATTTCTCATCCGCAAAATGCAGGAGTTGAACAAGGAGAGGGTTCCATTGCCACAGTCCTTTTCCTGTTTAATAACCTGCTACACTGAGAAAAATACACTCAGATTCAAAAAACAGATTTTAATCTGAGTGCTGCCTCTAACCTTCTTGGTGACTTTGAACATTTGCCCTCTCCTGTTTCCTCATCTGTAATAAAAAGGAAATGGAACAGATGGGGTCTAAGAACACCAGCTCTGAAATTTTACAACAAAGAAAAATATCTGGGATGCACATGCTGCCTTCTATTTGCATGTAGAACTTGATGTTTTGCTCCAAGTAGCCTGAAAAGAATCTATGTATTTGTAAAGCATTTCCCCAGTGTTCTGGCACATACACTTATCCATAGAGGAGTGAATCTTAATTCCCTGGGAGGAAAACTCTTTAAGAAAGCAGAAAATTGTGGTCAGACTCTGGAATCCAGCATACACTTTATTATTATGAGGCTTCATCCTAGTGACCTCTGTAGGCCATGAAGCAAAGACAGCTATACTAAAATAATATTTCTTCACCTGCTGTTTATAATTATACTGCTTTGGTCCAAAAGTGATTTCCTAAAACCTTAAAAAGCCATTTATCAAATAAGCTTTCTTTAAAATTTTCTGACATGAAAATGTGCTTAATCCAAATGTATTTTGGGATTTACAATTTCTGGATTTTTGTTAAAATGTCCTAGCTCTTCAAGTAAAGTATCTTTGCTTCAAAAGGAAGTCAAAGCTACAGTCACGGTGGTTTACAGACATTTCTGGTAGCCTTTGCTTCATTTCAATACCTTGCCATGATTGGCTGTTGATAGTTACAAAAAAGGAAGTCTTCAAGTTGGGGGATTTCTCAGTGGAAGTTCCCAGTTTAACACAAGGGAGATCTCAGGACAGTTTAAGTGGCATTACTAGAGCCTGCAGATAAAACTTCCAGACTCTGTAACTGTCTACTTTAAAGAGCAGTAATCTACGAAGGAGTCTTGTAACCTGCAAAAGAGGTAATCAGAACTTTAGTAGTTCTTACCAATTCACAAACTAGCAAGGTAGTCTGGATGTCTTAAAGTGCTGTGTTGCAGATTCGCTCTACAATTGATTCTGTTAAGTGAGTAATTTATGAAGTGATTCAATAATGTCTTTTGTTCATTGCCATAGTTGGAAATTCAGCCTTTTAAAAAATGTGGTCCCTAGCCAAGATTACGAGAAATTTTTAAAAACTGTGATCCTTTTGCTACTGTCCCAGCTTTTAAGATAAGATTTATGTCTCTATTTGAAATTTTTTTTAAAGTTTATGTCTGGAATACAGCCTTCTCCAGTGAGTGGTTTCTATAACGTAAAACTTAAAAGGTATCTATATGTGGCATAAGTTAAGTTGTATATAACTTATTAGGTTGAAAAGTAAATACTATATATATATTCATACTTTTTTGGTTAAATTTTTAAAGACTAATTCTGACCTGATTCAGTGTGTTCATTTCCATCTTCTAAGAAATATATTTATAAATATTTCTTTACAGTATTTTCCTTATATTAATAGAAAACTTTGCATTACCTATCTTCAAAAATTTAAATTTACACAATAATAGCAATCCAGTCTTATTTCATTATCAGCTGGCCTTTATTTTCACAAGAAGTGAAAATTAAAGATTGTGTAGTGTATTCTTAAGAATAAGTTGACTGTTCAAAAAAAATGAAACTACAAGGGTCATCACTACTGTTATATAAACACCTGCCATTTATTGTGTCTGCCAGAGGGAAAATTATCACAGGACCTTCCAACTAGTAACTAGCAGCTGCTGCTGCTAAGTCACTTCAGTCGTGTCCGACTCTGTGCGACCCCATAGACAGCAGCCCACCAGGCTCCCCCGTCCCTGGGATTCTCCAGGCAAGAATACTGGAGTGGGTTGCCATTTCCTTCTCCAATGCATGAAAGTGAAAAGTGAAAGTGAAGTTGCTCAGTCGTGTCCGATTCTTAGCGACCCCATGGACTGCAGCCCACCAGGCTCCTCCATCCATGGGATTTTCCAGGCAAGAGTACTGGAGTGGGTTGCCATTGCCTTCTCCGAGTAACTAGCAGAGCCAGGGCTTAACCATAAATCCACATCACTTCTTTTTTTCTGGTTCTCTGTTACCACTGCCTTGCCTTTTTACAACACTGAAAAATATTTTGAGGTATCTTATCCAAACTGCAAAAAGATGGGGTTTTGGGGGAAGGGCAACACTGGGCCAAGGACACAGGAGAGCCAAGTCATTTACAGAAACGTATAATTCATTCCTAGGTCTTCCTTGTTCTTACTTGCCCACCCCATCTCCTCACTCCCTCCAGCGCTCTCTTCCACCTGGGCACAGGTGCTCACATTTACCTGCCCCCATACAGAACAAGGACCTGGGAATGTATTCCAGGTCTCACCTGACTGAAGTCCCTGCTAGCAGTCAACTAAAGCAATGTCCAATTATTTCTCTTAAACACTTGTGACAGTGAAAGAGATGGCCAACTGGAAGATTCAAAGAAATCTCTAAAATTCCTCCCCAAAAGTGTTGGTTGGAATTTCATGAAACTTATGGACTAATTTGAAGAAAACAATCATTCTTTACAGGAAAGAAACTTCTTGTCAGCAAAAATTTTTTCTTTCCGTGTGCTAAGGCCTCAGGAAACAGGTTGTTTATTATAAAATGTATTCCAATGTATTTTATCTTCTTCATGAGGGTAATAGGGATGCAATCTTGATAAGGACATTCTTTCCATTGTATTTTCTAACTAAATACTTCTGGCATTTAGGAAAGTTCTTGATGTAATAATTTTATCTTGCATCCAGTCATTGCATTGATATTTTACTTATTCTAAATTATTTTGGGTAATTCACATGCAATGCCCAGATAGGAAAAACATAACTTTGTCTTCTTTTTTTACTTCTGATGGTAACATTGGCCAGAACTTCTAGAACAGTGTTTATAACAGGAGATAGCAGCCAACCTCATCATGTTCTGATCTCAGTGGGAATTTCCCTAGTGGTTAACATTAAGAATGACGTTGGCTATTGGTTTGAGATAAACACCTTAATCGTAAAAACCAAATAACTACCAAATATACTCCTAACCCTAATTTGCTAAAAGTGAATCAAGACTTCATGTTAAACTATATTCATTGTCTTTTTTATATCATTAGAGACAACCGTACAGTGTTTCTACTTTTAAACTATATGGGTCCTGTAGTTACATGAAACAGTAGTTGCATTTTTTAAAGTACATGTTATAAAAATCATCCCGCAGTAATAAAAGTAAGTTTATAATTACAAAGTGTATTTTGTTATCGCTCTAGATAATAAATTGGCTGATCAAAACAGAACAAACCAAACCTACACATTTCCTCATTTTCTCTTCAGTCCACATGCTTTACGCCTCTCCTCTATTATTTTGGCTTCACAATTCAGCTCACAACTCAAATTAACAGAAAAGAATGAAAACAATGTGGCTTAGCCAAGGAACCCTATCAAGGCAGAGCAACCATTACTCAAACAAAGCAGCTGCTCCTACACATTGTGCAAAAAGCTTTCTCTCTATTTTAGCAGTGCTATCTGCAGGCCACAGTTCAGCCAAAAGTGGTGGGCAAAATGTGTGTCCAAATTGATTCACCTTATACTAGTTTATATTAACAAAATACATACTGAAAAACAAATGCCTATAGTTTATTGAGAGTTTTTGCATTCCTCTTTATAAGTGAAATTAATCTGCATTTTTATTTTCTGATAAAACTACCAAACATTTCCATGTTCTAAAAAAGTTTCACGGGACTTAGCGGCTCCTTGAGATGTTTAAAGAGAAAATCTTAGCACATTTGTCCTTGGCACACATTTTTAGAAGTAATTCTTTAAAAGCTTTTCAATGTTTACTGTTGTCATTGATCTATTCAAGTTTTATGCTTATTTTTCACACAGTTTAGGTTTTTTATGCATTTTATAAGTAAAGTTTTATGAAAGTTTTCAAGTGTCTTATTATGCAAAGTATTGTATTTCTGATCATCTTCATAACCATATGGATAAACATTTTCATTATTAACTTTGTCCATTTATGTTTCTCTTTCTCTTTTTTCCCTGATATGACACATCAAAGTGTAAATCTCTTGGATGTATCACTTTTATGGTTAGCTCTTTTTTAAATAATTAAATTTTGCCTTTATCTTTATTCTATTTTCCTACTGCCCTTCCCTCTTTTTAAATTATTTTACTTTTCCTTTCCTCAGTTTTAGAGTCAGATGCTTAGTTCACTTACTTGTATTCTTTCTTATTTTAGAATCAAAGTATTTAATTCTAGGAATTTTCTGAATACCATTTAAACGACTCTTAAACACGTTTGCTATGTCAATTTCACATTATTATTTTGTTTTCTAATTGCCATTTTATTTCCTCTCTGATCCCAGAGTTATTTAGGAAAACAAAGGGCTTTTTTCTTTATCTAATAGATTTTTAAAGAACAGTTTTAGATTTAGAGTAAAAGTGAACAGACCCTACAGAGAGTTCCATGTACACCCCTGCTTCTTCCCCATCCTTCCCCCTGCTCCCCAAGACACATAGTTTCCCCTATTATTAACATATTAATGTATGGTATATTTGTGACAATTGAGGAACAATATTGGTATATTCTTATTAACCCAGTTTATAGTTTATTTAAATTTCCTTATTTTTTCCTTTTAAAAAATTGAGGTAAAGTTCACAGAACAAAATTAAACATTGTAAAGTGAACAATTCAGTGGCATTTGGTCCATTCACAATCTTGTGCAACCACCACATCTATCTAGTTTCAAAGCATTTTTATTACCCCCAAAGGAAATCCTGTACCCATTAAACAGTTGCTCTGCGTTCCTGCTCTCTTCAGTCCCTGGGGACAACCAGTCTGTGTTCTGTCTATACGAATATAGCTATTCTGCATATTTCAAGTGAAATCATATATGTGACTTTTTCTGTCTGACTTTTCTCACCTAGCATAAAGTTTTCAAGATACATCTATGTAATATGTATATGCAATTTATTAATCCATTCATCTATTGATGGACAGGGTAGCTGAGCTGATTTGAGTCAAACAATGCTGCTATGACTGTGCGTTTGCATTGTCTGAGTACTTAATTTCAATTCTTTTAAGTATTTGCCTCACAGTGTAATTGTGCATTTGAATGATTTTCTTATGTTTAACCTCCCTTTCATTCCAGGGATAAATCACACTTGATCATCATGTATAATCCACTCAATATGCTACTAAATTCAGTTTGCAAGTATTTTGTGGAGAATTGTTGCATCTTCATCCATAAAGAACCGACTCCAATTTTCTTGCCTGGAGAATCCCAAGGAAGGGGGAGCCTGGTGGGCTGCCGTCTATGGGGTCGCAGAGAGTCGGATATGACTGAAGCGACTTAGCAGCAGCAGCAGCAGCAGCAGCAGCCATAAAGAACACTGGTTTTTAGTTTTGTTTTCTTGTAGTATCTTTGTCTAGCTTTGGTATCTGAGTAATGCTGGCCTCACAGAATGAGTTGGGAAGTATTCCCTCCTCTATTTTTTTAAGAGTTTGACAAGTGAAGTGAAGTGAAAGTCACTCAGTCGCGTCCGACTCTTTGTGACACCATGGACTATACAGCCCGTGGAATTCTCCAGGCCAGAATACTGGAGTGGGTAGCCTTTCCCTTCTCCAGGGGAGCTTCCCAGCCCAGGGATCAAACCCAGGTCTCCGGCATTGCAAGTAGATTTCTTACCAGCTGAGCTACAAGGGAATCATTCTTCTCTAAGTGTTCAGTAGAATTCACTGGTGAAGCCATCTGGTCCTGAACTGCTTTGTTGGGAGGTTTTTGGTACTGAGTCAATGTCTTTATTTGATATAAATCTATTCAGTTGTTTTTTTTTCTAGATTCAGTTTTGGTATTTTGTGTTTATAGGAATTTATACATTTCATCTAGATTATCTAATATTTTGGTGTGTGGTTATTCACACTATTCTTCTATAAATAATTCTTTTTTTTTTTTTTTTCTGTTTGGTGTGGTAATGTCCCCATTTTCATTTCTGATTTTAGTTACTTATTATTCTTTGCCAAAAGGGCAAAGTCTAACAAACTCTTAAGTCTACCTAAAGTTTCTTCTATTTTTTTGATCTTTTCAAAGAACTGACTTTGACTTCATTGATATTATTATTTTTCTGTTCTTTATTTTATTCATCTCTGCTCCAATCTTTATTATTTCCTTCTTTCTTCTGTCTTTGGATTTAGTTTGCTCTTTTTCTCTACTTCCTTGAGCTGTAAAGTTAGGTTACTGATTTAAGATCTTTTTTCTTTTTTAATGTAGATATTTACTTCTATTAATTTCCCTCTGAACACTGCTCTTACTGCATCCTATAAATTTTGGTATGATTTTATTTTTTTCACCCATCTATAAGTCTAATTTCCTTTTTTAACTCATGATTTTAACATGACTTCATTTTTTAACTCATTGGTTATTTAAAAATGTGTTGGTTGACTTTCATATTTGTGGATTTTTCATTTTTCCTTCTGTTACTGATTTCCAGCTTCATTTCATTTGGTTGGAGAATATACTTTGCATGATTTCAATATTTTTAAATATACTGAGACTTTTTGTGGCCTAACATTTGATCTAAGACGGGAGAATGTTCTATATCCACTTCAGAAGAATGTGTATTTTGCTGCTGTTGGGTGAAATATTCTATGAAGTGAAGTGAAGTGAAGTGAAGTGAAGTCGCTCAGTCGTGTCCGACTCTTTGCGACCCCATAGACTGTAGCCTACTAGTCTCTTCTGTCCATGGGATTTTCCAGGCAATAGTCCTGGAGTGGATTGCCATTTCCTTCTCCAGGGGATCTTCCCAACCCAGGGATCGAACCCGGGTCTCCTGCATTGTAGACAGACGCTTTACCATCTGAGCCACCAGGGAAGTCATATATATATATATATATCTGTTAGATCTTTTATTTATGTTATTATTCAAGTCTACTGTATCCTTTTTGGTCTTCTGCTTTTCTATCCATTATTAAAAATGATGTAGTGAAGTCTCCAACTGTTAGTGTAGTACTCTCTATTTCTCCCTTCAGTTCTATCATAATTTGCGTTATATACTTGGGGGGGCTCTATTGTTTGATGTGTATATGTGTGTAATTGTTATGTCTTCTTGATAAATGACACTTTTGTCATAGTTAAATAAGGTCTCTTTTTTGTCTCGAGTAACAGTTTTTAACTTAATCTATTTCGTTTGCTATCAATTTAGTCACCCCATCTCTCTTCCACTATTTGCATGAAAAATTTTTTTCTGTTATTTTATTTTCAACATACTTGTGTCTATGGGTCTAAAGCAAGTCTATTATAGACAGTATATTTTTTGATCTTGTTATATTACCCACTCCACAAAACTCTGCCTTTTGATTAAGAGGTTAATCTATTAACAGTTAAGGAATGACTGATAAGTAAGGGTTTACTTCTGCATTTTTATTATTTGATTTCTATATACCTTATACCATTTTTCTGGTCTTCACTTCCTCCACTACTGCCTTCTTCTGTGTTTGATTCTTTTCTGTGTACCATATTATTCCCTTCTCATTTTCTTTTATGTATTTTTTCAGATATTGTCATAGTGGTTATCATGGGGATTATAATTTGAAACATTTATAACAATCCAATTTGAGTTAATATCAGCTTAGCCTTAATAATACAGAAAGCTCTACTCCTATACAGTTTATTTCCCTCTTCTACATCCTTGTAACCACAAATTTCATCTTTATACATTGTGTGCCTATTAACATGAATTGATAAATTATTTTTAAGCATTTTCTTTTAAATATGTAGGAAATAAAAAGTTACAAACCAAAAACAAAATCATGACAGTCTTTATAGCTACCTAGATAGCTGCCTTAACCAAAGTGTATTTCTTTGTGTTGCTCTGAATTATTGTCTAATGACCCTTTTATCTGAGTGATAGTTGCTCAGTCATGCTTGACTCTTTGCAACCCCATGGACTGTAGCCTACCAGGCTACTCTGTCCATGGGATTCTCCAGGCAAGATTACTGGAGTGGTTGCCATTTCCTTCTCCATTTTATCTGAAGGGCCCTCTATAATTCTTTTAAGGGTAAATCTATTAGCAACAAACTTTCTCAGCTTTTTTTTTTTGTATCTCCAAATGTCATAATTTCTTTCATTTTTGAAAAATGGTTTTGCCAGATACAGAATTTTTGATTGACACCTTTTTTTTTTTTATATATATATCTGTTAGATCTTTTATTTATGTTATTATTCAAGTCTACTGTATCCTTTTTGGTCTTCTGCTTTTCTATCCATTATTAAAAATGATGTAGTGAAGTCTCCAACTGTTAGTGTAGTACTCTCTATTTCTCCCTTCAGTTCTATCATAATTTGCGTTATATACTTGGGGGGGCTCTATTGTTTGATGTGTATATGTGTGTAATTGTTATGTCTTCTTGATAAATGACACTTTTGTCATAGTTAAATAAGGTCTCTTTTTTGTCTCGAGTAACAGTTTTTAACTTAATCTATTTCGTTTGCTATCAATTTAGTCACCCCATCTCTCTTCCACTATTTGCATGAAAAATTTTTTTCTGTTATTTTATTTTCAACATACTTGTGTCTATGGGTCTAAAGCAAGTCTATTATAGACAGTATATTTTTTGATCTTGTTATATTACCCACTCCACAAAACTCTGCCTTTTGATTAAGAGGTTAATCTATTAACAGTTAAGGAATGACTGATAAGTAAGGGTTTACTTCTGCATTTTTATTATTTGATTTCTATATACCTTATACCATTTTTCTGGTCTTCACTTCCTCCACTACTGCCTTCTTCTGTGTTTGATTCTTTTCTGTGTACCATATTATTCCCTTCTCATTTTCTTTTATGTATTTTTTCAGATATTGTCATAGTGGTTATCATGGGGATTATAATTTGAAACATTTATAACAATCCAATTTGAGTTAATATCAGCTTAGCCTTAATAATACAGAAAGCTCTACTCCTATACAGTTTATTTCCCTCTTCTACATCCTTGTAACCACAAATTTCATCTTTATACATTGTGTGCCTATTAACATGAATTGATAAATTATTTTTAAGCATTTTCTTTTAAATATGTAGGAAATAAAAAGTTACAAACCAAAAACAAAATCATGACAGTCTTTATAGCTACCTAGATAGCTGCCTTAACCAAAGTGTATTTCTTTGTGTTGCTCTGAATTATTGTCTAATGACCCTTTTATCTGAGTGATAGTTGCTCAGTCATGCTTGACTCTTTGCAACCCCATGGACTGTAGCCTACCAGGCTACTCTGTCCATGGGATTCTCCAGGCAAGATTACTGGAGTGGTTGCCATTTCCTTCTCCATTTTATCTGAAGGGCCCTCTATAATTCTTTTAAGGGTAAATCTATTAGCAACAAACTTTCTCAGCTTTTTTTTTTTGTATCTCCAAATGTCATAATTTCTTTCATTTTTGAAAAATGGTTTTGCCAGATACAGAATTTTTGATTGACACCTTTTTTTTTTTTCACAGCATTTTAAGTGTCATCCCACTGCCTTCTGGCCTCCATGATTCCAAAGTGAAATTGGCTGTTAATCTTACAGAGGATCCCTTGTATATAAAGAGTTGCTTCTCTCTTACTGCTTTCAAGATTCTCTTATTATTGTCTTTGGCATTTAACACTTTGATTATAATGTATCTCAGGGTGAATCTGAGTTTAGCTTACTTGAGTTCATTGAACTGCTTGAATGTACAGATTCATTCTTTCAACATATCAGGAAGTTTTTAGCCATTATTTCTTTAAATTTATTTTCTGCTCCTTTACTCTCACCTCTCCTTCAGAACTTCCATAATGTATATTTTGGTTTGCAAGATGATGTTTTATAGGTCTCTTAGACTCTATGTACTTTTCTTTATTCTTTTTTTTTTTTCTGTCCCTCTATCTGGATAGTTTCAATTATCTTATCATCACATTTGCTAACTTATTCTGCCTGCTCAAATCTGTTGTCAAACTCCTCTAGTGAATTTTCCATTTCACTTATTGTATTGTTCAGCTCCAAAATTTCTATTCGGTTTCTTTTTACAATTTTTTAATCCCTTTACTGATAATCTCATTTTGTTCATACGCCATGTTCTGACTTCCTTTAGTTGTTTGTCCATGGTTTCCTTTAGCTCTTTGGGCATATGTAAGACAATTGATTTAAAGTAAGATATTTTTCTACTAAGTACAATCTCTACATTTCCTTGAGGTAAATTTTTAAAGACTTTTTAAATGATAATTCTGACTACTTACTTAAAAATCAACTGCATGTAGAACCAGCTACGTAAGTTACAGATATTACCTCTACAACATGGGTTTGAACTGGTGGGGCCACTAATACATGGATTTTTTTTTTTTTACAAACTTGTACTACAGTACTGCTTCTCTGGTGGCTCACTGGGTAAAAAATCCACCTGCAAAACAGGAGACTGCCTCCAATGCAGGAGATCTGGGCTCAGTCCTTGGGTCAGGAAAATCCCCTGGAGATGGAAATGGCAACCCACTCCAGTATTCTCATCTGGGAAATCCCATGGACAGAGGAGCTTGGCGGCCTATTGTCCACGGCATCACAAGAGTCAGACACAACTTAGCGACTAAACCACCAACTACCACCACCACAGTCCTACATGATTTGTAGTTGGCTGAATCTGCAGCTACAGAACCATGGCTATAGAGGGCTGACTGTAAAGTTATATGTGTATTTTCAACTCCTTAGGGGGGTTGGTGTCCCAACCTTCTGGTTGTTCAGCTATCAACTGTATTAGTTAATATTTACTGAGTTCCTCCTATAATTCAGGTCCTGCTCATACATTATCTCACTGTACACACACACATATAGACACAACATTTGAGGCCAGTAATATTATAATTTATACTTGACAGGAGAAGAAACTGAAGCTCAGAGTTGGTAAAGTCATGTGGTTAGTGAATGGCAATACCAACATATGAATGAGGCAATTTTAATGAGAACTCTCATTTATAGTCTGTTTGCATTAGCTTATATCAGCTTGAGTTTGCCTTTGTGAGGGCAATGGCCATCTAGACCTCAGACTGCAATTTTGCAAGTTTCTTTAATATCAGTTGTAATAGCCATTTTAACTTCAAAAACATCTAAATATGTGTCTTAGAATTTAAAGTGTGGTGCATATCATAAAGGGAAATGAAAAGGGTGAAATATGAGTTCTAACCTGGAAGAGAAGTGAAGTAAGGGCCTTGCTTTGACTCAGCCCATTCAGCTGAGGCCTTAACAGACCAAGCAAAATGTGAAGGAAACGTTCTGCAGTGAAGAAAACACACTAGCAAACAGGACAGAACTATTCTGTCTGAAAAGAACAAAACGGGGATCATTTGAGGTATTGAAAAAAGCCAGAAGAGGAGGCAGGATATCAGTCTGTAGAGAAGTAAGAAGAAATCTTATACTAGGTTTCAGTTCAGTTCAGTTCATTTCAGTCCAGTGGATCAGTCGAGTCAGACTCTTTGTTTAGAGTTTGGATTTTATCCTAAGGTTAATAGGAAGTAACCTTAGGTGCTAAAGGGACATAATCAAATTTAGACAGTATGGAGAATTCTTTAAAAATTAGGAATAAACTACCATATGACCCAACAACATCATTACTGGACACACACCCTAAAGAAACCATAATTGAAAAAAAATACACATACTGCAATGTTCATTGCAACACTGTTTTTTGTTTTTTGTCTTTACAATAACTAGGACATGGAAACAACCTAAATGTCCATCAAAAGATGAATGGATAAAGAAGTTACGTATATAATATTCCACTGCATATATGTAGTGGAATATTACCTTAACCATAAAAAGGAATGCATTTGAGTCTGTTCTAAAAAGAGGTGGATGAATCTTAGAGCCTATTATACAGAACGAAATAAATCTGTATCTTACTTCACAGACTAAAGAAAGAGAAAAACAAATATATTAACACATATATATGAAGTCTAGAAAGATTGCAGAGCAGCAACGGTGACACAGACATAGAGGACAGACTTGTGGAAGGAGAGAGGGACGAATTGAAAGAGTCACATTGAAACATATCCATCACTATATGTGAAATAGACAGCCAGTGAGAATTTGTGGTCAGACTCAGGGAACTCAAACTGAGTGCTCTGTGATAACCTAGAGGGGTGGGATGGGGTGGGAGGTGTGAGGGAGGTTCAAGAGGGAGGAACATACGTATACCGATGGCTGATTCATGTTGATATATGGCAGAAATGTGGCTCAGATGGTAAAGTGTCTGCCTACAATGTGGGAGACCCGGGTTCAATCCCTGGGTCAGGAAGATCTCCTGGAGAAGGGAATGGCAACCCACTCTAGTACTCTTGCCTGGAAAATCCCATGGACGGAGGAGTCTGGCAGGCCCCAGTCCAGGGGGTCACTAAGAGTCGGACACAACTGAGTGACTTCACTTTCTTTCTTTCAACACAGTATTGTAAAGCAATTATCCTCCAATTAAAAATTTTAAAAAGAATTTTTTTAAAAAAGAAAAAAATAGAAATTGCCAAGAGAGACAGTTAGGGGAAAAGTTAGAAGACAAACGTGGTATATATGAATTTGAAGACAGTCTGAACAAAGAGTGTCAATAGAAACAGTGTGGTGGTGAGGACAGCGGGTGACAATGGGGACACAGTGAAAGTGAAAGTCGCTCAGTCGTGTCTTGCGACCCCATGGACTACACAGCCTATGGGATACTCCAGGCCATGATACTGGAGTGGGCAGCCGTTCCCTTCTCCAAGGGATCGTCCCAACCCAGGGAAAGAACCCAGGTCTTCCGCATTGCAGGCGGATTCTTTACCAGCTGCGCCACAAGGGCAGCCCAAGGACAGACTATATGCTTGCAAAAAAACAAACAAACAAACTCAGACTTTCCTGCCAGTCCAGTGGTTAAGACTCTGAGCTTTGAATGCAGGGGGCATGGGTCTGATCCCTGGTTGGGGAACTAAGATCCCACATGCCATGTGGTGCAGCCAAAGAACATTTTTTTTAATGTTGTAGAGGAATGCTCACAAGAGTTCCTTATTGGATGATTGATAACCACTGGGATGAGAGTTTTATATCTTTGTTATCTGAGCAATGTCTTCCTTTCTTTGTTCCTCTCTTGAGGAACATGAAAAAATAAGGAATTACCTGAGGGGCCGGTGGTTAGGATTCTGTGCTTTCACTGCCGATGGTCTGGGTTCAATTCCTGGTAAGGAACTAAAAACCCATGAGCCATGAGATGTGGCAAAAAAAAAAAAAAAAAGAAAAGAAAAAATAAACATATAATTTTCAATTATATTTGTTATTTTTCATTTTTTTTTAAAAATATAAAATAGTATATGTCAATTACAATGTCATTGTAAGAATGAGAACCTATCATTTCCTTGTTTTCACAAATAGAAAATAAGAAAATGAGGAAATTAGAACTTTCTCCTTCTTGCCACCTCTTTTCTAACCATTTGAGATCTTGTTGCTATAATCAGGAAGTTTAGAACACATTATTACTAAATTATTTATTTACACTTGGACTGTATGCCTTAAAGATCACTTTTAATATTCTCATTATATTTGTGACGTTTTTGCCTCATCCAATATTTAAATTATTTCAAATATTTATAGGTATTTCTTTTATAACAGAATTTCAACTTTCTTAGTTTCTGTACTTTGATTTCCTTCCTGACTTACTAAAGTGTATGTTCAATTATTTCAGTACAGAGGTGATATATTTCTGAACTATGAGGTATCTAAGAATGTTTTAGTTTTCCTTTCCTATGCAAATGATAATTTGTGTGGGTATAAACTTTGTAAGTCAAATCTTTTTCAGGCTACTGTGTATGTTATTCTATTCAGCTTCTGAAGTTTAATGTTGAAGATAAGTCTATTTTTCTTTTTCTTCCTTTGAAAGTATTTTTTTCTGAATTCTTTTTTTCTTTTACCTGCACTGTCTTAGCTTCAGCATGTGGGATCTTAGTTGTGGAATGTGGGGTCTAGTTCCCTGACCAAGAATTGAACCTGACTCTCTTTCATTGGAGTGGGGAATCTTAGCCACTGGACCACCACAGAAGTCTCTTCTCTGGATTTTTATTGAATTGTTTCCATACTTGAGACTGAGAAAGCTTTCCCTCACCCCCTCTCTCCAATGTTTTTTGAGCACCCTATTCTTACCCCATTGTAATGTTATAATACCACATTGTGTAGCCTGTTTGTTATATGCATATCCTCCACAAAAGACACTAAATTCTTTTTTAGGTAAAACTGTGTCTTGGTAGTCTTTGTGACCCTAACTTTTAGCATATAGCAAGCACTCACAAAATAGTTCCTGAATTAATGAATGAATTGATACATCATTGAACAGCAAAATTTTTCTCCGGATAGATCAGAATGTTTGATCTCTTTTTATTGGTATGTTTCAAAACTCACTGAGATTTTTTTCATCTCTGATTGCCTAATATCAAAGTATTACTTCAGATATATTGATATATCTTTAGCTGCTATTTCTGTTCCATTTCCTCAGATTTCTTTTTCAGAAGATGGAGCACTCTCTCTCCATTATTATTATTTCCATTTAATTGTTTCCATCCATTTATCCTTTCCCTGGTAGCTCAGATGGTAAAGAATCCTCCTGCAATGTGGGTAGACCCAGGTTCAATTCCTGGGTTGGAAAGATCCCCTGGAGAAAGGAATGGCTACCCACTCCAGCATTCTTGCCTGGAGAATTCCAGGGACAGAGAAGACTGGCTTCTGTCCATGGGATCAGAAAGAGTCGGACATGACTGAGCAACTGACACTTTCTCTTTTTGACTTCATTGCTGCCGCTGCTGCTGCTAAGTCGGTTCAGTCATGTCCGACTGTGCAACCCCATAGATGGCAGCCCACCAGGCTCCCCCATCCCTGGGATTTTCTAGGCAAGAATACTGGAGTGGGTTGCCATTTCCTTTTCCAACGCCTGAAAGTGAAAAGTCAAAGTGAAGTCGCTCAGTCATGTCCGACTCTTCGAGACCCCATGAACTGCAGCCTACCAGGCTCCTCCGTCCATGGAATTTTCCAGGCAAGAGCACTGGAGTGGGTTGCCATTGCCCTCTCTGTTCATTATCTTTCCTCTAATCATTGATTTAATATTTTGTGTACAGATACCCTTTTTTATGTTCAAATAAATATTCAGATTTTGACATTGCATGATGTCCTTACAGCCTTAACTTACCCACCTTTGTTATTTCTCCCTTATCTTAGTCTAATATCATGTCTTAGATTTCAAGTTTTGTATCACAGAGAATACAAACCCAATTCTTTCCATTTACTTATGGTTATGGCAAACCATTTTCTAAAGTGTTCACTTTCCCAAAATTTGGGGGGACTTTGTTCTTCTTCCTTTATGCACAAAATCTTTTCAAAAGGATGCTTTATCTTGTATTACACTTATTAATACAAGTTTATCTTGTATTAAACTCATTCCAAGTTTTTTGTAGCCCTTATAATCAGATGTGTGGATTTTATTTGGTTCTTCTCATTATCTGCCTGATTTCTAGTAGCTCCTCAGCATCGATCTTGAGCTGGGAGGCATAAAGACATGCATAGCTCATATCTAACATTTGAATCTAAAGCTAACATTTATCAGCATTCTCACTATGAGTACTGGCCTGAGGCGAGATCCCTCACCCTTACTGCCGAGTTATTTTAATATGAAGAAGAGAATTCCTGGTTAATTAGAAAAAAACTTTTCCTTGACCGGCACCATGTATGAAAATAAAACTCCCAGAGGGTCAAACACACCTGTCTGTCTGCCCAGGCCCTTCCATTATTTGCATCACATATCCTTAGATATAGAATATCACATATGTCTACATCTATTGGAATCATGTTGGTATTCTCCAAACCAGAGGTCCCAACTATCAATAGATAATAAAAAGAAGTACTAATGGGGGAATGATGGGGCAACAAGATGTGAAAAAAAAAAAAAAGTATTTAGAGGTAACACGTACTAGTGAAGTTACTACTGTCCATTTCACTAGTAGGTGCCATGAGGCAGATAGCTTGCTTACTATCCTTAAAGTCACAAGTTTGCTCACCTTCAAACTACAAAGCTTCATGTCCTTTCGGTCCTATGGTTCTTGAAAACAGTGAAAAATCTTGTCAAATTCTGTCAGTAGGATGCCTGTCAACAGGGTTACATCTACTCTTGAAGACTTAAGTCCCAAGATAGCAAAGCTTGGCAAGTGAGTGCCTATTTCAATTGAGGGTCTTGTACTGGGTATAGCTTCTCAGCCATGTGCAGTGGGTCTGGTCATCAATCCTGCCTTTTGATGCTATTATGAGTTCTCATATTTTTCTGATTTTTCATAAGGCATTTAATTCAGAGAGTCTGAGACAAACACAGCTAGTCCAGATGTCATCCTACATCAGAAGTCAACCAGATTCTATTAATAGTGATATTTCACATCAAAGATTTGACTGAGCTCACTGATGCATACCTGACATTCCAAGTTGTAGCAGTATTTATACTGGCAGCTTTCCTTGTTTCTGGATTTATATTCAGAACTCTCAGTAAAACATTTAGCAGTTTTGAAAATAGGTTCTGAAATGGTTTTAATAAGCCTGCAGTTCTCATTTTCATTTCATCCTACCCTCCAATTCTTGTTTGCTAACCTTAGGTACATAATAATATAAGGAAAACTAGAGTGAAATTACATCATTTTTAAAGGGTTATTCCTCAAATTCCTAACCGTAATAAAACACATTGTATTTAATGAGTTTATCATCCGGCCTCCCTGGCGGCTCAGTGGTAAAGAATCCACCTGCCAGTGCAAGGGACACGGATTCCATCCCTGGTCCGGGAAGAACCCACGTGCTGCAGAGTAACTAAGCCTATGTGCCACAACTATTGATCCTGTGCTCTAGAGCCGGAGCTACAACTACTGAAGACCATGTGCCCTAGAGCCCGGGCTCTGAAGCAAGAGAATCCACCAAGATGAAAAGCCATGCACCAGAACTAGAGAGTAGCCCCCACTCTCCACAACTAGAGAAAAGCCCACGCAGCAGTGAAGGCCCAGCACAGCCAAGAATAAAGTTTTAAAAAATCATTATAAAAAAGGAAAATGTTTGACACCATTTTAGCACAAAACTCATCCATTTAGCCCAGCATTTATGCATATTTCAGCCATTGGAGAAGTATGCAGCCACTTCTCTTCATGACTACAACATTATGGGAGTGGAAAGATAAAAATATATAGTTAAGAAATGGATATGTTTAATCTTTTCTTTCTTTATTTAAAATGTTTAGCACTTTCATGTTTCAAAATGCTCATGAATTCAGTTTTAGATTCTGAGTATATTATTAAATTCTACTATTTAAATTAGAAATAGTCAAAGTAGCTCCTTCAATTTGCTCAAAAGCAGTGCTGAATAAGTTAGACTTCATTAAAATTAAATTTTTTTTGCTCTGCAAAAGACACTGTAAAGAGAATTAAAAGACAAGCCACAGACTGGTAGAAATATTTTCAAAAGATACATCTGATAAAGGACTATTATACAAAATATACAGAGAATTCTTAAAATTCAACAATAAGAGAACAAACAATCCAGTTTTAAAATGGATCAAGAACTTTAACGGATAGTTTACAAAAAAGATATACAGATTAAAATTACCATGTGAAAAGATGCTCCATATTATATATCATCAAGGAAATGAAAATTAAAACACAATGAGATACCACTACAATCCTTTTAAAATGGCCAAAATCCAGAACACTGACAATACCAAATGCTGATGAGGATGTGAAGCAAAAATAATTCTCTTTCATTGTTGACAGGGATACAAAATGGTATAGCCACTTTGGAATACACTTTGGCAGCTTGTTACAAAACTAAACATGCTCTTGCTCTGCTGCTGCTGCTAAGTTGCTTCAGTCGAGTCCTCCATCCATGTGATTTTCCAGGGAAGAGTACAGGAGTGGGTTGCCATTGCCTTCTCCAGCTTTTGCTCTACAACCCAACAATCACACTGCTTTATATTTAGGAGTGTGAAAGTAGCTGAAAACACGCAAAAACCTGCACACTAATGTTTATAGTAGCTTTATTCATAATTGCCAAAAGTTGGAAGCAACCAAGATGTCTTCCAGTAGGAATGGATAAACTGTGGTACATCCAGACAATGGGGTATTATTCAGCAGTAAAAAAAAAAAAAAAAGATTTTTTTCAAGCCATGAAAAGACACAGAGGAAATTCAAATGCATATTACTAAGTGAAAGAAGCCAATCTGAAAAGGCTACCTAATGTGTGGTTCCAATATATGACATTCTGGAAAAGGCTCAACCATTAAGACAGTAAAAAGATCAGTGGTTGTCAGAGATTAGGGACAGGAAGAGATGAATAAGTGGAGAACAGAGGATTTTTAGGATAATGAAATTATCCTAGTATAATTCAGTTCAGTTCAGTTGCTCAGTCGTGTCTGACTCTTTGCGACCCCATGAACCACAGCACACCAGGCCTCCCTGTCCATCACCAACTCCCAGAGTCCACCTAAACCCATGTCCATCAATTCGATGATGCCATCCAACCATCTCATCCTCTGTCGTCCCCTTCTCCTCCTGCCCTCAATCTTTCCCAGCATCAGGGTCTTTTCCAGTGAGTCAGCTCTTCGCATCAGGTGGCCAAAGTATTAGAGTTTATGGTACTACAATTATGGATACATGTCAGAGTATATAAAGTGTACTGGTATCCTCCAGTATAGTATAATACTATAATGATAGATATATGTCATTTATGCCTCTGTCCACACTCATAGAATGTATAATACCAAGAGTGAACCCTAATGTAAACTATGGACTTTGGATGATCATGATATGTCAATGTAGTTTCATCAGTTGTGACAAATGTATCACTCTGGTGGGAAATGTTGATGATGAAGAGTCTTATGCATGTTTCAGAGTACAGAGTGTGTAGTAAATCTCTATATGTTCCTTGCAAATTTGCTTTGAACTTAAAAATCGCTCACAAAAATTTTTTTTAAGTACTGTACTGTCATGATTAACTCAATTACTTATTACAAGAAAACTGTTCAACTGGTCACAATGCTCTACCAAAAAGTTTCTGTTTTTTAAAAAGATAATGTTTTTAAAATTATGTTTTGGCTTTGATCTAAAAAATAAGCCAAATATTCGAGATAATCCAGTAGAATACACTGTAATTTGGCAAGTCTTTAAATCCTTAAGATGGGCTTAAGGAAAGAAGTATAAACATCCATGATTCAGCAGTATAGGGAGAAATTGAGGCAATCAGAGCTTGATCCTTATGCTGTAACAGAGAAAAGTTACTATCCTAGGAGGAGCAAGATCCTGGACTCCCCTGAAGCTTCTAAGTTATATGCAGCAGTACAACTAAAAAAAAAAAGGAGCTCATGACTGCAGAGCTAGGCTTGAAAAGTTCAGGATGAAGAAAGAATCTTGATGGACTGAAGATCTGTCCAAGCACTTGTCCAAGATCACTAGGACAGGCATATTCTCAAATTTGGAAATTTCAAGTCTGTGGATATAAAGCTATGTTCTAGAGCAGGCTCTGCAGGACAACAATATATGGTATTCATGGTCATTTTAATCTTGGTTTTGAAATTGCTATTTTCAATACCCTTAATATGCTTGTGCTTGGTGATAAAGTCTTTTTCAAACACCACCAACTCTTGTCAGATACATGGAAAAATAGTGACAGTTTTTAAAAATATTGTTTTAATTAAATGAATAGTAGGTCATCACCATGGAAGCTTCTGGAAGTGTTACATGCATTCAGCCAAATACAGTTATACTTCAGTCAATGTGGAGAGTCCCAACCTTCAGTGTTCTCAGGGAGGGTCCATATATGTATATGCTGTGGATTTGACTACTCTTTTCCTAAAAGGAATACTAGGAATGTGCTTGATGTGGGAAGGAGCCAGGATGACATGACTGACTCCAGACAGCCCCTTTCATTTGCAGAGCATTTTGAATTTTACCGTTTTGTTTTTTTTTTTGGCTTACATTATCAGTTGATCCTGCAACCATCCATCCAGTGAAGTAGGTTATCATTGTCCTTTGCTGTCAGATTTTAGAAAATCAAGATTCATTAGATTAAGCAACTTGCCTGAGATACTAGATATCCCTGCTAAAATTTTTCTTGAGGTATCTGTCTAAAATTTTCATCTTGGAAAATATTCAAGCATCAGTAGGAAATGGAATAATGGAGAATCCTAAGTTAGGGGAAATTTTTTAAATAGAGATCTACTTGCATGTAGCAATCATTCACCTTCAACAAGTACTTTTAATGATAGGTGTTGCTAGGTGGGGAAAACCCAAATGGGTGTGGTGTGTGTGTGTGTATGTGTGTGTGTGGTTTTTCTCAGCATGTGGAGCTTAATAAAACCGTAATCACATTCACATGAATATCTGCTGAAACTGAGGATTCTTGGAATTCACCCCAGTTGCTCACTCTTGGAGAAGGGCATGGCAACCCACTCCAGTATTCTTGCCTGGAGAATCCCATGGACTGAGAAGCTTGATGGGCTACCATCCACTAAGTCTCAAAGAGGTGGACAAGACTGAAGCGACTTAGCTGAGCTCTTAACTCTGGGACTCTCTAAGGGTGAATCTATATCTTTAACAAGAGACCCTCCGCTGACCTTTAAACTTGACTTCGCGTGCCTTTCCGGGTCTGTCGTTTTCCCCCTTGAGTCGGGCAGGGCTGCGCCGGGCGGGGCAGGGCTGGGCGGGGCTTGGGTGAGGTTAGGGGGAAGTGGCGGCAGGGGCACGGTCTGGCTTGGAGGGGTGGAGGGTGAAGGGTTAAGGGATCCACGCGCAGGCGCTGCCCTCTGAACTGGAACGGAAAACTACTTCCGGTTTTGGAGTCACTCGGCCGGGCGCCGGGCGACTTGAGACTGGAGAGACCGGTGCGGAAACCCTGAGCTGTGAGTAAGAAACTTCGCTAGCGAGTTGCAGCGTCCGAATGCGTCGGGCACGGCGACGGAGAACTTGTGTGTGTGAGCGAGAGGGATGCGCTGGCCGTATGGGCGCCACAGGGAGAGGAGCCGAGGAGCTGCAGTGACAACCAGCTCTCATGGTGGGGAGGGACTTTGTGCGAAAGCAGTCACCTGGGTCCCTGTCCCGGAGCGGACCGCGAGGGGCTTTCCGGGCCCATGGCGTCTGCGCAGCAGCGGCGGCCCCTGCTGCGACGGCTGCCGGGGCGGGATCCTGCCCGACTCCGCGTCGGCCGCTCTCTGTGGCTTGATTTCTTGGCCTGCCAACCGGGGAGGCAAGCCTGTGGTGTCAGAGTGAGCAGCAGACCCCACCTGGAGGTCCCAGCCCCTCTTGAGGACCGGAGCCCGCCTTCCAGAAGTTAATACTATCTCTGTTACTCTTTCAAAAACTTCCTAGGTTCTTTCTGTTGTTTTCCCCCCCAGGTTATTGCACAGTTTCTCTCGCAGCTTTCGTGCGGGGTGTCATCATAGCCTTGTCACTGAGAAGTTGGGTAACCTCCCCGAGGGTCAAGGAGAAACTGGATGGCTGAGGCGGAAAGAGCAGAAGCAAACTCTGCCCCCAGTGGGAACCGGGCGTTCGGCGGAATCCCTAGCGCGGTGTAAACTGACTAGTGACGAGTTACACGTATAACAAGCTGCGCTCGTCACGAAGTGAAGCAAGGAGGGCGAAGATCCTCAAACCAAAGAGTCTCTGTGTCTCTTACTATGCTGTAGCAAGAAGTAGACCCACTCCAGTGTTCCTGCCTGGAGAATCCCAGGGACGGGGGAGCCAGGTGGGCTGCCGTCTATGGGGTCACACAGAGTCGGACACGACTGAAGGGACTTAGCAGCCGCAGCAGCAGCAAGAAGTAGAGCAGGCTTTGCTATATAAAGTGTCATGAAGTGACCCGAAAGTGAGGGAAAATAGCGTGATCTGTTTCCCTACCACGACGGGAATACACACTTCAAAGAGGGAGAGCGGAGAAGCGAGCGCTATATAGTCTGCTGAAAAAATGTTTTGTCCCTCTCACTGGGGAGGAGAAGAGAACCCTAAAGTGGTGACAGTCATGTTTTAAGCAGAAAATGAAACTCCTTCACGGCCCTCTCCCCAGCCACAGGTACTCCAACGCCTTGCACATCTCTCTTATGTGTACATAAACGTGTTATTTAGCTTTCTTAGGAAAATAAGATTGAATGTGCATACAGTCCTATGATTTGGTTTTTCAGATAGAGTATATATAGTGGAAATCTTACCATATAGAGCTCTGCTTTACCTTAATGTCAGCATGGGATTTCTTTGCCTGGGTGTTCCAAATATAGTTAAACATCTTTTAATATGGACTGTCTATATATTTTGCCCTTGTTCTTCACAATTATTTAATCAGTAGTTCATTAGGATACAGATATATTAACCCTTTGTGAATTATATGGCGAATATTTTCAAGAACTATCAGTCTTTGGGTTAAAATGCCCAGGTTTTCACTTAAGAAGATGGTCCTCACTAAAAAATTATTAAAATATTTTCCTATATTGTTCATTAAATATTCTTAGAGAGATGCTTTACTCATTTAAATGTATGAAAATTATTTTTGAACATTGTATAAGATAGGGATTTAGCCATTTTTGCTGAAATCATTTGCTGAAATCAATTCACTCCCAACTGGCTAGAAAAACTACCTTAATACAGTAAATTTCCAGGCATACATGAGTCTTTTTTGGATTCTTGTGTTCCTTTGTTCTATTTGCTTCTTCCTATACAATTACCAATCTCTCTTTGACTAGGCATTTTGTAGTCACTCATAAAGCAAGTCCCTCTTCAAATATCCTTGGTGATTGTGTTCTCTCTCAGGTAAAATTTAAAGTAAACTATTTATATTTCATTAAAACAGGTTTCTTTGGGGAGTTTTGTTGTTGTTGTTGTTGTATAGTTGCTCAGTCATGTCCGACTATTTGTGACCCATGGACTGTAACCCACCAGGCTTCTCTGTCCACGGGATTTCCCAGGCAAGAAAGCTGAAATGGGTTGCCATTTCCTTCTCTAGGGGAGAGATCTTTCTAACCCAGGGATTGAACCCGATTCTCCTGTGTTGAAGGTAGATTCTGTACCACTGAGTCACCAGGGAAGCCCTTGGGAGGTTTAACTACCCACTAATATTTTGTGACTGACATGTAGATGATTTATATATCTGGCCAACTTTCTAAAATTACTGGTTTTAATAAATTGTCTCTTGAATTTTCTAGGAAAATAGTCATCTGAATATAATCTTAAACTCCTTCTTTATATTTAAATCTTTCTTTTATTTATAAATTTATAGTTTTTCCAAAACAGTGATTTATAATAACAGTGATTCTGGCCATCCTTATCATATTTATTCATTTGCAGTTATTTTTATTGTGTCATCATTGAATATGAATTTTATAATAAATTTCAAATAATTTTATTTATCAAAGAAGTGTCTTTAATATTTCTAGCTACTGGGATTTTTGCAGGGAATAGATTTTGGATTATGTCTAAAGTTGGGGGGTTTTTTTGTTTTTTTTCTTTCGCATTGGCTAGCACTTTGAGAGCAGTTTTGAACAGTAGATGTTGAGTTTTCATTTGGTGTATATATTTCTTGTTGATGTATTTTCATTGCTACTAAACATTTTTATCAGGAGTGGAAGTTGAGTTTTGTCATATATGGCATTTTGATATCTAATGTGACCAATCTTGTGGTTTTCTTCCTCGACCTTTTAGAATGGCAAATTGTTTTAACAGATTTCTACCTTTGTTGTTGTTGTTGTTTTTAATTTTTATTGGAGTATAGTTGATTTATAATGTGTTAATTTCAGATGTACAGCAAAGTATATGTACATATATCCACTTTGTTTGTTTGTTTTCCCATATAGGCCATTAGTTTAGTCGCTCAGTCATGTCTGACTCTTTGCGACCCCATGGACTGCGGCACGCCAGGCCTCCCTGTCCATCACCAACTCCCAGGGCTTGCTCAAACTCATGTCCAGTGAGTCGGTAATGTCATCCAACCATCTTATCCTCTGTCATCCCCTTCTCCTCCCGCCTTCAGTCTTTCCCAGCATCAGGGTCTTTCCCAGTGAGTCAGTTCTTTGCATCAGGTAGCCAAAGTATTGGCGTTTCAGCGTCAGCATCAGCATCAGACCTTCCAGTGAACANGTAATGTCATCCAACCATCTTATCCTCTGTCATCCCCTTCTCCTCCCGCCTTCAGTCTTTCCCAGCATCAGGGTCTTTCCCAGTGAGTCAGTTCTTTGCATCAGGTAGCCAAAGTATTGGCGTTTCAGCGTCAGCATCAGCATCAGACCTTCCAGTGAACACCCAGGGCTGATTTCCTTTAGGATGGACTGATTGGATCTCCTTGCAGTCCAAGGGACTCTCAAGAGTCCTCCAACACCACAGTTCAAAAGCATCAATTCTTCGGCACTCAGCTTTCTTTATAGTCCAACTCTCACATCCGTACATGACTACTGGAAAAACCATAGCTTTGACTAGACAGACCTTTGTTGGCAAAGTTATGTCTCTGCTTTTTAATATGCTCTCTAGGTTGGTCATAGGTTTTCTTCCAAGGAGCAAGCATCTTTTAATTTCATGGCTGCAGTCAGCACCTGCAGTTTCCATTGTTTCTCCATCTATTTGCCATGTGGATGCCATGATCTTAGTTTCCTGAATGTTGAGTTTTAAGCCAACTTTTTCACTCTCCTCTTTCACTTTCATCAAGAAGCTCTTTAGTTCTTCTTCGCTTTCTGCCATAAGGGTGGTGTCATCTGCATATTTGAGGTTATTGATATTTCTCCTGGCAATTTTGATTCCAGCTTGTGCTTCATCCAGCCCTGCAGTTCACATGTTTTCTGCAAATTAGTTAAATAAGCAGGGTGACAGTATATGGCCTTGACATACTTCTTTCCTGATTCGTAACTAATCTGTTGTTCCATGTACAATTGTTGCTTCTTGACCTGAATACTGATTATGGAGTATTTAATAGATTTCTCTGTGCTATACAGCAGGTTCATTAGTTATTTTATATAGTGTGTGTATGTCAGTCTCAGTCTTCCAATTTATCCCTCTCCCCTTTATTTCATGTTAACTGTAAGTTTGTTTTCTACATCTGTGCTCTACTTCTGTTTTGTAAATAAGTTCATTTATATCTTTGATTTCTAGTTTTTGAACCAAACTTACACTTCATCATTGTGTTAAATTTAAGTATTTAGGTTTCTTTTTGGTAACAGTTTTATTTAAAATCAGTAATTGAGTTACATCTGTAGTCATCTTTCTTCCTGGTATCTTTGCCAGAGTTTAATATCAAGGCTATGCTGATTTCCTAAAAAGAATTTAGAATAGTTCTTTCTTTCTCTGCTTTGAGGTAGTTTAAATAGCTTGTTGTTTAGTTGCTAAGTTGTATCTGACTCTTTGCAACCCCATGGATTGTAGCCCATGAGGCTCCTCTGTCCATGGGATTTCCCAGGCAAGAATACTGGAGTGGGTTGCCATTTCCTTCTCCAGGGGATCTTCCTAACTCAGGGATTGAACTCAGCATCTGCTGCATTGCCAGGCTCAGCTCAACTTGCTGAGCCACCAGTGAAACCTAAAATAGTTTAAGAGCTCTCTGTTAAAGTCTGAAAGAATTAATTCATGTAACCATCTGCAAGTACAGTGGACCCTTAAATAATACTTGGAGGTTAGGGGTGCCACAGCTCCCAGCAGTTGAAAATCTTCAAGTAGTTTATAGTCAGCCCTCTGTTTCCGATGTTCTGCATCTTCAGATACAGTCAACTACAGATAGTGTAATACTGTAGTATGTATTTAGTGGGGGAAAAAATTCGCCTGTAAGTATATCCATGCAGTTAAAACCCATGTTGTTCAAGGTCAACTGTACATTGCTCTTAAGGCAGCAGTAATATTGAGCAGAAAGATCCAGAACTTTAAAAGGCAAACAAAAGCTCCTTAGAGTAAATCCTTATAATTGAAGGGGTGTGAAGCACCAATAATGTAGAAAATGAAGAACTGCTTTACTGATCCTGGTCCTTTTATCCTCCACCTTTTTTTATTTTTCAGGGAAAATGCTGTAGTAGACTGAGGGTCTAATAAAGTACTGATAAAGTGCTTCACTGTTTCTTCTCTCCTCTACTCCAATTTGTAAAGGAAAGGGTGTTGCTTCTACATGGGCAAGCTTTTATGCCCTGAAAGAAACATTGAGTGAAACTCAACTAAAAAAGCATCAGTTTCACTTTGTTATCATCAGCTTCCCAGTTTTCCCAGGAAATTTCTTGCTCTGGAGGTAGTAACCAAGCTGACATTCTACTCTAGCCAAATCCTATAGAGGAGTTTCAAAATGAGTGGCTGAGAAAATATGCAAGCTCAGCATGCTTTTACTTACTGAATATGAAGTGAAAATCAGTAACAGTCTAGGTATGTGCATAGCCTGTGGACACACATAAGAACAGGGCTAGCTTCTGAGGCATAGGAAACCATATAACCACAGCCCACTGTTTTACTCTGCTAACGAATGGCTTACTGTTAATATGTGGATAATAGTGTATTATAGTAGTGTCGTGTAATCTTTGGGAGAGCTATTCACTTTTATAAATGATTATTTGAAATACTTTTTGATTGCTTTCAAGCAAGACTATTACCTTAGATAATGCAGTTTAGCAATATACATCTGTGAACTGGAGGAAACTTCAAGACGCTCATAAATGTTATTTACAGAGTAATGCAGGTATTTTGTCAGTGTTTGGATATTTGAGTATCTTAACTTACACATCTGTTAATCTAGAACATGTGCCTATTGGCATAATTTGGGGGCGTGCCCTTCCCTGGTAGCTCACTGGTAAAGAATCTTCTGCCAATGCAGGAGATACTGGTTCCATCCCTGGGTTGGGAAGATTCCTTGGAGTAAGAAATGGTAACTCACTCCAGTATTCTTGCCTAGGAAATCCCATGGACAGAGCATCCTGGTGGGCTACAGTCCATGGGGTCACAAAGAGTCAAACACAACTTAGCAACTAAACAACCTATAACGGAAAAAAACTGCATATTTTTTAAGAGCATACCAATTATCTGTCAGGAAATTATAAAAAAAGAATACATAGCCTCTTGATGTAAAACACTAATCTAACTACAGTTGGTCCTTGAACAACACGGAAGACCCTCTGCTTAATTGAAAATTTGTGTGTGAAGTTAACCCTCTGTATCCAAGGTTCCTGTTTATCTGTGGTTCCACCATATCGGCAATTCCACATCCAGGGATTCAACCAACGACAGATCGTATAGTACTACAGTATTTACTCATGAAACTTTCTATGGATAAGTGGACTTGTGCAAGTCAAACTGGTGTTGTTCAAGAGCCAGCCATATACTCTTGCTTTAGCTGATTAGCTATTGCTACTCAATATCCTTTTGTTTTCTAACAGCTTTCTAAGCATGAATATTGCTATTCAGTTTCAACTTGATTGTGTGTAATTATGTCAAACCAAGTTTTAGTTTCTATTTTCTGTAGGATTTACGTTGTGGCTGCCATTCATCCCATGTTGTCTCTTATGCTTACTGCTATGGTTTTCAGTCATGGGTAGAGGAAAAGAGAAGGCTGTTAGCAAGAATAGGTAACAAAATTTCTCTGTAGTCCAAAACCAAGATTCTGAATCATTTTCAAAAATATGAATTCAGCTCCCTTGTGGGTGGGTGGCAAATTAGCATACGGAATCTTTTGAATGGTGCATTGTTTGAAAACTGTTCAAAAAAGTTGAGGAGGATTGAAACAGGCAGTGGTACCAGAGCTTTGGCAACTGAAAACAAGCCTTTGGGACCTATATAATTGTATATGTTAGTTTTTCAATTCCTAATCTATAAAAACATTTTTTAAAATTGTGGTAAAATACACATAACGTGAAGTTTACCATCTCAGCCATTTTTAAGTGTACAGTTCAGTAGTGTGGAATGTATTCACATTGTTGTTTGAGCAAGAAAAGCATTTCTTAAGAGACTTTTTAAATTGTTTGTCTCGTGGGAGAAGTGTCCTAACAGCAACCTTGTTTTCTTCCTTTTTAACTTCAGAGATATACTTTCTTTAATAGTAATTATCATTACTAAATTATGAGGGTAAAGATTTTGAGCAATGAGCTGTAGTAGCTTTCACTTACCATCATGCTTTTTTCTTTGCAAAAAAAGAAGAGTCTATTGAAAACAGGTTGTCAACAGTGAAAACAGTCTGTCTACAAGTCATTGTAGTTATGAATTATTGGAAATTGAGTGGATTAAGAAAAATAATGAGTTCTAGTTTGATGGTTACTTACCTGAAGTTATAGGAATCCTTGAGATATTTGCAGTAGAATTAGGTATGGAGAATTGTTTTCTTCAGCAGCAGAATAAACTCAGTCAGGTGATTTTGCTGTGAAGAATGATTTGCTCTAAGGACAGAAATCAGGGACTCAAGTCCTTTCAAGATAATGATTTTAAATTACTCGAAAAAAAATCAACTATTCTTGTGGGATATGTAAGTGGTTTTACTATTTCTAGCCAATAAGTATATGGCTTTTACCATGATTAATTTCATGACTTTATATATTTGCTATCCCTAAACTAAAATGCCTTTTCCTTCACATTGATGTTTTTCAGCCTTTTTAAATCTATATTTCCTTTTTTATAAACAGTAAAATACCACAAATCCTAGGAGATAAAAATGTAACCTTTCTTCCCACAAAGTTCTTTTACCTCCTCATACTGAATGTAAACTTCCTCTTGACGTTTTCCCCATCCAAGAATATTCTGTAGAGCTCTACTTTATATGATTTATGAAAGACAAACTTTTTAATATTAAGTAACCATTTAAAACTGGTAATTCTTTCTCCCACATCTCCAGATTCTAACATGGTCCCTACTCTGAGGAAAGGATACCCCTTAACATGGCTAAGCAAGCTAACTGAGCAGTGCCTCAGATGGGTAGAACATCCAACCCACTCCAGTATTCTTGCCTGGAGAATCCCAGGGATGGGGGAGCCTGGTGGGCTGCCGTCTATGGGGTCACACAGAGTCGGACACGACTGAAGTGACTTAGCAGCAGCAGCAGCAGCAGTTTCCCTTTTGGTGTTACACTATTTCATTTTGCACTTTATCCCATAGAATTTTATACAACTTGAGGGAAAGAAGTGCCACTGGAGATAAAAAAGGAAGTGAGGCAAAGCTGAGACTCATGGCTGTGGTCTTTGGCTGTGAAGTCTCCTTTTAACTCTTAGAAGATAACAAAAAGTATCACCAAGTCTGACATCCAGAAAAACAGAGAACCTAGTTTGGTGAGTTTTGGGTTTGATCTGTGGGATTGTCTTACCTTATCTATCCTGATGCATTTAGCCAACCAGCTTATTAAAAAAAAAAAAAATGAGAAATGCAAATTCTGACTCTGCTGGGTAATTTAAGTTTCTGTGATTTCAGCTGAGTGATTGGAACAGTATTACACAGTGACAGTATAGTGAGGTGTGCTGTGGGTATATCCATAACTAAAGTTTACAACCTGGGAAGTGAGAATAGAAATGGAAGCTGTCATTTTGGGAACTGGCTGCTTGTACTAATGGAACTCTCTTAAAAGTGGAAAATGATTGGAAGTAAATGTCAGGAGTGACAGTTCTCTTCCATTTCCTTTCTTCAAGTAAGGAAACACACATACTTTTCAGTGCCATCAAAGGTTTACCTTAAGCGTCTAAGACAGAAGGTGTTCTTTTATTTATGTGTATATACTACATTATTGAATTTTTTTCTGCTTTTTGCTTTTGTTGCTTTTTGTGGCTGAGGAGTCAAACATAGAGCTAAATAGAAAAGACAGGATGTATCTCTCACTCACTTACTCACCTCTTCCTTTGCTAAGATGGCAACTTTTCTGAAGTAGAATGTGAACTGTTATTATTCATACCCCAAGGGGTTGGTGAAAGCAGGTGACTTTCTTTTCTGGGGCAGAGTAGAAGAGGTAAACAGTTACTCTAGAATCACGCCATCCTGAAACTGCTTTAGGTTTAAATGGCCTCTTAGCACAAGTGTCAACCCTGGTAGAACACCTAGCCAGAAGCATAATAATCTCAGCAGTAGGGAAAACCCAGGAGAGGACCCTTTTTCTACTTACTAAATCACCCACACTGTCTCTGCTGCTGCTGCCGCTAAGTAGCTTCAGTCGTGTCTGACTCTGTGTGACCCTAGAGATGGCAGCCCACCAGGCTCCCCCGTCCCTGGGCTTCGTAGACCCTGTTAAAGACGCTTTTGAACTATGGTGCTGGAGAAGACTCTTGAGAGTACCTTGGACAGCATGGAGATCAAACCAGTCAACCCTAAAGAAAATCAACTCTGAATACTCATTGGAAGGACTGATGCTGAAGCTGAAGCTCCAATACTTTGGTCACCTGATGTGAACAGCCGACTCATTAGAAAAAACCCTAATGCTAGGAAAGATCAAAGGCAGAAGGAGAAGAGGGTGACAGAGAATGAGACGGTTGGATGACATCATCGATTCAGTGAACATGAACTTGTGGGAACTCAGGGAGATGGTGAGGGATAGGGAGGCCTGGCATTCTGCAGTCCATGGGGTCCAAAGAGTCAGACATGGCTTGGTGACTGAAAAGCAAAAGGGGTGGAGGAAATCTACCTTTAAGCATGTGATTCTTTTCAAACTTGAAATCCAAATGTGTATAACTAATCAAAGTTGAGCTACTCTGGTTGAACTGGGCAATTGGTAGTAGAGCATGTTGGCCACACACCTACAGCCTCAGTGGAGTTCCAGAAGCACACTATTTTCCTTGATTATTACTTTTTATTGAGGATTAGTTAGACACCATTTGTCATCACAGTGCTTGTTGTCAAAGACAACAAACTTAAGATATGTGTATCTGTAAAGTAAGGGGGTAAATCTTTGTTTAAAAAGAAGGAGGTAGGGGGAGTTAGAGTACCACTTCAGAAAATTTAACATCCCGATAGTAGGAGTCCCAAACAGGCACAGAGAAGGAATGAAATGGCCCAAAAAGTAATTCAAGAAAATTTGCAACAACTGAAGGATGAACTTCCAGATGGGTTAAGTACAAGAGCAGGAATCAAAATGGTCCTGAACTTCAACAAAAACAAAAGGGAGTGTAGCAAAACTTAGAAAATTCTGAGGAAAAATTCCTTCCAACCTGGGACCCAACCTGGCGAACTGTCAGTTAAATCTTAGGGTAAAGATATTTTCAGTTATCTGAAATATAATTTCAGCAAGGTCTGAAAATATACTTTCAGCAAGGTCTCAAAAAATTTACTTTGTAAGCACTTCATCAGAAAGCTACTGGAGGGTTTACCTCACCAAATTGAGGAGTGAAACAGGGAGGATGAAGATTTGGGATACTGAGAATGACAGATTCAGCTAGAGAGAGAGAGATGAATAAAGGAAATCATCAAATTCAGGTTGAAAGAAGGTCTCAAGGTGAAGGCCTTCCTCTCTGTACAGAGATGAACACGTCTAAACTTGAGCAAGTCAGAAAGCTCAAGGAGAGATCCTTGTAAGAAAATGAAATGGATAGAGTAATGTCTGAACTTACTGAGGAGTTGTATTACTGATAGTAAGAAATAAAGCAAATAAGTTTTTTCAGTAAAAATATTTTTCAGGAAAGGAAAAGGAGCCATAGTATATTATATGGCTCAGCAGTGAATAGTCACACAGTCATAAGAAAATAAAAGTGGAATGTAAATCTAATCAAAAATAATACATAACTATTAGAAGGATGAGGAGGACATAAAGAGAGGGGAGATTTTAAAAGAGAGCTGAATCCTTGTCTTGCATAATGGGAAGACAAGTAAAATAGAAATCAGTAGTGACAATATTAGCAAATTATTTAGAAATACAAAGATAAATACCAAAAAGAATCAAAAGAGCTGAAAATTGTTGCCAGGAAGTGGGGAGGGAGAAGAGGAGAGTAAGGGACTACTGTTTTTCTTAAACCTTATGAAGTTATTTGTCTCATTAAAATATTGATGCATTGTGCTTTGATTAAAAATAAAATAGAAATTAAATTACGGTGAAAAGAACTAAGATACCGGTCTTTTCACATCAGAGAGACCTGGATTTTCTATTTTTCTAATTTGTTGACATTAGGCAACTTATTTAACCTTTTGAACTCCAGTTTCCTTATCTGGAGAGGGAAGATTAAAATAAGGTAGTTTATGTAAAGTAGCTGGCAAGTAATTTTTATCTCAGTAGATGTAAGACTCTACCCCTGTCCCTAATGTTTCCCAGGAGGAAGTAGGGAACAACCACCATTGTTGGGATGCTTACCTTTCAGATACAAGGTTCTTAGTGTTCAGAATCTTCTGGTTCATAACTCTGTGTGTGCCTGTTCAGATTGAAGGCCTGTCACTGGAATCTCTGTCCTTTATCAACTATATGTAGATAGAGATTTTAAAAAGAATTAAGATGATTTGGAATGTTGGTAGCAGAGAGAATCAAGTTATAAGGACTGCTTGGTGGGAGAAAAGCTGTCGTCTCAGATTTGTCTTTCAACACGAACGTCAATGCAAATACCATTAATGGTGTCTCTTCCATTAATAGAGAAAACACTTGTCACATAGACTGGTGAATTGTGGAGATTTCATGAACCAAGATCAGCAAGAGTGCTATTGCTCTGAACCATCTGCCAAAGTATCAAAATACCTTTTTTTTTTTTTTTAAAAGAACATCTACCGTAGCAACTGCTATTTTTGATTCTGAATTCTCTGCACTTCCAGAACTATTAAAAAAGCAGATCACTGTGGAACAAAAGGACACTTTATGGAAGCCCATTTCCCTGCCTTGGTACATATTTGTATAGTATTTTTCAGAGTTCAGTGCTTTCCCATTATGACTTGGCCCTCTGCGGCAATGATTAGAAATCTCTCACACTTGTTTCTCTCTTTTTCTACCCTCACCTATCTCCCCCCTACTCCACCTCATGCCAAAAAAAATTATGGTCCTAGAAGTCTTGGACAGGGTTTCCTGATCTGTGTTTTTTGTCTGTCTGTCTGTCTCTTTTAACTGCCCTGGATTATTCTGATGTACTGACAGGTCGGGAACCATTGTCCTGCAGCATGCTGTACCCCAGACATTCTAAACTGGGGCAGATGAGGGAACTGAGGCTCACAGAAAGGTTATAGCTTGTTCCCTCTCACCCATCAACAAGCATGTCTAGCTTGGACAGGTAGTCTGCACTCCAACTCTGATTTTATCTTTGGTTGACTAGGCTTTTTTTGATTCTCTGATTTGTATTAAGAGAAGCTACTATATTTTACAAAAGATGTGGCCTCAGTTAAAAATAAGATTTGGAATTTTTATTTTATAGCATCTTTTTATTTTTTCCAGATGCAAAAGGAAATGAAGTGTCAAATCAAAAGTTTTAATAAACTCTTGCTTCTCCACAATAGGATAGCATAGCAAATGCAAGGACTTACTAGATCTGAGTATTCACATTTGAGAAAAGCTGGGGTGGCCCTGAAAAGAGTGGAAATGTGGGTAATTTTGGCACAGAGACAGGTTTGAGAAGTTGGTTTGTAGGGTTCTTCAGAGATTTGGGGTCCGGTATTCAGGAGTATTTGACAGTAGGAGTAAGAAAGTGTGTTGTATGGTATAAAAATATTGTATCTGGTTTTAAACTTTTATCATATTATACATTTACAGTCACACCCTAAACTTCTTGGGAATGCCTGGAAATGGAGATCTGGAAATCTCTGAAACCTTATTTATTTTCTCACTGGAGTTCTCTCAATTACTTCTAATAAAACAAGTTGTGACTTGGCAAGCATTGGCCCAACAGCCTCTAGGTGTCCTCAGGGAAATTAAAAGCCGGGGTTTGAAGAGTTCTGTGCCAGTGATTAAGAGCACAGAATATAGCTTATAATTATGTAGACTTTTGCCTGTTCCCATTTATCATTGGTAATACTCTCAAGGCTAAATATGATTGCCCAGCAATTTAAACTACATTTTAAGAGGAAATAGGCCTTTTTGTGAAAAAGGTCCTCTGTCTCCTGAAGTTTCATTCTCTTTTCATAAACAAGCTCTCTCCTTTCATAGTGATTATGATTTAGTAAATGACTCAGAGTTGTTGGAGGGGCCCCTAATCTGTTAACTCATGAAATTTTAACTACTTTTTCAAGAAAAACTTTGCCTTTTATGAATCTGGTACAGCCTGTGACATCTCTTATACTATTGTCTTCGGGATGGAGGGACTTTTTTTTTCAAACTTTTTAAGTTAAAACCAGAAAATAAGTAGAAACTGTTCTACTCCTGTGAAAGATGATTACTAATACTATTTCATTATCATAATTTGGTAGAGTAGACTAGAAAGACTTAAGAAAAATCACACATTCAGACGCTCTACCAGAAAGTTATTTTTCTTGTTATTTAACAGTTTATAATGGTTAGCACAGCAGAGCACTAGACAATATTCCTGCCTATATTTTGGCTTGTATTTGGGAGAAAGGAAGGTATATATCTTGTGACACAAAGTGGTACAGTAATGAGTCTTGCTTCTTTCTCTCTCCACTGTTTTCTTTTAAAACAATGTAGAGGTTTTGTTTACTTTTTGGTAGAAAGATTTTGGCCTGGTTGACTGTCAGCCAATATTAGAGGACATTAAAAACAGGACTTGGAGAATAGTAGCTGGAGGGAAGGCTTACTTAGCCATCATTTCTTCCTTTAGATTTCATTGTCGCTCAGCTGGCACATTTTTTCCTCCTGTTGTTAACTATGTCTCTGTCAGCACTTTTGTCCAAAAGTGAATTCAGTATCCTCTCCTGTCTCTCTGAGTTTTTCTTCCTATTTCTCTGTAGCTGACTGGCATTGCTGTTTGCCCTATATTTTGAAAAATATGGCTGGCCAACCACCTTTAACAAAATAAACTGGTTACTTTGCTTATTAAAATATAGATGCTAGGACTCCATCCCAGGCCACCCTGCTCAGAGTTGCTGAATGCTTCCTTCTTGTCTGTTGTACACATCCAGTTGGCCAGTGAGTCCTGTTAATTTTGCCTTTAAAATGTCTCTTGAATCCATTCAGCTTTCATTTCCCTTATTCTAGCTCAAGCCCTTATCTTTTACCAGACTACAACAATGGTTTCCTATGGATCTACTCATTTTGTCTCCCTCATTAGTTTGTATTCTGCTGGTATCCAGTTTATCTTTCTAAAACATATTCATCTCCTGCTTGAAAATTCCTTTACGTCAGCAGGTTAAAATTGGAGTGACATTCAAGGTCTATTGCAGTCTGGCCATATCTAAGTCTACTGTGTACAGCTTATGTAGTTAGTACACTCTGTAGCTGTAGGGTGCTTCATTCCAATTATGGTCTACATGATTGGGACCCATAGGCTTTTTTCAGTGCAGGACAGTCATATGTGGCGGCCCCAACTATCCTGTCTCAGCACCCTGACCTCTCCATCCTTTCTGTATACCTACCTCACTTGCGTAAATATTATACTCACCACCAGTCCCTAAATGCAGTATACTAGTGATGGCAGCCCTCTCCAGCCCTCTTGCCTGGAAAATCCCAGGGATGGAGGAGCCTGGTGGGCTGCAGTCCATGGGGTCACAAAGAGTCGGACACGACTGAGCGACTTCACTTTAACTTTTCACTTTCATGCACTGGAGAAGGAAATGGCAACCCACTCCAGTGTTCTTGCCTGGAGAATCCCAGGGACGGGGGAGCCTGGTGGGCTGCCGTCTATGGGGTCGCACAGAGTCGGACACGACTGAAGCGACTTAGCAGCAGCAGCAGCAGCAGTGATTTCTCAGAGCGTCTACTTTTTCAGAGTGAATGTCCGTTCTCCTTACTCTACTTGTTGAAATCATTCTCATATTTCAGGGCCCAGTATAAGTGTCAGATCCTCTGTGAAGCCTTCCACAATTCTCTCGTTTTAATTGTTCCTTCTATTATACCTTTTTACTGCTTACACTTTTACTTAACAGTTCTTTTCTTCTTCCTTTGAGATAAAACCTATGTATAATGAAATGCACAAATCTGGAGTGAACCCTTGGGTGAGCTCATGTGTTTTTGCCTTACTAAATTATAAGCTCTAATTAGAGAAAAAGGCAAAGACTATATAAGGTTGTCTCTTTCCCATGGGAAAAAAAGGGAACCTACTGTGTCTTCAGTGCTGGGTCAGTCTTGAATATGGTACCAGTTGGGATACAGCTCAGCTTCTCTTTTGAGAACTCCCCAGTGGCAGTGGCTTAAACCAACAAGATGGATATTTTATTTCTCTCATGTATGACAATTCAAAGTATAAGATGTCCAGAGTCGATACAGCAGCTCCACGGGGTCAAGGACCTCGGCTTCTTTATTCCTGTCGTTCCACATCCCCTGTTGTTCCACATTCTGCAAGTATTGCCCTCACCACAATGTTTCGGGTGACTCACCACAGTAAAGGAAAAGGAAAGGGGAAAAAAGAGAGAGCTTGTCTTGGAAGTTACACTTACTTGCCAGTGACCAGAATATAGTCATGTGACCACATCAGCTAAAATTCAGGAATACCAGAAGAGTAGAGAAGGGATATTGAGAAACAGTTAACAGATATGTTTCTCATATGATCTCAGTCTTCACAATAAACCTACAAACTATATATAAAAAACCAATACTCAGAGAAACTAAGTAAATAGCCAGAAAAATTGCAGGTCTGAGATCTGAATTCAAAGCCTGTACTTTTTTTTCCATTCTACCTAGTAAAGAGTTAGGAGAAAATATATAATTGTTAAAGTCATTAATTTTCACAGTGTTATATCATGTATTTTCATATCACTTATTTTCACAGTATCATATCATATCTCTTCTAGGACATCCCATGTAATTTTATTCCACACTTCTCACTATCAGGAAATGAGTTGCCATGCTAACTTGTTTTTAATTTTTAAATCTAAGATATCATTTATGAGGAAAAATAAATCACTATGTTTGCCGAACAAAAGCTTCTGTACTTTGTGTTTATTTAGAAATGTTATCTAATCATAAAGTTGACAAGGATGATATCTTGTCAGTTTAGTTCAGCTCATTTGTGTCCGACTCTGTGACCCCATGGACTGCAGCACACCAGGCTTCCCTGTCCATCACCAACTCCCGGAGTTTGCTCAACTCCAGTATTCTTGCCTGGAGAATCCCAGGGACAGGGGAGCCTGGTGGGCTGCTGTCTATGGGGTCACACAGAGTCGGACACGACTGAAGTGACTTAGCAGCAGCAGCATGTCCGGTGAGTCAGTGATGCCATCCAACCATCTCATCCTCTGTCGTCCCCTTCTCCTCCTGCCTTCAATCTTTCCAAACATTAGGGTCTTTTCTGATGAGTCAGTTCTCCGCATCAGGTGGCCAGAGTATTGGCTTTTCATCATCAGTCTTTCCAGTGAATATTCTAAAGGAAATCAATCTTTTAGAATGGACTGGTTGGATCTCCTTGCAGTCCAAGGGACTCTCAAGAGTCTTCTCCAACACCGCAGTTCAAAAGCATCTTTGGCATTCAAATTTCTTTATAGTCCAACTCTCACATCCACACATAACTACTGGAAAAACCATAGCTTTGACAAGGAGGACCTTTGTTGGCAAAGTAATGTCTCTGTTTTTTAATGTGCTGTCTAGGTTTGTCATAGTTTTCTTCCAAAGAGCAAGCATCTTTTAATCTCATGGCTGCAGTCACCATCTGCAGTGATTTTGGAGTCCAAAAAAATGAAGTCTGTCACTGTTTCTGTTGTTTCCCCATCTATTTGCCATGAAGTGATAGGACTGGATGCCATAATCTTAGTTTTCTGAATGTTGAGTTTTAAGCCAACTTTTTTTCACTCTCCTCTTTCACTTTCATCAAGAGGCTCTTTAGTTCCTCTTCGCTTTCTGCCATAAGTGTGGTGTCATCTGCATATCTGGGTTATTGATATTTCTCCCGGCAATCTTCATTCCAGCTTGTGCTTTTCATCAAACCTGGCATTTTGCATAACGTGCTCTGCATATAAGTTAAATAAACAGTGTGACAGTATACAGCCCTGATGTACTCCTTTCCCAGTTTGGAGCCAGTCCATTGTTTCATATCCAGTTCTAACTGTTGCTTTTTGACCTGCATACAGGTTTCTCAGGAAGCAGGTAAAGTAGTCTGGTATTCCTATCTCTTTAAGAATTTTCCACAGTTTGTTGTGATCCACACAGTCAAAGGCTTTAGTGTACTCAATGAAGCAGAAGTAGATATTTTCTCTGGAATTCTCTTGCTTTTTCTATGATCCAGCAGATGTTGGCAGTTTGATCTGGGTTCCTCTGCATTTTCTAAATCCAGCTTGAACATCTGGAAGTTCTCCATTCACATACTATTGAAGCCTCGGTTGGGTAATTTTGAGCATTACTCTGCTAGCGTATGAAATGAGTACAGTTGTGTGGTAGTTGAACATTCTTTGGCATTGCCTTTCTTTGGGATTAGAATGAAAGCTGACCTTTTCCAGTCTTGTGGCCAGTGCTGAGATTTCCAAATTTGCTGGCATATTGAGTGCAGCACTTTAACAGCATCATCTTTTAGGATTCGAAGTAGCTCAGCTGGAATTCTGTCACCTCCACTAGCTTTGTTCGTAGGGCCCACTTGACTTCCTAGGGCCCACTTGACTTCCCATTCCAGGATGTCTGGCTCTAGGTGAGTGATCATACTATCTTGATTATCTGAGTCATTAAGATCTCTTTTGTATGGCTCTTCTGTGTATTCTTGCCACCTCTTCTTAATATCTTCTGCTTCTGTTAGGTCCATACCATTTCTTTCCTTTATTGTGTCCATCTTTGTATGAAATATTCCCTTGATGTCTCTAATTTTCTTGGAGAGATCGCTAGCCTTTCCTATTCTATTGTTTTCCTCTATTTCTTTGCATTGATCACTTAGGAAGGCTTTCTTATCTGTCCTTGCTATTATTTGGAACTCTCCATCAAATGGATATGTTTCACCTTTTCTCCTTTGCCTTTTGTTTCTATTCTCAGATATTTGTAAGGCCTCCTCAGACAACCTTTTTTTTTTTTTTTTTTTTTTTATTTCTTTTTCTTGGGAATGGTTTTGATCACTGCCTCCTGTACGATGTCATGAACCTCCATCCATAGTTCTTCAGGCCCTGTGTCTATCAGATCTAATCCCTTGAGTCTANTTTTTTTTTTTTTTTTGCATTTCTTTTTCTTGGGAATGGTTTTGATCACTGCCTCCTGTACGATGTCATGAACCTCCATCCATAGTTCTTCAGGCCCTGTGTCTATCAGATCTAATCCCTTGAGTCTATTTGTCAATTCTACTGTGTAATCGTAAGGGATTTGATTTTAGGTCATACCTGAATTGTCTAGTGGTTTTCCCTACTTTCTTCAACTTAAGTCTGAATTTTGCAATGAGGAGTTCATGATCTAAGCCACAGTCAGCTCCTGGTGTTGTTTTTTCTGACTGTATAGAGCTTCTCCATCTTTGGCTGCAAGGAATAGAATCAATCTGATTTTGGTATTGACCATCTTGTATTGATATCTTTAACCCCTTCATTTTAAAAGCAAGGAAAATCAAGGTCCAGAGGAGGCATGACTTGCCCTTGATGTCAGTACCACCATTGCTTCATCTCAAGTTTCATAGGACAAACACTAGCCTAGGTCATCATTTCTCTAAGTAACTGTCAGTGGTATACTTAGCAGTTGTCTCAGGTTTGCAGAGTTGTTCTGATCTCAAAGTTCAGGTTGGACAGTGCACAAGAAATACATATAATCCTGGCCTGTTTTAGTGATGAATGAGTATTATCTAGCACTAAAAGCATCTTTATAGCTACCAGGAACCTGTTTTAGAAAGGAATTGGTGAAGTCATTCCTTCTCATAATTCAGAACCCAAATCAGATGACATCTACCTCTCAAAGCCTTTCCTAAACCTCATAAATATTAGATGTGAGCATTCTGCTTTCCAAACTCTAGCCTTCAGATATATCCAGGTACTCATATATATTCTTTAAATTACAGCTAGTGATGCCTTCATGAGGGTGGGTTTCGTGTCTGTTTTGTTCTCACAGTGGTGAGAGCATCAGTGGTGCCCAGACCAGGCTTTGTTTTTTGTTTTATTGAATGAAATATCCATCATGGCATCCTGGGAGAATATTTTGCAGCTGGCTGTAATAAGCAATCCTTGAACTAAGATTTTCAGAAACTTAGTCCTAGTCACCTCAGTTATAGCTTGGTAGCTATACGCAGGTCATTTAACTTCTCTGAGCCTTGTCAGTCAAATTGAAATATGAGTAATAAGAAATGAAGAACTGGTGGGAAAAAACTTCGTAAAAGGCACGTAAAACTAAGGTGGCACTATCCCTAAAGCTCCTTGCTGCATCCCGCACAGTGTCTTACATGTATTCAGCAAACACGTGGTTTACTTTTTCTCATTTAATTGGATAGTAATGGTATATATTTTATAAAATTAAAAATTGGCACTTGTAGTCGATACATCTTTGTTGGAGCTGGGAAATTTTACCAAGAGAAGATAAAATTATCACCCTTGTGCATGCTGACTTTTCTACTCCAGGACACTTTCATTATGCACCAAGGATCAATGAAAAGAGAAAGCAGCCTGATGCCCATGAATTTTCTTAATGCTTCCTCCTGGGCAAGCACCTGCTGGACCTGGGAGAGAGAACAGGAACTTGCTACCCTCTCCATTTCCATCTTACAGGAAGTACCCTAAGGAAAAAAGGAAATACTGTCAGAGTAATAGAGGTGGATATGACAAGACTACTTTGGCTTCAAGAGGATTACCCTAGGGGTGGCATGCTTTGTGTTTTGCCCACCCAGCTATAGTGTTGGGCATCAGTGAATTAATCTCTTCCTGGTGTAAGTATAAGAAAACCAGCAAACCATACCCAGAAATAAATTTAGCACAGAAGGCTTACCTGAAAATACATTTAAAAGAGTGAAGCCATAACTAAAAAGAGTGTTTCCATGGCAGAGGTAGCTCAAGCTTGGACCTCCTGGGTTTGAGGGATGGTAGTGGCTACTAGGGGCTTCCCTGGTAGCTCAGACAGTAAAGAATCCGCCTGCAGTACAGGAGACCTGGGTTTGATCCCTGGGTTGGGAAGATCCCCTGAAGGAGGACATGGCAGCCTACTCCAGCATTCTTACCTAGAGAATCCCCACGGACAGAGGAGCTTGGTGGGCTACAGTCCATGGGGTCACCAGGAATTGGACATGACTAAGCGACTAAGCACAGCACAGTGGTCATTAGATTTGAGTTTGGACATGTTTATTATAAATAAAACCATTTCCTTGGAGTCCAGCAAGTTTAAAGGATATCAAAATGTAATTGAAATGTGACTGTCTCTTGAATTGTGAAATTAATTTTATACTTAACAAATGCTTAAAAAATAGAGGAACAAGTGGCTTTAAAGTTCAGGGTGTTAATATTTGAAATCTATCCAGTTTAACTAGCTGGGTTCCAGAGACTGTTTCCTTTTTCTCTAGTCAGTGTCACTGATCTGACACCCAATTTTCTTCTTGGCTGTGAGATAGGAATTAAATGTAACATTTATTTAGTTGTATTGACCTGAATCATATCTCCCCAGCATACATTCTTACTTCAGGAAATTGAATGTGGCATTTATTCAGTAACTCTTCATAGTGACATTTGTGTGATCTAATTCAAGGACCTGAAATGAAGACTCCACATGATTTACTTGCATATGATGCAGCTATTTTTAGTACTGTATTTACGTTTTTAAAAATAAGAATGCACCTTCTTGATGGAACAGACATGCATTTTTTGATTCACAGATGCAAGAGGTGTAGAACAAAGAAGTTTCTTAGCAATCAAATCCAAACATCTTTTTTTGTTTGAAGGGAGAGAAACTTGAGTCCAAAAAGATTTAGTAACCCTGAACTAAGATCCCACGGTCAGTCAGTGACAGAATAAAACAAGAAACTAGATGAGTTCCCAGTTCAAGATTTTTGTTTGTCCCAGATTTTAAAATGTAAGTGTGGTTTACATTGACAGTTTATTATGACATCTGCAGTTTGTTAAGACAGTTTTAGGCAATCAAGCCACATAACTACTTAAATTGTCTGATTTCTGTATGAGCGTATTATAGTATACCATAGTCTCTGTAGCTCCCTACCCTTATTTTTCTTTTCCTGCTCATATACTTACTTTCAATCTCATGTGCTTTTTAAAGCCACCCTAAATCCTTTTTTGAATGATAATAGTATCTGAATAAATACTCAAAATGAAGCTTTGTGCTAATGCTAATTACTCTGTTTCCATAGTGTCTATGATATTGTAGAGATCCTGGCAATGTTAATTATCTTAACAGTATTTCATCTTTTCCATCTATCAGAGATACCAATAAAAACAGACTTCCTAACTAGAATGCCTAAAAAAGTATCACTTTCATTGCTTCAGGGCTTCCCCAGTGGCTCAGATGGTAAAGTGTCTGCTTGCAATGCGAGAGACCTGGGTTTGATCCCTGGGTCAGGAAGATCCCCGGAGAAGGAAATGGCAACCCACTCCAGTACTCTTGCCTGGAAAATTCCATGGACTGAGGAGCCTGGTAGGCTGCAGTCCATGGGTTAGCAAAGAGTCGGACACAACTGAGCGACTTCACTTACTTCAGTCACTTCATTCTTTCACAACATAAAAACACTGTGATCCCCATAATGTTGCTGTTGTCCAGTCGCCAGGTCGTGTCCGCAACTCTTCATGACACCATGGACTGCAGCACTCCAGGCTTCCCTTTCCATCACCATCTCTTGGAATTTGCCAAATTCATGTCCATTGAGTCAGTGGTGACATCCAGACATCTCATCCTATGTCGTCCTCTTCTCCTGCCTCCAATCTTTCCCAGCATCAAGGTCTTTTCAAATGAGTCAGTTCTTCACATCAGGTGGCCAAAGTATTGGAGCTTCAGCATCAGTCCTTCCAATGAATATTCAGGGTTGATTTCCTTTAAAATTGACTGATTTGATCTCCTTGCTATCCAAGGGACTCTAAGGAGTCTTCTCCAGCATCGATTAGAAAGCATCAATTCTTTAGCACTCTGCCTTCTTTACTGTCCAGTGCTCACAACCATACATGACTACTGGAAAGACCATAGCCTTGACTATACAGACCTTTGTCAGCAAAGTGATGTCTTTGCTTTTTAACACACTGTCTAGCTTTGTCATAGCTTTCCTACCAAGAAGCAGTCGTCTTCTAATTTCATGCTGCAGTCACCATCCACAGTGATTTAGAGCCCAAGGAGATGAAATCTGTCACTGCTTTCACCTTTTTGCCTTCTACTTGCCATGAAATGATGGGACTGGATTCCATCTTAGTTTTTTTAATATTGAGTCTTAAGCCAGCTTTTTCACTCTCTTCTTCACCCTTAAAAGGTTCTTTATTTCCTCTTCTCTTTCTGTCATTAAAGTGGTATCATCTGCATCATCTGCATATCTGAGGTTGTTGATATTTCTCCCAGCAATCTTGATTCCAGCTTGTAACTCATGTAGCCTGGCATTTCTCATGGTGTGCTCTGTGTGTAAGTTAAATAAACAAGGTAGCAATAAACAGCCTTGTCATACTCCTTTCTCAATCCTGAACCAGTCAATTGTTCCATACAAGGTTCTAACTGTTGCTTCTTGACCAGCATACAGGTTTCTCAAGATGGTCTGGTATTCCCATCTCTTGAAGAGTTTCCATAGTTTGATCCCCATAATAAAATCCTTGAAAATTCTTCTTTACCAAGTCTAGAAAATGATGTAGGAGCGTGCTTAGTATCTTACTAAAGACTGGCTGATAGGATTGAAATATTTCCTCAGTATTTAAGGGCATTGTGATGTATGGTTAGCTGGTTTTCAACAAGGATGCCAAGGGGATTCAGTGGGAAAAGAATAGCCTTTTCAACACATGACGCCAGGACAACTCACCAACCACATACAGAGGAATGAATCTGGAACCCTACCTCATACTGTATTACAGAGATTAACTTAATATAAATCAAAGGTCTAAATGTAAAAGCTAAAATTATAAAATTTCTAAAAGAAAATATAGGTGAAAATCTGTGTGATCTTGGTTGGATTAGGCAGGGGTTACTTAGATATGAAAAGCACAAGAACAAAAGAAAAAAGATAAATTGGACTTCATCAAAATTAAAACTTTGTCAACGGACACTATCAAACAAAAAGATAATCTACAGAATGGAAGAAAATATTGGAAATTATATATGTGCATGCATATATACATTATATATATATATATATATATGTATGTATATAAAAGAAGGAAATAGCAACCCATTCCTGTGTTCTTGTCTGGTAAATTCCATGACTCTGGAGCCTAGCAGGCTACAGTTCATAGGGGTCACGAAGAGTCAGACATGACTGAGCATGCGTGCACATGTATATATACACATACATGTGTGTATGTGTATATATATGCCTTCCCAGGTGGCACTAATGGTAAGGGACCCTGCTTCCGATGCAGGAGATGTAGAGATGCAGGTTCGATTCCTGGGTTGAGATGATCCCCTAGAGAAGGGAGGGCATAGCAACCCACTCCAGTATTCTTGCCTGGAGAACTCCATGGATAGAGGAGTTTTGCAGGCCACAGCCCATGAGGTTGCAAAGAGTTGTACATGAATGAAATGACTTAGCATGCACATATAGGCACATAATAGGCACATATGTGCATATATATTATATATACACACATGCACATATAAAGTGAGCAAAGGATTTGACTAGACGTTTGATGTACATATGCACACATACACACACATATATATGTGCATATATATGTGTATATATGCACATATATATGAAAAGTAGGCAAAGAATTTGATTAGACATTTCTCCAAAGAAGATATTCAGATGCCCAATAAGCACTGTAAAGATGCTCAAAATCAAAACTGTGATGAGCTACCACTTCACATCCCATAGGATCCTAACATATTTTTAAATGAACAATAATTATTGGTGAAAATGTGGAGAAATTGAACTCTGGGGCATTGCTAGTGAAAATATAAAATGATACAGCTTCTGTGGAAATGGCTGTAATGTCTGTGGTAGTTCCTCAAAAAGTTAAACATAACTGTCATCTGACTCAGCAGTTCTGCTCCTAGGTGTATATTTAAGAGAACTGACAACATGTGTTCACACAGATATGTATGCACAAATTGTAACTTTATTCAAAATAACCAAAAAGTATAAACAACCCAAATATCCAGTAATTGAGGAATGGATAAATAAAATGTAGTATATCCATAAAATAGAATATTATTCAGACATAAAAAGCAATGAGATACTATTACATGCTACAACATGTTTAAAAATTGGAAATTTTATGCTTCATGAAAAAAGCCAGACATGCTAGCATATACTTTATGATTCTAAACATTCAGAATAAGCACATCCATAGGGTCAGAAAGCAGATTAGTGACTGTCAGGGGTTACAGGGGAGATAGGAATTGGGACTAACTGCTAGTAGGTACAGAGTTTCTTTCTGTGATGATAAAAATGTTCTATGATTAGATTTTGGTGATAGTTGCACAACATTGTGAATACAGAAAACTACAGAAGTGTATACTTTAAAATGGTGAATTTATTTTATATGAATTATATCTTAATGTAAAATATGGAAAGCAGGTATACTCAAATATAAAATGTTATGAAAGAGACTGATACTATGAAGGATTTCAGTTATAAAGGGTGTGAAATGATTGGGTATCCCCAAAACCCCTTGTGACTGATAGACAACTTTGTCTGTTCTGTAGCTTTCACAGGATTAAGAGAAAGGCTCCGTGGTGTGGTTTTTACAGCTTGACAAGAAAAATTAGTCATTAGTTAGATGATGCTCTGCTCAGAGTCAGGGAATGTCTTTAGAGATATAATGCAAATTGAGATGATAAAACGAAATTACCTCCACTGAGGAAATCACCTGTAGTTCAGAAATAGCAGAGAAGTCAGAAAACTAATACAGAGTAGGGGAAAGACTGATGGGGTGTGATTTTTCTTTTGTAATGTACAGTCCAGTGGCAGTTTTCCCTAGATTTTGTGCTAAAATAAGAGCATTTTCACACAGTTTAATTCCTGTGTGATAACAACAGTGTGAACTCCATCCACAAACATTTATTATCTACTTAATTTTGCTCTAATTTCAGTATAGCAAGCATTCACCTTATAAGTGGAAGTAACTGTCCATTTAGTAAAAAGAAATCCCTTCTCACATTGCTAAGCCTGTTGTGCGTTTCTGTAGTAAAAGATTAATAACAAATGGCCTTTTATATTTTTCCATTTTTAACTTGCATTTATAGAATACCATTTGCAAAGTAGCATCTTTATGAACTGGAACCCTAATTGCTCCTTAAACCATAAAGAATATTTCAAAACTGTAGAAGCTAAGGTTTCACAATATTGCAGGATTAAAGTATGATCAGGATTTTATATGAGACTTTTTTGCCTATAAAAAAGCTGTTTTATATGGGGACTTCTTGATGATCCAGTGGTTAAGAATCTGCCTTGCAATGAAGGGTTCATGGGTTCAGTCCCTGGTTGGGGAGCTGAGATCCCACATGCCACAGAGCAGCTAAGCCCACACACCACAATGACTGAAGCCTGTGGCTTGGGAACCCAGATGCCGCAACTAGAGAGTCTGTGTGCTGCAATGAAAGATCCTGTGTGCTGAGACTAAGACCTGACACGGCCAAATAAGTAAATAAATATACTTGTAAAAACTTTATAATATTTGATTCTGTAATGTTCATGATAAACAATACAGAATTATCTTTGAGGCACATTTTAAAAATGATTTATACTCACTTGATAGCTATCTAAATTGTTCAATTATTTTTCAGATCTGTCATTTACTCCATCATTTATAGTGATGCAACAGGACATAGAGGAATGGATAAAAACATTGGCGAGCAACTCAATAAAGCTTATGAAGCCTTTCGACAGGCATGCATGGATAGAGATTCTGCAGTAAAAGAGCTACAGCAAAAGGTATGTGGTTTTAGTTTTGAAAGTTGTTATTTATCTTGGTGAATGGAATTTGAATCTTTTGCAATGGAAAATATATTGTTAGAACTAAAGAAAGAACTTCTTGAAGAACTAAAACACAGGGATATATTAATAGATAAAATTTGAGGTTTTTGTTTGCTAACTTTTCAAAGAATATTGTGACCTATGGAAAGAATTCATTTTAAGATGATTGTATTGAGGAAAGATAAATATGTTATCTTCCATGAATAATTTTTAAGTAAAATGACAAACTAACAGTCAGAGTGTCACTATCTCAGCTAGTTTTTTTGTTTGTTTTTTTTCATATTGTTACTTGGCTGACTGGAAGACTATACAGATCTTAAAATATCCTGGAACGAAATTTTTTATTAATTTATTCTTTAACTATAAGTTTAAAATAAACTATTATTTTAGTGAAATCTTTAATGTCTTAACAGAAGTTTCAGCTTTTTAAAATACTCCTGTTCACATAAAATTTCTGCTTAGTGTTTTCAGTTTCTAAAGAAAGAATTGGAAGAAAGGTATATCCAGGCAAAAATTACTTGCTTAAGTAGTTGCTAGGCATGTCTGTTAATGGTCCTTGATAAGGTTTTTATCAACCTAGAGTAAAATGAGAAAAATAAGAATAAGGTAATGAACCTCTTATAATGCTAAATTTATTCCATTTAAAATTCTATCCTTTATTCTGATATTGTTTCTATGTTTCTGTACTATCAGAATAAAGAACAAAATTTTACTAACATACCCATTTGTCAAATGATGATCATAGAGGTTTTTTTTTTTTTTACTTTATTTTACTTTACAGTACTGTATTGGTTTTCTTTTTTTTTTTTTTTGCTTAGTTAGTATCATTACTTAGTATTTTGGGAGTCCCCAGTACACCTAGAGATTCTGCAATTCTCTAAAAGGATTCACAGGACTTAGTAAAACTGTCATATTCAGAGCTAAGATTTATTACAGAGACTAGTAAAGAAGCACAGCCAGATCATTAATGGAAAAAGATACCAGATGGAGTCCAGAGGAATCCATATGCAGGTTTCCTATACTCTTTCCTTTCTGTGAGGAGTCATACATGAGTGCACCCTCTCTCCAGCTTCCAGAAGTTCACCCAGCATATATGCAGTGCTTTGGCATGGAGAACTCCATTTGAGACTCAAGAACTTGGGATATTTTTAAGGGTTGGTTACATAGGCACCCTGTGTCAGAAGGAAAGTAGTTATTCATCACAAATCTCATGGTAGTCCTAAGTAGGTTGGCACAGCACTTAGAATCTTATCACTTAAGAAATGTTTTCAAAGATTACATTCCCAGATGCCAGTCAAGGGGCCAGCCTTGCAAGTAGATCTCTCTGACGATAAATAGCTTAAGCCCTGCTATGTTAAATTATTCCTGTAAGGCTGTTGAAAGTAGAGGATCTTATGTTGGTTCCCTCAATTAAAAAAAAAATTTTTTTTTACTAGTCTGGTATTCTGAAGTCTTAAGAAATATGCTAGCCATGGAGTTCTTAGTTTCCTCCATAAGTATAGGAATACATAATTCCCTTTCTCCTTTCTATTTGATACATCTACTGTATAACTAGTGTTATACATATTATACTCCATTTCTCAAAAATTATCATTTTTTTGGTGATTCTCATGTTGATTTACAAAAGAATACTCCCAGTTATATAGATAAACTTAATGATCTAGAGATCTTCAGTAGGGGTGCATAAGAGAAACAGAGATAGGATAGTGACAGACACTTTCTCGATTATTGAAGTGAAGTTTAGAATTTGGATTTGTTTTCCTTTCCAATTCATGTATAAGGCATAATCACTTTTTAAAAAGAGTATCAAAAATTCCCAGCTTTTATTCTTATTTTCTCATTAGGTTCATTAAGAAACTTCAACTATGCTGTGCCTATTCTAGGAACATTGGGAAATACAGAATTAGGGAATAGGAATATTGAGATATTCTTGCGATAAGACAGAGACAGGTATTTCTCTATCTCCTGATCTTTCTGCCCTGGCCAGTAGTAAGCAACTGTATAATTTAATCTCTGCCATGGAAGAAACCTTTATTCACTATGGCACTTTCCCCTAAAGAGGGGAAAGGAAAATATTTTTTTATGTTTCTCAAAAATAGGAGAAGAAAAAATGTTAAACTCTAGACATTCTAATTTATTTAAGAGACATTATTGAGTGTCTGCTATGTACTGAGCTCTTAATAAGGTTCTGAGAATACTGAAATAAAACATGGTTTATGTCCTTGAGGACTTTCAATAGGTAAAAAAGATCAGTAGTTGTTATTATAGCATGCTAAGTGCTATAGTAGAGATCTGTACAGGATAACATGTGAGCACAGTGAAGAGGCACTTAACTCACTCTGGGAGGATCGGGTCATAAGCCTACCACTAAGCCCAACCCTTGAGTCAAGATTAGGAGGAGCTGGGTAAATTAGGGAAGATGGATCCTGAAAGCAGGGGAGAAATATATATAGTAAAAACTCAGAAATGGAGGCAGTACAGGAAAAGAAGCTGTGAAGATAGATTAGGGCCTTATCATGATGATTATAACTAAGCAGTTTTGACGGTATTCATTCAAAATATATTGAAGGACTTAATATGTGCTTTAGAAAAGTCTTCCTGACAGTGGGATAGAGGATAGATAGGATAGAGAGTAGTGTGGGATTGGCTCCACAAACATATTGGTGCTAAGCAGTGGTCTAAGATCAGGAGTATAAAAATAAGTGGCAACCATCAATTTGCACCTTATTATAAATAAATATATAATTATATACCTGTTAATATGCCATGCCTGTGTGCTTAGTCATGACCCTTTGAACTGTAGCCTGCCAGGCTCCTCTGTCCATGGAGTTTTCCAGGCAAGAATACTGGAGCAGGTTGCCATTTCCTTCTCCAGGGGAATTTCCCAACCCAGGGATTGAACCCTCATCTCCTGTGTCTCCTGCATTACAGGCAGATTCTTTACCCCTGAACCATCAGGGAAACCCACCGATTAATATACATATATTACATACATCATGAGAAATGCTGCACTGGATGAAGCACAAGCTGGAATCAAGATTGCCAGGAGAAATATCAATAACCTCATATGTGCAGATGACACCACCCTTACGGCAATAAGTAAGAAGAACTAAAGAGCCTCTTGATGAAAGTGAAAGAGGAGAGTGAAAAAGTTGGCTTAAAACTCTGAATTTCTTAAAATTCAGAAAACTTAAGATCATGGCATCTGGTCCCATCAGTTCATGGCAAATAAATGGGGAAACAATGGAAACAGTGACAGACTTTATTTTGGGGGGCTCCAAAATCACTACAGATGGTGACTGCAGCCATGAAAAGACACTTGCTCCTTGGAAGAAAAGTTATGACCAACCTAGACAGCATATTAAAAAGCAGAGACATTACTTTGCCAACAAAGGTCCATCTAGTCAAAGCTGCAGTTTTTCCAGTAGTCCTTTATGGATGTGAGATTTGGACTATAAAGAAAGCTGAGTGCCAAAGAATTGACGCTTTAGAACTGTGGTGTTGGAGAAGACTCTTGAGAGTCCCTTGGACTGCAAGGAGATCCAGCCAGTCCATCCTCAAAGGAAATCAGTCCTGAATATTCATTGGAAGGACTGATGCTGAAGTTGGAACTCCGATAGTTTGGCCACCTGATGTGAAGAACTGACTCCTTGGAAAAGAGCCTGATGCTGGGAAAGATTGAAAGCGGGAGAAGGAGATGACAGAGAATGAGATGGTTGGATGGCATCACTGACTTAATGGACATGAGTTTGAGTAAGCTCCGGGAGGTGGTGATAGACAAGGAAGCCTGGCATGCTACAGTCCATGGGGAACTGTGGTGTTGGAGAAGACTCTTGAGAGTCCCTTGGACTGCAAGGAGATCCAGCCAGTCCATCCTCAAAGGAAATCAGTCCTGAATATTCATTGGAAGGACTGATGCTGAAGTTGGAACTCCGATAGTTTGGCCACCTGATGTGAAGAACTGACTCCTTGGAAAAGAGCCTGATGCTGGGAAAGATTGAAAGCGGGAGAAGGAGATGACAGAGAATGAGATGGTTGGATGGCATCACTGACTTAATGGACATGAGTTTGAGTAAGCTCCGGGAGGTGGTGATAGACAAGGAAGCCTGGCATGCTACAGTCCATGGGGTCACAGAGAGTCGGATATGACTAAGCAACTGAACTGAATATTACATTTCAGTTTACTAAAGAAAAATGAGTGGCAATTGTTTGATTACCTCTGGGACATACAGGTGAAAATGTCCTGAATTGGAGATTATAGATATAGATTATAAAACAACAATTTCATTATAGCCCTGAGTGTGTACATTTCCAAATTATAATTGTAGGGTGAAGGAAATATGGCCAACCAAGTGGTTGCTAGAGATTCAGAAATAGGTTAAGGAATTTACTCTGAACTTGAAGAAACACCCATTCCTCTGAGAATTGGAGGGCACAAGAGAAAAAAATAGCTGCAAATGAAAATAAGTTTGTGTGTAAGAAATGGAGATGGCAGGAAATTTAAAGGGATTATCATGTATTATATCTGGAATCCAAAAAAAGTCAAACCTATTAAAAAAAAAAACAGTAAAATGGTGGTTACTTGGGAGATGGAGAGAGGCAGAGAAGATTGTTGTTGTTTAAATTTATAACAAGTAGTAAATAAGCCATGGAGATATAATGCACCTTATAATGAACATAAACAGTAATATTATATAATTATTTAATGTGTTAAGTATGACTACAACAATAGTATTACAAAACAAATGTATCAAAGTAACTCACTATGCACCTTAAACTTATATAATANTAAATTTATAACAAGTAGTAAATAAGCCATGGAGATATAATGCACCTTATAATGAACATAAACAGTAATATTATATAATTATTTAATGTGTTAAGTATGACTACAACAATAGTATTACAAAACAAATGTATCAAAGTAACTCACTATGCACCTTAAACTTATATAATATTATATGTCAAATTTATTCAATTTAAAAAATCAAACAAAGAAAGAGTAGACTTTCTTATGAGAGTCCATTTTTTTCCTCTGAAATACAAGATAAGATCATCTACTGAATGAAATGATTTTAGGATTTTAAGATAGTCTGAAAGTGATAATAAAGACTTGAAAACTTCAGTTAAGTGAAAGAAGAAAAATGTGGCATCCAGCCTTTATCATGAATTTTTAGTGGTGTCAATCTGTGTTTGCTGGCTATTCTTTCAGCAGCTTTCTTAATGTAGAAGTAATTGGATGGCCAGATCCAAGATTAAGAGATTGTAGAGTTAAAGTAAAGGAATTTTTGGTTAGGTGACCAGAAAGTACATACAAAAGCAATTGAAGTTACGTGCTTTGAAATATAAGTTAAAATCAGAAAGAAGCTAATCCAGGAGGAGTCTAAGACTAAGAACAAAAAGAGGGTTTATGGATGAGTTGTTCATGAAGGAGAGGACAGATACAGAGGGAGTAGAAGAATGTGAGTTCAAAGGATGGATTATTGTCAGCAAAGATTGATGTTCAGTATCTTCTGTTTTCATAATGAGCCATGAAAGTGGATAGCTAGAATGAGATTGAGGAATTCAGGAAACTCTTAAATGAAGACTAGAGCACTTATAGAATGGTGGTAGATTTAAGAACATTTAGAGTGATACTGTGAAGGGGAGAGCAAAAATTCTTGAATATAAGGGAATGACTAGTGTCTTGGAAGATAACTGTTTTGAGGAGAGACTGGTATGATTAAAAATACCTTGTGAATAGCTTTTTGCTTAAGATTAAAGGAATAATGGCCCCGAAGAGGCAATAATGAAGCAAATGACTTATCTTTTTTGTTCTCCTGCATCTAACTCCATTGCCTAATCCCTGTTTGATATAACACTAGACAGCTGCATATGAGGGGGCTACAGAGGCATCTATAATTATTAGGAGACAACATAATTATTCCCATGTTAATATGAGATGCTAGACTTGCTGAAATTCAATTTTATTAGCCATTACAATCTCTATAGTATAATGAAATAAGAGTTCAGAAATTTGATCTCGTTCATTACTTTTTTAAAAAATTAACATTTTTCTAAAACATTTTTGTGAGAAAACTATTATACGTCCTTTTGACATTTTGGGGGTTTTACTTTATGGAGCATTTATTTTTTAAAATTATAGACTCAAATGTACCAAGTGTAAATAACTAATTTCTCCTTATCTGTCTACTCCCAGAAGTGAGATTGAACTTTGAAAAGTTCAATCAAGTTAGATATTCCCCATTAATAATCTTTAGTAATAAGATATATATACATTGTCAAACTTGTAATATGAAAAGATAAGAACAAATATCACTTCCAAGATTTTTAGCCTAGATAAATGGAAGATTGATGATGCAGGCACAGAAAAAGAAAATGCTGACTTTGATAAAGGAAGTTATTTGGTTTTATCTGTTATTTTGAGTTCAAGAGTTAGAAGATCATTGGGGAAAATTATCAGCAGGCTATTGAGTTAAGGATCTTTGAAGTAAAGTACCAATTGAAAATACAAATTTAGAACTCATCTTTGTAGAGATGATACTTGGAGTGATAGGAGAAGGAGGTACTAAGGAGAAAGAGGTACTAAGGAGAAAGAGAATAGAGCAAAGGAAGAAGGGAAGCAAGAAAATAACCTTGGAGAAGTTGCCTGGCCTTCTGAAAAGGCCCCAGGAGCTGTACTCTGAGTGAGCTTGGCTGTGCTTCTGAACTTTAAGCTTGAAATAATTGGTCTGTTGAGTGACATCAGCAAGGTGACAAAGTAGGAAGTTCCAATCCCCTGATTTTCCGCAAAAACATCAGATAAACAGACTGAAAAAAATTTCCTAGGAATTCTGGAAATCAGTCAGTGATGTATGGCAACAAAGCAAACACTTAGTCAAAAAAAACCCTACATTGAAAATAGAGAAAATTTAATGGCATTTTACTCACCCTTGACCTAGCTCATCCCCAGTATGGCATGGTGCATTTGGAAGGAAGCAGCCTAGTTCCTGATTCCCTCAGGAGGGAAGAAAGGAAGAAGCAAAGTGGAACATTTTTGAAACACCCTGGCCAGTCTGTGGACTACCCAAGGGACTGTTTTCTGTCTTAATCTGAATTGAAGCTTGGAGTTGGAAATGACTGCATAGTTTAGGTCTCAGACTGGCAACCGTGGAAGGTAGTGGTGGGCATCATAACATATGGAAACTGCAGGGAGGGGATTGCAGGGTACACATGTTGCAAGAGATGTGGGAAAATGAATATAATGGAACATCTGAGGCTCCGAGTAGACACTTCCAAACAGCCAGGAAAAGTCAAGAGGGGAAAAAAATCACAGAGAACCAAACAGGATACACACCCAGAAAATACTTGAGAAAACCTTAAACGTTTACCCTGAACTAATGGTGAAGATCAGCCACACGAGGTTGCAGGCTTGGAGAGTGACTGTGCAAACACCCAGTTTTCAACCATAGCAAGCATTCAGAAAAAATGAGAATGTGGCCCTTCTAAAGGAAAAAAATAAATTCCCAGAAACAGCCTCTGAAGAAATACATGCATCAGATTTAGTAGACAAAGAATTTCAAAGAATTGTGTAAACATGCTCAAAGAGCTGAAGTAAGACAGAATCAAAGGGCTAAAGTAAATCAGGAAAGCAATAATATGAACAAAATGAGAAAATAAAAATTTTACACTAGAGGTTCAAGAATATACTTGAGCAAGGAGAGAAAAGAATCAGTGAGCTGAAAGACAGGTAATTTGAAAGATTGGAATCCAAGGAACAAGAAGAAAAAAAGAATAATGAAAAGTTAGCAAAGCCTACGGGAATTACAGGACACTATCAAGTACAGCAATATGCACTATGGGAAAAGAAGAGAGAGATTCTTTTGAAGAAATAGATTATTAAATCTTCTCAAATTTGAGGAAATAGATATAAAAATATATAAATCCAAGAAGCTCAACAGACTTCATATAGGGTAACTCTAAAGAGCCCTACATCAAGACAAATTGTAATCAAACTGCTGAAAGACAGATACAGAATCTGGAAAGCCACAGGAGGAAAGGGACTCATGTACAAGGAAGCACGACTAAGGCTGTCAGTGGATTTCTCAACAAAAAGCTTGCAGACCAGAGGGCAATGCTGTGTTGTATTTAAGTATTAAAGAGGCGGGGAAAAACAACTATTAACCAAGAATTTTATATCTGGCAAAACTGTCCTTCAGAACTGAGGGAGACATTGAAATATTCCTAGACAAACAAAAGTGGAAGGAGTTCATTACCCTTAGACCTGACCTATAAGAAGTGCTAAGGAATGTTCAAGTTGAAGTGAAAAGGTACTAGAGAGTAACTTGAAGCCAAGTGAAAATACAGAACCCTTTGGGAAAGGTGAATAATAGACAAATATAAATATCAGTATTATTGTAATTTTGGTTTGTAGCTCTGCTTTTTATTTTCTACAGCCAGATTTTAGAACACAAAGATATAATTTTAATTCTATATTACTGGATTTACAATATCTAAGGGTGTAATTTGTGGCATCAGTAACAGTGGGGTGCAGAGCTAGAAAATCTGAATAGGCCAATACCTAGTAAAGAAATTGAAGCAGTTACCAAAAAGTTTACAACAAAGAAAGCCCAGGACTTAATGGCTTCACTGGTGATTTCTACCAAACATTCAAAGAATTAACACCAGTCCTTCTCACACTCTTTCAAAAAATTGATCAAGGTAGAATATTTCCTAACTCAATTCTATGAAGCCAGCATTACTCTAATTTCAAAGCCAGACAAAGGCACTACAAGAAAACTACAGACTGATATCCCTTATCAACAGTGATGCAGAAATCCTCAACAAAATACTAGCAAACCAAATTCAACAGTGTTAAAAGGATTATACACCTTAACCAATTGTACACCTTATTCCTGCATTGCAAGAATGGTCAAATCAGTGAATGCAATACACCACTCTAACAGAATGAGAGGGGGACAAAAGCACAGGATCATCTCAATTGATACAGAAGAATTTACAAAATTCAACACCTTTTTTTTTTAATGTAAAAACACTCAACAAACAGACTTTATGGAACTATTACAATATATTAAAGGCTATGTGTGACTGTTTATAATAGCCAGGACATGGAAGCAACCTAGATCTCCATCAGCAGACGAATGGATAAGAAAGCTGTGGTGCATATACACAATGGAGTATTACTTAGCCATTAAAAAGAATACATTTGAATCAGTTCTAATGAGATGGATGAAACTGGAGCCTATCATACAGAGTGAAGTAAGCCAGAGCAAAAAACACCAATACAGTATACTAACACATATATATGGAATTTAGAAAGATGGTAACAATAACCCTATATGCAAGACAGCAAAAGAGACACAGATGTATAGAACAGTATTTTGGACTCTGTGGGAGAAGGCGAGAGTGGGATGATCTGAGAGAATGTCATTGAAACATGTATGTTATATATGAAATAGATCGCCAGTCCAGGTTTGATGCATGAGACAGTGTGCTCAGGGCTGGTGCACTGGGATGACCCAGAGGGATGGGATGGGGAGGGAGGTGAGAGGGGGGTTCAGGATAGGGAACAGATGTACACCTGTGGCTGATTCATGTCAATGTATGGCAAAAGCCACTGCAGTATTGTAAAGTAACTAGCCTAAGCTAAAATAAATAAATAAACAAATAAAAACAAAACCTTGGCTTCTAGCAAACAGCCAGCCACTTGCTTCGGGCCGTAAATAACCACAGTTTAAAAAAAATAAAGGCTATGTGTGAGAAAACCGAATCTAACATAATACTCCATGGTGAAAGACTGAAAGCTTTATTTTTCTGAGATACGGAACAAGACAAAGATGTACACTTCCACTACTTTTATTCAGCATAGCACTGTAAGCCCTATCCAAAGCAGTCAGGCAAGAAAAATATCTAAATTGGAAAGGCAGAAGAAAAATGATCTCTGTTTGCTGATTTCTGGATCCTATGTATAGAAAACCCTAAAGGTTCCATCAAACTGTTAGAAGTAATAAATTCAGCAAAGTTGTAAGATACAAAATGAACACAAAAAAATCAACTGCATTGCTATACATTAACATTAAACAAGCTGAAAAGGAAATTAAGAAAATTCAATTTACGATAATATCAAAATGAATAATACACTTAGGAATCGACCTAACCAGGTAGGTGACAGACTTATACATTGAAAACTACAAAATGTTGCTGAAAGAAATTTTTAAAAGAGGGAGGTGGCCTAATGGGTAGGATTCCAAGCTTTCACTGCCATGGCCCAGGTCCAGTCCCAGCTCAGGGAACTGAGATTTCACAAGCTACATGGTGTATAAAAAAAATAAAGAAATAAAGAACATTTGGGGGAAAGTCTGTGTTCATGGATTGGACCCTTACCTTTGACCATGTACACATCAATCTAAACCTGATCAAAGACCTGAATGCAAGAGCCAGTACGTAAAGCTCTTAGAAGAAATCATAGGGGAAGGGCTTCATGACATTGGATTTGGGAGAGTGTTCTTAGCTGTGGGCTTCCCTTATACCTCAGTTGTTAAAAGAATCTGCCTGCAGTGCAAGAGACCCCAGTTCAATTCCTGGGTCAGGAAGATCTGCTGGAGAAGGGATAGGCTACCCACTCCAGTATTCTTGGGCTTCACTTGTGGCTCAGCTGGTAAAGAATCCGCCTGCAATGCAGGAGACCTGGGTTCGATCCCTGGGTTGGGAAGATCCCCTGGAGAAGGAAAAGGCTACCCACTCCAGTTTTCTGGCCTGGAAAATTCCATGGATTGTATAGTCCATGGGGTCACAAAGAGTCAGACACGAGTGAGTGACCTTCACTTTCACTTTCTTAGCTATGACACCAAAAGCACAGACAGCAAGAAGAAAGTTAATAATTTGGACTCCATCAAAGTTAAAACTTTCGTGCATCAAAAGACACTATCAACAGAGTGAAAGGCAACCCAAGGAATGTGGGGAGATGACTGCAAATCATGTATCTGATAAAGGGTTGATACTTAGAGTGTATAAAGAACTACGCTCAGAAACAACAAAAAACAACCTGATTAAAAAATCGACCAAGGACATGAATAGACATTCTCCAAAGAAGTTATACAAAAGACCAATAAGCACATACAAAGATGCTCGACATCATTGTTCAATCACTCAGCCATCGTGTCCAGCTCTTTACGATGCTAATGACTATAGTCCGTCAGACTGCTCTGTCCATGAGACTTTCCAGGCATGAATACTAGAGTAGGTTGCCATTTCTTCCTCCAGGGGATCTTCCCAACTCAGGGATTGAACCTGTGTCTCCTGCATTGGCAGGCAGATTCTTTATACCACTGAGTCACCTGGGAAAGGGAAGGTGAAAGTCGCTCTGTTCTGTCCAACTCTTTGTGACCCCATGGACTATACAGTCCATGGAATCCTCCAGGCCAGAAAACTGGAGTGGGTAGCCTTTTCCTTCTCCAGGGGATCTTTCTAACCCAGGGATCGAATCCAGGTCTCCCACATTGCATGCAGATTCTTTACCAGCTGAGCCACAAGGGAAGTCCAGGAATACTGGAATGGGTAGCCTACCTGGGAAGCCATCATTAATTCAACATCATTAGGGAAATGCAAGTTGAAATCATAGTGCTTAGTCACTCAGGCATGTTCTGACTCCTTGTGACCCCATGAACTGCAGCCCACCAGGCTCCTCTGTCCCTGGGATTCTCCAGGCAAGAAAACTCGAGTGGGTTGCCATGCCCTCCTCCAAGGGATCTTCCCAACCCAGGGATCGAACCCAGGTCTCCTCATTGCAGGCGGATTCTTTACCGTGTGAGTCACCAGGGAAGCCCAAGAATACTGGAGTGGGTACCTTAACCCTTCTGCAGGGGATCTTCCCGACCCAGGAACTGAATCAGGGTCTCCTGCATTACAGGCGGATTCTTTACCAACTGAGCTACCAGGGAAGCCCTGAAACCACACTAATCCCATTCCCATTGGGATGGCTATTATAAAAAATAAAATTAAAAAAAAAGATTGGTGAGGATGTAGGGAAATTAGAGCTCCTGTACATTGCTGACAGGAATGTAAAATGGTGTATCAGCTGTGAAAGGTAAATGATGTTTCTTCAAAACAAAACATAGGATTATTACCATATAGTCTAGCAATTCCACTTCTGGATAGATATCCAAATGAACTGAAAGCAAGGATTCAAAGAGATATTTGTATGCCTATGTTTGTAGCAGCCTTATTTACAGTGGCCAAAAGGTAGAAGCAACTCAAGTGCCCCTCAGTGGATAAATAGATAAACAAAATATAGATACATTTTGTATATGTATATACAATGTGCAAAAAAACAATATCTATATAGAACGGATAGAATAGTTGGCTTCAAAGAGACAGAAAGTAGTAGAGTGGTTCCTAGAGGCTGGGGGAAGGGAGTGGGGAATTCATGTTGAAAAGGACAGCATTTCAGTTGGGGAAAATGAAAAAGCTCTGGAAACGGATGGTAGTGATGTTTGCACAACAGTGTGACTGTACTTAATGCTACAGAAGTAAAGTCAAGTCGCTCAGTCGTGTCTGACTCTGCGACCCCATGGACTGTAGCCTATCAGGCTCCTCTGTCCGTGAGATTTTCCAGGCAAGTGTGCTGGAGTGGATTGCCATTTCCTTCTCAGGGGATCTTCCCGACCCAGGAATCAAACCCGGATCTCCTGCATTGCGGTCAGACGCTTTACTGTCTGAGCCACCAGGGAAGCCAATGCCACAGAACTAACTATACACTTTAAAATGATTAAAATGGCAAATTTTGTATGCTGTATATATTTTACCAAACTTTAAAAAAAACCTATTACTAAAAAAAAATTAGCATGGGTTCTCTACATTTTATTGCTATTCACCTGTCATTCATTAGTTTATACTTGCCCATGTTTTACCACTCAGCTGTCCATACTCCAGGCCAGTTCTTCTCACAGTGTTTCTTCTAGTTCACTTCAGTTTAAGATTCAGAAGCTCCTCTTTGAAAAGTCACTGTGCTACATCCATTGTAGAACATTCTGTGAAGCAAAGACATCCGAGTATTCCAGATCAATAAAGGAGACAAAGACAGATAAGACAGGTAAGTGATTTTTAAAAAATATTACTAGCTAAAATTACAAAAGCAGCACATGCTTATTGAAAAAAATGCAGATAATCTAAGATACACAGAGTATAAAGTGATGGTCCTCTCCCTCATTTCCCAGAGGTAACCACTGTTAATAACATACCTTTATCCTTCCAGAATATGTGAATCATATCTTTTCAAAAATGGAGTTGTGCTAATTTAAAAAAGGTTTTAAAATTTTAAAACTATGTTTATCTTTACCGTCATTATCACTAATATTTATTGAGGGTTATGTTTGGCAAAATGTTATAGTCATCTCATTTAATTATTATATGGCTCTTATGAGTAAGTTGTTTTAAATTTTTAAAATGAAACTGAAATGCTGCAAAAAGGTGAAATAACAAGCCCTCCACTAATAAGTAGTAGAACTATGATTTGAAAAAAATCACTTGACCACAGATTTCATATCTATAACTTCTTTGCCTAAAATCATTGATAGTCTTTCGAGTTCACACATATAAAACTACCTTATTCCATTTAGTAACTGATTGTATCTCTTGTGCTACCTCTTCCTTAAAGCACTATTTTTCCTTAACACCATATTTGATTTTTCTCATTCCTTTTTGGGTTGCAATTCCTCATTTTTCTCTGTAGGTTTATTCTCTACCACCAGGCCACTAAATATTAGACTTATTTAAGCCCTTCTTTGTATCTTACTTTATATTCTTGTATGAACTATTTCTGGAGAAGGCAATGGCAACCCATTCCAGTGTTCTTGCCTGGAGAATCCCAGGGACGGGGGAACCTGGTGGGCTGCCGTCTATGGGGTCACATAGAGTCAGACACGCTGAAGTGACTTAGCAGCAGCATGAACTATTTCATCTTCTCTGGCTTCAGATACTTATGACAATAACTCCTAAATTTATTTCCGTACTCCAGATTTACTAGATCGTATGTCTCATTGTCACTTGAAAGCCATATTTTACTGAATATCAGACCTGAGCTTATACATCCACTATTTTTTCCTACCTATACCATATTAAAAGAGTAATGAGTCTTATAAGCTGCTGTGTAGAATAATAGTGCTTTTTATTTATCCTGAATTATCTCACTTAAATTTCCAAGGATGATTCCTGATACTGCTACTAATGTTCTGTTGGTCATCAAGTATATTCACTTTCCCTGGAACCTGAGAGGTGTTCTTCTCAATACCAAATTTTCCATTGTTATACCTAGACACTCCTGCCACCATGACATTAAATTGTTTGTCTAAGGACCTCTAGTCTTTATGAAAACTTGACTTTTTTTAGCTTTTCTTCACAGGATAGCCTTTATCCTCAGTCAGTTCAGTTCAGTTCAGTTGCTCAATCGTGTCCGAGTCTTTGCAACCCCATGAATTGCAGCACACCAGGCCTCCCTGTCCATCACCAACTCCCAGAGTTTACCCAAACTCATGTCCATTGAGTCAGTGATGCCATCCAGCCATCTCAACCTCTGCCATCCCCTTCTCCTCCTGCCCCCAACCCCTCCCAGCATCAGAGTCTTTTCCAGTGAGTCAACTCTTCGCATGAGGTGGCCAACGTATTGGAGTTTCAGCCACAGCATCAGTCCTTCCAGTGAACACCCAGGACCGATCTCCTTTAGAATGGACTAGTTGGATCTCCTTGCAGTCCAAGGGACTCTCAAGAGTCTTCTCCAACACCACAGTTCAAAAGCATCAATTCTTCAGTGCTCAGCTTTCTTCACAGTCCAACTCTCACATCCATAAGTGACCACTAGAAAAACCATAGCCTTGACTAGACAGTCTTTTGTTGGCAAAGTAATGTCTCTGCTTTTCAATATGCTATCTAGGTTGGTCATAACTTTGCTTCCAAGGAGTAAGCGTCTTTTAATTTCATGGCTGCAGTCACCATCTGCAGTGATTTTGGAGCCCCCAAAAATAAAGTCTGACACTTTTTCCACTGTTTCCCCATCTATTTACCATGAAGTGATGGGACCAGATGCCATGATCTTAGTTTTCTAAATTTTGAGCTTTAAGCCAACTTTTTCACTCTCCTCTTTCACTTTCATCAAGAGGCTTTTTAGTTCCTCTTCACTTTCTGCCATAAGGGTGATGTCATCAGCATATGACCATACTAAAATGTCAGGTAATCCCAGATAATACTGAACCAATTATATTCTCTTTGCTCCTTCAATCTTGAAATTCATATTACTTCATAAAGCAGAAAGGAGAATTAACTTTTTATGAATAAGTGTATTTTACAAATGTCACATCCTTTACATGTAAATATGCCCAGACCTACAAAGTTGGCATTATTAGCCCCATTCTCAAATGAAGAACCTGAGACTCAGAAATAAATCAGTATTGCAACATAAGTGGCAGAATCAGTACTGAAACTGAGCTTATCTGACTCCTCTAAGTGTGTAATCATTATACTAACCTAGTTAAATCACAGCCCTTCCCAGGTATTCCATCTGTTTTCTTCCCATTACTACAAATAACAAATGCTTTTTCAGTAGCTCTTGGCCACATAAATAGTTCAAAGGAGAGTGCTGCTGGAAGGAGAATTTGAAAGCCTGGCAAATAACCAACCACTGGGAATGAGATTGCCTGAGGGGAGGGTTGTTTTTCAGTCACTAAGTTGTGTCTAACTCTTTGGGACCCCATGGACTGCACTGTCTCCTAGAGTTTGCTCAAACTCATGTCCATTGATTCAGTGATACCATCCAACCGTTTCATTCTCTCTCGCCCCCTTTTCTTGCTCTCAGTCATTCCCAGCATCAGGGTCTTTTCCAATGAGTCAGCTCGTCATATCAGTGGCCAAAGTAGTGGAGCTTCAGCTTCAGCGTTAGTCTTCAATGAAGAGTCAGGGTTGATTTCCTTGAGGATTGACTGGTTTGATCTCCTTGCAGTCCACAATGATTTTGGAGCCCAAGAAAATAAGATCTGCCACTGTTTCTGTTTTTTCCCCTCCTGTTTGCCATGAAGTGATGGGATCAGATGCCATGATCTTTGTTTTTTTAATGTTGAGTTTTAAACCAGCTTTTTCATGCTCCTCTTTCACCTTCATCAAGGGGCTCTTAGTTCCTCTTGGCTTTCTGCCCTAAGGGTGGTGTCATCTGCATATCCAAAGGGAGAGTAAATAGCAAAAAGAGGATCTTGGTAGAGCTAGATAGACTCATGTGTGTCTAGTCATGGTGATTATTCAGGGGGCTTGAGCATTACAGTCAGGCTAACCTGGATTCAAATCTGGAAATGGATTTTCTTCCTACTGAGAAGCTTTGAGCAGGTTATTTTCTAGCTCTTTGCCTCAGTATTCTTATCTATAAAATGTGGGAAATAATCTCAGGAGGTTAATTTAACGCTTTTAAGCAAAATAGGGAAAATAAAGCTGTTTCTGGTGCATAGTAGTCAGTGAAATGATCCTATAATAATGTGTTGATGAAAAATTTGGTTGCAGAACAATTCACATTTTTTAAAAAGATACATGCACATGTATGCTGAAGTTTTGAAAGAACACATACCAAAATATCAATAGGAGTTACCTCTAAGGAGGGATGGAGGGCAAAGTAAAGGAAGAGACTGTTATTTTTTTACTTTGTACACATCTGAGGTTTTGATATGGTTGTGATGGTGGACATACTGTTGTTTTTTGCATTGTTTTCAACAAATGTGCTACTTTTGTAATTTTTAACAACCATTTTGTTTCTTAATCATTTTAAGCCTATTTTGTCTCTTTGTAAACTTTGAATAACCAGAGTTTGTTTATTAATTAATTTATTTGTTTATTGCTTCATAGAATGTTTTTGATTCAGTGAAGATACCACACTGATTTTTCAGAGAAAAAGCTTCTGAGTCTTAAATTACAGTGAACTATAAGAAGAATTGAAAAAACTGGCATAAAGCATGGGGTGGTTGTGTGGTAAGTCTGGTAACAAATTGTATATGTAGTGATAATCAATGATAATCAGAGCTTTAGTTAATGTACATATGCACACATGTTATAATAGTATGTAGAAACCTCGTTCATTATTACAGGAAAGAAGCTAACATTTGCAAAGAGCTTACTACATACCATAGATTTTATACATGCCATCTACTTCAGTACTTCAAGTAAATATTTTTATTTGAAAGTGAAAGAAACCAAGGCTCAAAGAACATAAGTAAATTTTGAACCAAAATACAATATTGTAAAATAAAAATAGTTTACCATTTGGCATACAGAGAAATTGGTGACAGCACCATCACTTAATAGTAGATAATCAGATTTATAATCTAATGTCAGGCTGCATATCTCCTGGATAAATCTTGGTATCAGGAGGGTGGGAGAAGGCAGGATTTATAACTCCCTAGTTATAGGAGAATATAACAGAATTTGGTTTAGAAATGAGCTGTAGAAACTAGATATCCAGTTGCTAATCCTATGCAGTCTTTCTTTTTCTTAACCTAAAATTGAAGTTGATGTTTTTAGTTAACCTGTTTCAAGATAGTTTTTGTCTAAAATATTATGTATTGGAATAATTAATATTTAATTATCTTCCTTCATGAACTGTGGAGTTCCTTATTGAGAGTTTTTGTAGTAGCCCAGGAAACCTTTCAATAAAGCTTTTGTTCTCTTTGTTAATCTTGGAATAGATTGGAAGATTTTTATTTTTCTTTGAATCCATTCAATATTTACTAAATTTCTATTCTTTTTTATACTTGGAAGGAAAAAAATGGTATTTCTCAGAATATTGGGATTAGTTCTTGAGGATGAGAGAGATTATGTTTGATCTATTTAGAGTATTATGGATGACTGAGGACACTTGAACTTTTTTTCCCATTTAAGAAATAAGTGCTTTGGAAAATATGAGAAATGAGAATTTTCAATGTCAGCAATAGAAAAAAAATAAGTTTATAGAACTCTTTTAATATTTATGAAACCCATGAAAACTTGAGCAGCTGTATGTCCAAAATTATAGAAAATATGCTGCCTTAATTTTAAAGATGGATTGAAATTTTGCCAGGATAAAGGGCCTTTTCTTAAGATAAGCTTTTTGCTTTATTTATGATAGTCAAGAGAGTATATGGACAACCATTTTTAGTAAATTCAAGGTCTGAGCTAAATTTGATCACCATTGTTATAAGCTTTGCTTCTGAACACTGAGAAAGGATATAAAGTATATTCTGGCACAAGTACCTCAGTACCTGTTTACCTCTTTAGATGCTGGTAGACCACTTGTTTTGCTAGTCTTTGGAATTGGAAGGAGTGTCAGATACACAGAAGCCAGAGTCATCTTGGCCAGATGGTGTTTGATACAGATGGATGGTTAGTTGTCATGCAGATCTCCTAGTTGGTAACTTGTTGCTGCCATCTGACTCAAAGAATCATTCACACACACTGGCTGTCAAAAGCATCTTCTCTTCTGTCTGTTTTAGCTGTCATGTCTGTGCTCTGTACAGAAGTGTTGACAAGACATTGCTGTTGTACATTTTCAATGTGGTTGTTAGTAATTTTTCTGTTTTGTAGGGTCTTTGGTAGTGCTAGAATGTACTTGCTTTGTAATTGTACTGATTTGTGTGTGTGTAAATACTATGACAGCACAACAATTATCTGACCTTTTAAAAGGAGTTTTCAGATAATAAGTTTATGTACATCTATTCAGTGAACAAGAAGCATTTAATAAAAAGAAGAAAAGCCTCTTTTTTCTGTTACTTTCCAAACATAGCAAGTAAACTCAGTTCTGCTGGTTATTTCCCAATTTGATACAATATCCTCTTCTGGACTTTCCCTCTCATGGCTTTGTGGTCAAAGTCTTTATACTGTTTCTAAATATTTTCTCTTCTCAAATTAGTAATTTTTTTTTTCTGACAGTATAAGCTTCCCTTTTTTTCCAAAAAAAGGAAAAATGAAAAAATCTTCAGACATAGCCAGTTTTTTTGCATCTCTCTTCTGAAACTTAATTTTCTTTTGTCTTATTTACTTACTGACTTACTATCTCTATTTTTCCTATTTTTCTTCAGAAATGTAAGCAAAACCTTATCTCCATTCCTTCAGGTTAACTTCAGAAGACATATCCATTTCTCTTATATTTTCTTAACTTAATTAGATTATTTATTTGACTAATACTTATTGAGCATTTCATGTGCCAGGTACTCTGGAGATATCAGAAGAAAATAGTCTCTGTCCTTGAGGAGGTCATAGTCTAAAGAGAAATCATACATATAAACAATTAGGCTAGGCTAATAATTGATATAATGAAAGTATGTGGAAAGAACTTAAAAGAACATGAGTTATTGCTCTTCTATTTCCCCTGCTATATTTTCAGAGTATCAATTTTTTTAAATTATTACAGAATTTGCTTAAGTTTATAAAGTACTTTTTAAGTGGTTTACTAAATAGTGGAAAACTTCAACTTGAAATTGTTGATCTCTTGATTTTTTCCTCTGCTAATGAAAACATTTTCAGCGTTATTCATTTATTATAATATGTTATATGGAGATGTGCTAAAGTATATTTTTAAGCCCGAAACTAAAAGATGAAAATTACCTGGCAGAGGCTTTCTGAGTTGGTTCCAAAAGAAAACACAGGTCATTTGTTTTTTCATTAAGGTTGGGAAAAAATATGTAGTAGATGGGCTGAGGTTAGAATAACTTACACGTTTATTCTGAGTGTATCTCTGACTTAGTCAGCTTTTTGTACTGGAAATTTAATGCTGGATAGTAAAATATATATACCTATCAAAAAATAGTGAAAGAATGGATCATTTTTGGTTAATGTTTGTGACAAGCTTGGAGTTCTTTAGAGGAAGTTCTAAATACACAACAGTAGATAGAACAAACCATAATATCAGGCATGTTTGCTGATTCCTCAGCCCTGGTAGCTCTGTGTGAAGTGAAGTGAAGTCGCTCAGTCGTGTCCGACTCTTTGCGGCCCCATAGACTGTAGCCTACAAGGCTCCTCTGTCCATGGGATTTTCCAGGCAATAGTACTGGAGTGGATTGCCATTTCCTTCTCCAGGGGATCTTCCCAACCCAGGGCTCGAACCCAGGTCTCCTGCATTGTAGACAGACGCTTTACCATCTGAGCCACCATCTGTAGACAGGCAAATTTAAAGTATTACAGAATTCGCATTAGAGGTTTAAACCCTTCTTATAGTCAGCCCACCTACTCTTTCTAAGGGCTTGGATGCAAATTTATGTATGAATAAGTCTTGTTCTGGGAAGCCTAGCTCTAGGCTGGAATTTGGTATCCAAGGTTCTATTATCACACTCCTAGTCATAGGATGTATGTTCAGACAGATTCAAAAGATTCATTCTTTTACTTATAATAATAAAATTTACTTGAACTTTATTTGAATTGGATTTTTTTCAATAAGCTTGTACTGACTATGTCCTATGTATAAGTTACTTTGCATAGGAATATCAAGTTACATGAGACTACCCTGCAAGACAAAAAACACCACTTGGATTACTTACAAGCTTTGTCAGTTATTCATGTTTAAAATGTAATATAAAATTTCACCTTTTATTTGGGAAAATGTGCTATTTTGCTTTCATTTCTTAAGCTAATTTCTTTTGGGACTCTAGAAACAGCTGTGTCATTTATAAAGCACTTAATGTTTGTAGATCTCTGAATATACTAGAGCTTCACTAATTTTGATCATTGATTAAGAATCAATTCAAAATCAAATATTTAGTATCTATTGAAGGACATTCTAAGATTATTAGAACCCCATTTCATATTTCAAAGAATTTACAATTTAGTCATTTATATGTTCTAGTGATAGAAATTGGTAAAGAATTCTCTATTATTTTTTGGTTATATATTTTTCAGACTTTGTGCTAATTTGAACATTGTAATGGAGTGTTTTCGAATATCAGGTTTGCAACATTTGTATGCTGCAAAATGCGAACTTGTGTCTTCTTTCACTGCTCCCATCCAAGTACTAACTAGGCCTGACACCTGTC
>SJYX01010264.1:219463-316455 GCA_006410675.1 Oreotragus oreotragus
AATTATTACAGAATTTGCTTAAGTTTATAAAGTACTTTTTAAGTGGTTTACTAAATAGTGGAAAACTTCAACTTGAAATTGTTGATCTCTTGATTTTTTCCTCTGCTAATGAAAACATTTTCAGCGTTATTCATTTATTATAATATGTTATATGGAGATGTGCTAAAGTATATTTTTAAGCCCGAAACTAAAAGATGAAAATTACCTGGCAGAGGCTTTCTGAGTTGGTTCCAAAAGAAAACACAGGTCATTTGTTTTTTCATTAAGGTTGGGAAAAAATATGTAGTAGATGGGCTGAGGTTAGAATAACTTACACGTTTATTCTGAGTGTATCTCTGACTTAGTCAGCTTTTTGTACTGGAAATTTAATGCTGGATAGTAAAATATATATACCTATCAAAAAATAGTGAAAGAATGGATCATTTTTGGTTAATGTTTGTGACAAGCTTGGAGTTCTTTAGAGGAAGTTCTAAATACACAACAGTAGATAGAACAAACCATAATATCAGGCATGTTTGCTGATTCCTCAGCCCTGGTAGCTCTGTGTGAAGTGAAGTGAAGTCGCTCAGTCGTGTCCGACTCTTTGCGGCCCCATAGACTGTAGCCTACAAGGCTCCTCTGTCCATGGGATTTTCCAGGCAATAGTACTGGAGTGGATTGCCATTTCCTTCTCCAGGGGATCTTCCCAACCCAGGGCTCGAACCCAGGTCTCCTGCATTGTAGACAGACGCTTTACCATCTGAGCCACCATCTGTAGACAGGCAAATTTAAAGTATTACAGAATTCGCATTAGAGGTTTAAACCCTTCTTATAGTCAGCCCACCTACTCTTTCTAAGGGCTTGGATGCAAATTTATGTATGAATAAGTCTTGTTCTGGGAAGCCTAGCTCTAGGCTGGAATTTGGTATCCAAGGTTCTATTATCACACTCCTAGTCATAGGATGTATGTTCAGACAGATTCAAAAGATTCATTCTTTTACTTATAATAATAAAATTTACTTGAACTTTATTTGAATTGGATTTTTTTCAATAAGCTTGTACTGACTATGTCCTATGTATAAGTTACTTTGCATAGGAATATCAAGTTACATGAGACTACCCTGCAAGACAAAAAACACCACTTGGATTACTTACAAGCTTTGTCAGTTATTCATGTTTAAAATGTAATATAAAATTTCACCTTTTATTTGGGAAAATGTGCTATTTTGCTTTCATTTCTTAAGCTAATTTCTTTTGGGACTCTAGAAACAGCTGTGTCATTTATAAAGCACTTAATGTTTGTAGATCTCTGAATATACTAGAGCTTCACTAATTTTGATCATTGATTAAGAATCAATTCAAAATCAAATATTTAGTATCTATTGAAGGACATTCTAAGATTATTAGAACCCCATTTCATATTTCAAAGAATTTACAATTTAGTCATTTATATGTTCTAGTGATAGAAATTGGTAAAGAATTCTCTATTATTTTTTGGTTATATATTTTTCAGACTTTGTGCTAATTTGAACATTGTAATGGAGTGTTTTCGAATATCAGGTTTGCAACATTTGTATGCTGCAAAATGCGAACTTGTGTCTTCTTTCACTGCTCCCATCCAAGTACTAACTAGGCCTGACACTGCTTAGCATCCAAGATCAGACGAGATTGGGCGCATTCAGGGTGGTATGGCCATAGACTCTTTCATTGGTTAATTCTCACAGCCATTGCAATCGTAGTAAGGTGACTGGATTAAAAATATAAGGGAAATTGTGGTATTTAAAATGTCCATTAGAGATTAACCATGTGGTTTCTTGACTTCTTAAGTCTTAATCTTGGAAGTTTTTGATCAATGTAATTTTATAATTTGTGCTTGTACCTTTGATTTTCATAGTGTTTTAGCTGTAACTACTTCCTTTGTGTTTTTGTACTCTAAAATTCAAAAGTGCATTTATTTTTATAGAATAACTTTAATGTAGCATCCATTTTATCATTCATGCTTTTTTGTTATCATTACAGATTAAATTCTAAATTACAGTTTTTATCCAAGAAACTGTACATTGAGCTCTTAACTGAAATTTCTTTAAGGTGATTTAAAAAATTTTACAGTGCTTAAAGTGTTTTAAATCACTTTTGTTTGTAATGATTATAAGTACATGATGAATCTTGTTTTCAGCTTGTAAATAAATGCCCCTGTACCTGGGAAATGGCAATATGGGTAACTCATACCTAAATGTAATTACTAATGGACATTAAATGTATGTACATGTCTGTCAGTAAATATCAGGCTAACTGGTTTTTATGTCAGCAGACTGAAGACTATGAGCAGAGAATACGTGAGCAACAGGAACAGCTGTCACTTCAACAAACTATTATTGACAAGCTAAAATCACAGTTACTTCTTGTGAATTCCAGTCGAGGTATGTTCATGTTAAATTTTTAAGTATTTCTTAAACCTGTGTGGAAAAGAAAGATGGAAGTTAAGCTTTTCTGTTTTATTTCTCCTCTGTTTCTCAGTATTTCTGGTATCTTAATAACTGTGGTGCAGTTGAGTTTTATGTTTATTTAAGAAATGAACACATGTAGGAAATGGGAAGGTGGACAGCCACATGTACCATATGGTGGCACTCTTAAGTTGATAAAACTTCTTAGAAGACAATTTTTCAGTAAATAGCAAAAGCTTTTTAAATGTGTGTGCCTTTTAAATCAAAAATTTGAGTCTAAGAGTGTATCATAAAAAAATATTTCTTCAGGTACTCAAGGTATATATTACAAGGATGCTCATCACAGTAATAATTTCTAATAATGGAATGTTCAACCATTAAATTACAGTCATTTGTTTAGTGAACAGCTGTGTAGCCAAGTAAAGTGATGATAATAGGTGTTCACTTACAAACATGAGACATATTCATGATATATAGCAAAATGAGAAAAGCAAGATAAAAAACATGTAATTTTATCTATGCAAAAAAATTGTTTCTTGTGAATGTTGAAAAAGAAAAATTCTGGTAAAATATAAACCAAAATGTTAATAGAAATCATTCACAGATGATAGAAACTGTGAGTAGCTTTTTATTTATTTTTTTCAGCATGTCTGCATTTTCTGATTTTTTTATAAGCATAGAGTCATTATAAAAGTAAATAAACAACAAATGCATACCTGAATATATTTCTTAAATAAAAATTTAATTGCAGTTGCTGATGATCAGATACAAATGGCATACTTCTAGTTTTGTAAATTCTACAGATTGTGTATACTGCTAATGCTGGAAGTGTAGGAATTTTGTGGGTTTATCGGGAATGAAAATTTAAAAATACGAATCAAATATGCCAGAATCTAAGTGAGCAAATCTAAATTGTTAAAGTAGCTATTATCTAAAGAATTTTTAAAGACCATAGTTCAGAATCTCTGCTCTTGAAAATTAGGGGTTTGGGTGTATATTCTTTTTACTTTTCTAAGTGGTACCCGAAACAAGGATTTCCTACTTATGTCCAAGAGGTTTTTGTCTTACAGATAACAGTTGTGGCTATATTCCCCTGCTTGAAGATAATGAAGCAAGGAAGAATAATTTGACTCTTGAACAGCCTCATGATAAAGCAAAATCAGGAATACCAAGAGAAAAAGAATCAAAGGTAGACTTTTCTGCCATTTTATTCCCTAAAGGAAATAAATGAGAAATCAGACTTTCTGAATTATTTAGTCAGTATTCTGTTACATTTGGGGTGGGCAGGAAAGTGGGAGAAAGCGGACAAGATTCTTTTCAACCTTAACACTGTTATTACAAGAAGTAGAATTTAAATGCTAGTGTATAACATATCTTCCTCGTTTTGTTTTCTTGAAGTGAATCCACCACTGGAATTCTAAACAGAAGTTCTTTATATACAAGCAAGTAACTTACATGTTCCGAAGCACTATTTCCAAGTAAAATAAAGGCTTAAATTTCTTATTTTCCAGTATTTACTTTTCTATGTCACAGGTGTTTACCAAAGAGATAAAAGATTTAACAAAGAAAGATAAAAATAATATAGTAAGACACAGATGATTCTGGGCTAAAAAATAGCATTTTTGTTTTTCCATTTGCCTGTGCTTAATTAAAAAACAAAATCCACCTAACTAGCTTAAGCAAAAGTCTCCATTGAAGCAGTGTAAAAATGAATATTGTATATCTACGGAGGAGACATGCACAAGGATGTTCATGGTACTTTGGTTAGAAATAACCTAAGCATCCATCAGTAGCACAGTGGTTCATCATTACAATTAAACATTTTAGAAAAATTAAACTAAATATTTACATATTACTATACGTGGATTTCAAAAGCAGTGTTGAATTAATAATGGAGATTACAAAATGATAAAATAGGAATAATTTCTTTAGATTTTTTAAAAATGTAATGCATGACATCATTTATAAAAACATAAATGCATAATAAAAGTAGAAAAGCATGCAGGAAGGGTACATATTTTCTTAAAAATAAAGATGGGGAGAACTAAGACTATCTTAACTTGTTTTTATTTAACATCAAATTGAGAAATCCTGTTTGATACTTCCCTATAAATAAAAATTTTAGAATTAAAAATTTCCTACAGTATCTCTCAGTTCATAGTTCTTCATTAAGAATCAGTATTAGTTTTTTATTTGAATCATTGAGCTCTCTTCACCCTCACTCCAATTTCCATTTGTCTAAAACTGCTAGTAAACACAAGAAACCATGCCACTGGAATATGTTTAGATTTATTTTGCCAAACATAAAATTCAGAAACAGTGATTCTGACCTTTAGAATACAGTTTTGTGATAGAGCCTAGTAAGTACATTTTAAAATCATTAAGCTACTATAAAATGCTGCCTTATAGAGGTAGTGCTTAAGTAAGTAATATTTGCAGACCATTTTCTTGTTTCAAGGACTTCTAAATGTCATGATTTACTATTAATTTTTAGTCACAATTCTTATGTTTATTCTAATTATAATATCTTTGAAGATAATAAAATATCTCCAGTTCAAAATACATAGGAGGTATTTTTGAAAATAGCAATCTTGATTAGAACAAAAGGGATAATGTGAAAAACTCTAAGATGTGTTACTAATTTAGTTTATTTTGAATTTGGATAATTTGTCATTACTTGAAAGTTTTAGCATCTGTCAGATATGAACACTTGAGCTGAAATTAAGTGTAACAGGAATCATGTCAAAGGTAGCTTATTATCAAAAAACTAATAATGTTGCATTGATTATATTTGTGGACAGATGATAAGAGGAAAATATATAAAGCTTCAATAAGAAATAAATCTAAAGTTCATTGAGTTCTCTTAATTCTTCTTACTATATTTGACAACTGTATATTTAATGTGCGCAATTGAGCACACACATACATTAAAAATGGGTTTCCCAGGTGGCACAGTGGTAAAGAATCCATCTACCAATGCAAGAGATGCAAGCAATGCAGATTCGATCCCTGTATCGGGAAGATACCCTGGAGTAGGAAATGGCAGCCCACTCCAGTATTTTTGCCTGGAGAATTCCATGGACAGAGCCTGGCAGGCTACAGTCCATGGGGTCGCAAAGAGTCGGACATTACTGAGTGACTGAGCACACACGTGTATTTAATACTTTGAATAGCTCTTCAACTCAGTCTTTTTGTACTATAATAAAAGTTAATGATTTCCATTTCATTTTTCTCATCTCCTTTTATATACCTAGAGCCAAAGTGCTAATAAGCACTAAACATAAAGGATTAAAGAGAACAAATATATTCTGAAGGAATAAATAAATTGGATTTATGAGTATTTAAGAGCTAGATATATATTCATTGTAAAACCTTAGACCTAATTTAGAAAAATACTGGCCAGTTGAAATTAAAATCTTTTCCATTGGCATATATGTTGGTCTATGCTTATTAAGTTATAATTAAATACACTTTTAGCTAATACAAATGAAATTCTTTCCTAAAAACTTTAAACGGTAGGGATACATTTAAGATTTTTCCAAAATGAAAAAATTACATATTGTTTACAGTTTTATAAAAGTATGCATGTAAACACAAGATAAAACCTAGCAGGTAGTATTCAGAAATGGCCAAGATAGTGGTACGATGTTTTTCCTGTTTTCAGTGTGACTTTATTATGTTTATTACCCTTCTCAAAAACTAATCAATTTTGTTGTTTTTTTTAATTGAAGTATAGTTGATTTACAGTGTTGTGTTAATTTCTACTATGCAGCAAAATTATACATATACGATAAACATTCTTTTCTGTATATTCTTTTCCATTATGGTTTATCATACTGAATATAGTCCTCTGTGTTATAAAAAACTCTTAATTGATTTCATTCCCAATCAGTTGGCCAAGTCTCTAATGGATTAGTGACTTAACAGAAATGTTTTGAACCAGTAACAGAAGGAAGCTGCTACTAACCTACTCATAGCCCTTTCCTCCTCCTATTTGGTGGGTAGTTTTGAGGAATGTTTATCTTATTTAGGATTTGGTTACGGTATTTGAAAAGGGAAAGATCTCTGGACATTATAGTAAATATGAACTATGGCTACCTTGGAAAATGAGACAGAGTGAAGGGAAAAGAGGCCCTTTTAGAAAATTGTATTTGAGAAATATGAAATTTATAGTTCAGTCTCTGTTTATGTAATCCTACACAAGGAGCCTGACAGCCACAAGTCCATGGGGTCACAAAAAATCAGACATGACTGAGGGACTAACAACTTTCACTTTTTTTACACAAAGAACATGCAAGAATCCTTTGATGTCTAAAAGGATATGAAGAGTCAAGATAGCAGAACCTGTATCATTCAATGACCCTTGGTATTCTGTTTACAGTTTAGAGACATTAGGGGAGAAGTCCTCAGTTTAAGGAAAAACCTGAGTTTCACTTCTTGTTCACCACAGTAGTTTGTACAGTGTTTCTTGATGACATAGAATTCATTGTATTATCTATCATATATAACAAACCACCTCAGATTTACCCTAGTACTTAGCAACAACTATCACTTCCTGTGAATCAGAAATTCAGGAATGACTTAGCTGGGTGGTACTAGTTCAGGATCCCATGTTATTGAAGTTAAGATGTTGCCAAGGCCTTCCAGTCATCTGAAGGCTTTACTGTGGTTGGAGGATCCACTTTCAAGATGGCTGTTAACAAGAGGCCTGCCCACACAGGCCTCTCCTCACACTGACAGGTATTTTACTCAGACTAAGAAAGAAGGAGATACAAGATAGCAAGGAGGAGGCCACAGTGCTTTCTAAAATCTAGTCTTTAAAATCACACCTTTCAGTTCAGTTCAGTCGCTCAGTCGTGTCCGACTCTTTGCGACCCCATAAATCGCAGCACGCCAAGCCTCCCTGTGGAGTTCACTCAGACTCGCATCCATTGAGTCAGTGATGCCATCCAGCCATCTCATCCTCTGTCGTCCCCTTCTCCTCCTGCCCCCAATCCCTCCCAGAATCAGAGTCCTTTCCAGTGAGTCAACTCTTCACATGAGGTGGCCAAAGTACTGGAGTTTCAGCTTCAGCATCATTCCCTCCAAAGAACACCCATAACTGATCTCCTTTAGAATGGACTGGTTGGATCTCCTTGCAGTCCAAGGGACTCTCAAGAGTCTGTTCCAGCACCACAGTTCAAAAGCATCAATTCTTTGGCACTCAGCTTTCTTCACAGTCCTTTATTCTGCTTTTTTAGGAATGAATCACTAAGTGCTCCAGAAATAAGAAAATAAGTTCTTCCTCTTGAAAAAAAAAATTATCGAAGTTTTTATAGACCTACTGTATTTAAAAGTATCAAAGAGGGTACCAAAAAGATCAAGGGTGTGTGGGGGACAGCACAGTGCTTCATTTACCGTGTGATGAATATGAATGAAAGGCAGAGGAATCTGGCAGAATCTAATAATGAATTTGACTTCCTGAATTCTATTATTATTCATCTCAGAGGAGAGAAATATCATAGCTTACTTATCTTGAGAGTAGTTTCAAAAATTCTAATATGAATATAGACTTTCCAGGGGAGATTAGCTGAGCAGTGCTTTAGAGAACCAAGAAACTTGCATTTTATTGCTGTGAAAATTAAAAATTGTAAAGAATCAAATCACTCACAAACACATATACTTATTCTTGGCAAAGACTACAATCTTGTTTGCAGGACACCATTGTCAGACATAGTAACATATGTCATGATGGCAGTTATTACTTAGCAAATTTTGTATTTTAATGTAAATACAAATTGGCATTGTTTAATTTACTTTTGTAGAAAAGCTAGGATGGTAATATACTGGGGTTTTTTTTGGCTGCCCCACATGGCTTGTGGGATCTTAGTTCCCTGACCAGGACTCGAACCAAGGCCAAGTGCAGTGAAAACACAGATTTCCTAATCACTGGACTCCCAGAAAAATCCCCTGGGTCATTTTTATGATCTTGAAAACAAAATTTTCTGTAACAGTGCTTTAGGAACCATTTCAGTTGTCAAACTGAATGTTATCCTAGGTGTATAGGGTGTGTCAAATTTTGTCATCTTTCTTTTCCATTTGTGTGTGTGTGTGTAAGTTATACAAAAGTCTAGAGTGTTTTGACACAATATATAGAGAGCAATAATGTAAATACATAAAAGAATTTAGCAATATTAGTAATTTTTTTCACTCATTCATTCAATACCTCTAAACTGCTCTCTGACTTAAAGTCCTGATTTAATAACCAAATAGACATTATTGAATGGTCTAGGATCTAGGATACAAAGTAGATATTATATGAGTTTATTTGAACTTTTAACTAATTAGAGACCATGTATTCATGTATATAAAAAGCTGTTTTATGCTTTGTTTCTGATTTTATATAATTTATTCTTTATGCATCTTTTTTTTCATCTGAGGTATTTACTTTAAACAAAAGTTTAAAAATAGAAAGAACACAGTTGTTGCTGAAAGATGCTGGTTAGACACTTGGCAAATTTCTAATGTAGCAATCATTGTGATTAGATCAGCAAATATATGGTACCTTTGAGGAGGAGGAACAATTTTGTAGGTTCAGAATAGTAAAACAGTGATGGAGCTGTGGAACTGCCATCAGAGCTAACATTTAGGAAATACGATACACTGTACCTTGCAATTGCAAGTATATATAGAAGCTATGACATGTTTGAAGAAAACTGATGTCTAAAAATTCACTTGTCATTTAGACAAGAAGTATTTATTGAACTCCCTTCTATTTTCCCAGTCTTGCTAGTCTTTGATAGGAGTACAAAAAAAAAAAAAAAGAGAGAGAGGGAGAGGTAAGATTTGCCTCTTTTAAGGAGCTACAGCCTAGTTGGGGAAACAAAGATTTGCAGATCTGTAGTAATAGCAAGCAAATTATAAGACAATATGAAATCCTAATTACATGACAAAATGAAATCCAAATTATCATTTTATGGTACAGATAAATATGTGTGAAAGTCGCTCAGTGGTGTCTGACTCTTTGCAACCCCAATGGGCTATACACAGTCCATGGAATTCTCCCAGCCAGAATGCTTGAGTGGGTAGCCTTTCCCTTTTCCAGGGGATCTTCCCAACCCAGATATTGAGTCCAGGAATCCTGCATTGCAGGCAGATTGTTTACCAGTTGAGCCACAAGGGAAGCCCACAGATAAATATATAGAACCTTAATTTAAAAATAAATATTCCCAGTGAGCTAAAGGTAGGCTTGATCAGGCACTCAACATTTAGTTTAAGTAGGAGGGAAAAAAATAAAATCTTAACTTGCTTATATCTTAATATTATATGCATAGACATGTAAACTTAAGTTTTATACAGTATTTTAATGGAAAAAGAATAATTTCTAGGCAAGGACTAATATTATTCCAGGCTACTATGGACAACATAAAATAAATGGAAAGCTAAAACTGAGGGTTTTGAAAAACCAATTTCATTTACTATAAACTTTTTAAAATGACTTCAGAGGATAGTGCTTCTTTTTGTTTCTTTATTCTGTAGACACTTCTTCAGTGAGAGACATTTACCCATGGTGTGTTCCTCCATTTATGTTTGACAGTTTTGGCAGGCACTGTAGCTTATAAAATCTTTGCGTCACAAGTCTAGGTCTTGGATGGCCTTGGGAGGTTTCCATCCTTGAATTGTTCATATTTCATAAACTCTGGACTTCAAGTGCACTTCTCACTTCGAGATTTCCATCTGAGTTTCAAGCCCCCATAGCTTCTCTCACCATTGTAGATAATTTCTCTGTTGTAAGTCTCTTAAACTAGATTTATTGGTTGGCTAGGTTGCTGTATATTACCAGGTACTTGGTTTTATATACATAGTAAATGCTTTAAGATAAAAGTTACCATATACAGGTATATGATAAATATTGTTTTATTACTTGAACAGAAATTAGACCATTAGTCAAGATAGGTAACTATCAAGTGATTTCCATGACAAAATAAAATATGATTTACATCACCAAATACACCATACCTTTCCTGAGAGAGGAACTTTAAAAAAAATATGACTTCTTACATTCTTACTTTTGTAAAAAGAAAAACGTGTGTGTGTGTGTGTGTGTGTGTGTGTATATATATATATATATATCCCTTATTCTATTAAGGCTTGATTCATCTTTTATTAGATAGAAATGCCCACTATACAATGGTACATCACAGCCTAGCCTAGGGATTACAAAAATTTGAAGAAAACGTGTTTGTGTATAGTAACTTGCCTTCTCAGAGCAAATGTTCCGTTCCCCCTGGTTTTATTTTTAGAGATTAGATCAAATATGCCTTCTTTTTATATGTAACACTTCTATATTACTTTATTTGATGATTAGTTTTGTTTATAAACTTTCTGGTAGAATAATAATTAGAAGGTTGCTTTCAACAAGTTTATTCTTTAAAGTTTTCCCAAAGTGTCATAATAAATATATCGCAAACTCTAAGAAAAAAATGGATATCCAAATCATTTTAATATTTACATTGAAATTTCTGTTGTAAAAATTGAAGAACTGACTCATTAGAAAAGACCCTGACGCTGGGAAAGATTGAAGGCAGGAGGAGAAGGGGACAACAGAGGATGAGATGGTTGGATGGCATCACTGACTTGATGGACATGAGTTTGAGCAAGCTCTGAGAGTTGGTGACGGACAGGGAAGCCTGGCATGCTGCAGTCCATGGGGTCACAGAGAGTTGGACACAATTGAGCGATTAAACTGAACTGATTCTGACCAGTGTGAGGTGGTACCTTACTGTAGTTTTGATTTGCATTTATCTAATGATTAATGAGTGAACCCCAGGAGTTGGTGATGGACAGGGAGGCCCGGCGTGCTGTGATTCATGGGTTTGCAAAGAGTCAGACACGACTGAGCAACTGAACTGAACTGAACTGAACTGAATGATTAATGATGTTGAGCATCTTTTCATGTGCCTATTGGCAGTCTTACATCTTCTTTGGAGAAATGTCTATTTAGGTCTTCTGCCCATATTTTTTTTTAAATTTAATTGGAGACTAATTACTTTACAGTATTGTGGTGGTTTTTGCCATACATTGACATGAATCAGCCATGGGTGTACATGCATTCCCCATCCTGAACCCTCCCTCCCACCTTCCTCCCCATCCGGTCCCTCTGGGTCATCCCAGTGCACCAGCCCTGAGCACCCTGCCTCATGCATCGAACCTGGACTGGCAATCTATTTCACATATGGTAATACAAATGTTTCAAGGCTACTCTCTCAAATCATCCCACCCTCGCCTTCTCCCAGAGAGTCCAAAAGTCTCTTCTTTACATCTGTGTCTCTTTTGCTGTCTCACATATAGGGTCATTGTTACCATCTTTCTAAATTCCATATATATTTCTGCCCATATTTTGATTGGGATTTGTTGTTTTGTTTGTTTGTTTTTCTGTTAATGAGTTGTGTCAGCTGTTTATATATTTTGGAAATTAAGCTCTTGTTAGGAGAAGGCAGTGGCACCCCACTCCAGTATTATTGCCTGGAAAATCCCATGGACGGAGGAGCCTGATAGGCTGCAGTCCATGGGGTCGCTAAGAGTCGGACACAACTGAGCGACTTCACTTTCAGTTTTCCCTTTCATACTTTGGAGAAGGAAATGGCAACTCGCTCCAGTGTTCTTGCCTGGAGAATCCCAAGGATGGTGGAGCCTGATGGGCTGCCATCTATGGGGTCGCACAGAGTCAGACACGACTGAAGCGACTTAGCAGCAGTAGCAGCAGTCACATCATTTGCAAATATTTTCCTCCCATTCTGTAGGTTATCTTTTCCTTTTGTTTATACTTTCTTTTGCTATGCAAAATCTTATAAGTTAGATTAGGCCCCATTTGTTTGTTTTTGGTAGACTGACCAAAGAAAACATTGGTACGATTTATGTTAAAGAATGTTTTACCTTTGTTCTCTTCTAGGAGCTTTATGGGGTCATGTCTTATATTTAAGTCTTTAAGGCATTTTATTTTTGTGTATGTTGTGAGGGTGTGTTCTAACAATAGATTTCTGTCTTTCCCAAAACTACTTGCTGAAGAAACTGTTTTTTCTCTGTTGTATATTCTTGCCTCTTTTCTCGAAGATGAATTGACTGTAGCTGTGTGAGTTTATTTCTGGGATCTCTGCTCTGTTCCATTGATCCATCTGTTTGTGCCAGTACAGTGCTGTTTTAATTACTACAGCTTTGTAGTATTGTCCGAAATCTGGGAGCGTTATACCTCCAGCTTTGTTCTTTTTCCTTAGGATTACTTCGGCAATTCTGGGTTTTTTAGGGTTCTATATATAAATTTTAGGCTTATTTGTTCTAGTTCTGTGAAAAATGTCATGGGTAATTTGATAAGGATCACGTTAAATTTATAGATTACTTTGAGTAGCACAGCCATTTTAACAATATTCTTCCAATCCAAAAGCATGGAATGTCTTTCCATTTCCTCGAATCACCTGCTGTTTCCTTTATTAATTTTTTTTATTTCTCAGAATATAAGTCTTTCACCTCCTTGATCAGGTTTATTTCTAAGTGTTTTATTTATTTTGTGATGTGATTTTATTATTCTTTTATTGATACTTTCCAGTTCTGATACTTTATTGTTAATGTAAAGAAACACAACAGATTTCTCTATATTAATCTTGGTGAGTCTCTGGTTTTTAATTTAATATGTAATTTTAGGTTTTGCTGTTTTTTTGAGAGGAAAAACTTATTTATTTAGAAATATAAAGAGAGATTGGGAAAGAACAGTGTAGTAGGAAAATTAGTGGAGAAAAGAGGCTGAATAACTTGGTTTACGTGGAAAACCAATAAAGTTCCAAGACAAGGAACCTGCACCGTCTATGTAGGCTACCGGCACCTGCTTAAATAGCGGAGGGTGCCCTGCCTTGGGCTTCCTCTCGCATGGGTCTTAGAAGCCAGGGCAAATAAGTAGACTCGATGAGCCTCCACGCTCCAGATGGGAATTCAGCCAGAAAAATGAGAAAAGGACGACATAGGGGAGCCAAGCATCGGTGCCAGACCCCTAGGTTTTGCTTTGTTGTTATACTGGAAATAAATTTTGAGGGGAAAAGATAATGAGACGTGGCATATTATTTTTTAAATCTTTTCCTCTGACTTCTAAGCAAATTTGAATATCTCAAATGTGGCTTTTCTCCCCTTATTTCCCCCTTTTGTATGCTTTCTTACATCTCCCATTTTTCTTTTCTTTTTTCTACTCTTCTCCAGAGTCAACAACACAGAGTTATTGTACTCTGCTGCTGCGGCTGCTGCTGCTAAGTCACTTCAGTCGTGTCCAACTCTGTGCGACCCCATGGATGGCAGCCCACTGGGCTCCTCTGTCCATGGGATTTTCCAGGCAAGAATACTGGAGTAGGGTGCCATTGCCTTCTCCGTACTGTATTGTACTCTATTCATCCCTAATTTATCTTGACCAAGGCAGGGATCGAACCTCTGTGGCCTGCAGTGGAAGCATGGCATCTTAACCACTGGACCACCGGGAAAGTTGCTACTTTAACAACTCTTATTGAATTTGTAGTCTTCTTTAAGATATTGCTAGAATTTGATGGGAAAGAGATGGGGAGGGCACACCTAATTTATCGTTTGTACCTAATATGTTATGCTCTTTCAGTGTCTTTCTTTGTTGCTTGCTTTAGGCACTCTTGCCCTGTTATGCAAGCTGACTTTTTCCCTGAAAGATTTTTTTTTCTTTGCCAGTTAAACATCTTTCCATACACTTGATACTTTGCTCCAAAATGGAGAGAAAGATCCTAGAATCCTAATAAAACTATTGTAAATTAGTTCCTGGGCATTCTCTAAGCCATTAAATGTGATTTGTTTTTCTCCTTCTCTGGTAAGTTCCTTTTGGAAAACCAAATAATTCTGAGGTGGCTATCTTTTGTTTTCTCTCCCCTCTTTTGTTTATCAGTAGTGATTTTTATATTCCATATTGGATGGGTTTACCCACTGCTGTTTCTACCTCTAATTGCTCTTCACTATTTAACATTAAGGCAGCATGTCTCCTTCTAAATTTCATCCAAATAGTGCTGCAAGGGGTCACTGACTTGTCCAGATTCCCTGAAAGTGTAATTTAGGATATATCCCTGCTGGATGGTCAGTTGCCACAGTAAATCTTGCTTTTCTTCTTGATGCTGCTCACTGAATCTTCTCTCCTCCTCCTCTTTTCCCATGTTGCAGTCACAAAATCCCTGTTCTTGTCCCAGCTCTTGTTTCTTATCTTGTCCTGAGGACAGAGTGAAAACTTTTTGGTAAAGCTAAATCTAAAACTCTCCCTTCTACTTTTTTGATAAATGTCCATTTTTTTTCTCTCTTTTTAAAAATTTATTTGGTTACACCAGGTCTTAGTTGTGGCACGCAGGATCTTTGATCTTCGTTTACAGCATGTGGGATCTTTAGTTGCAGCATGTGAACTCTTATTTGCAACATATGGAATCTACTTCCCTGACCAGGGATCAAACCCAGGCCTCCTTCTTAGGGAGTGCAGAGTCTTAGACACTGGACCACCAATGAAGTCCCTCAATTTCTCATTTATATGAAAAAGATAATAGATCTTTATAGTTAGTTGTTTTTACTAAGCTTTTTCTTGGCAAAATAAAAAGTTGGTAGCACTTTATCAGACCTCTCATTTTGTTTTGAATTTTACTAATCCAGGAAAGCCTAAACTCAGTTTCCTTAAGGTTTTATCTTTCTCTAAGGTTTTTTGATGCTAAGGAGAATGGCCTTATATTAATAAAGGAAAAGGAAGATTAGCAGTGTGAATTAGATTTAAGGAAATGGTCATTACATTATATGTTAAAATGTGGTGCTCTACAGTAGGGAACAGAATAGGTAAAAATACATTGGATTCAAAGAAAATTGAGAGTGGCTATCAAGAGATACAGTGAGCCTGAAGATAGACTTTAAGAAATGAATACTCGATAGACGTAACATAAGAATGAAAAATAAGAAAGGCGTATAATGAGGGAAGAACAGAGTACCCTTATGTCTTAATCTTAGAGAATACCCTCATTTTTAGTCTTGGAAGAATAAGGACCAGTGAAAACACCAGAACTTAAGAAAACCTAAATATTATACTGGTAGCCAAAAGATCATCAAGAAAGAAAAGCTGCTCACTACAGTGAAAAGCTGTCAAATGAGCATTAAGCAGAAAGTGACCTTTAGGAAAGGTCATTGGATTGGTGATGAAGACATCTCTAGAAAACCATGGTAAATCCTCAAAAGAATAGAGGGGTTAAAAGAAAATTGAGTTTGAAAGTTCAGCTTAAGTTACAATGAGGAATGAGTACTGAGCAAACCAATCCTGTACAAATAACAGTAATAACTGTGCAACATACAAACAAAATAATTATCTGAGGACTTTGGATATGAACTTGGCATATTTTGGAGAGGCGTCAAAATGTGGAGCATATAATTGGCTCAGAGTAAATTCACAAGTTTTATTTGGCTTTGTCTTGAGGGTGGCCACAGTTCTAGTGGCTGAAATTCCAATTGAAAGCCTACCACCATCCTGGCTGCAAGAACCAGAAAGGAAATTGAGCCCAGAATAACAACTGTCACCAGAGTGGGAAGAAGCCCCATAGAGGAGAGAGCCAGAGAAAATGAACTCAAAGTTCTGTGTTTAAACTAAGCCTAAGTCTCTGGATCTCCCCAAAACCAAGGATGTGTGGGCACACTGAAAGCAGTTTGCAGCTAAAGCATAAAGGAATGAGCTGAGATCTGAGCTGCTGCTCTTCAGAGGAGTGACAGTGTGGAGTCTGCATCTAAACAGTCTAACTACCTGGCAAAAACAAAACACATCAACACCCTTTGGCACCATGAAATAGTGTCTCCCCAATGTAATATTCACAATGTTTAGGGTATAGTCCAAAATTTTTCAACATATGGTGAGTCAAGAAAATATTACCCAGTTTCAAGGGAACATATAGCAATCATGAGATAATGTACCGAGATGATCCAGACAGGGATTTTCAGTCAGCTACTATAACTATGTCCAGTTGTCTATTAGGTATTTAGGAAAGCAGGTAGAGAAATAAGGTTTTGAAAGGATAGAATTAACAGTAAGGTACTCCAGTTATGCATTGTCAGATGGTTAGCTTTTAATGACAACGTTGAGAAACACTGAAATTTTGGTTAAGAAACTGTTGCCAAATTTCCTCTTAGAATACGTGAACTGGTTTATAAAGCTTCAGTAAATCTATCCAGGTGATTTTGGGGTTTAAATTTCTTCTTGACATTCTTGAGCACAAAAAAAAGAGGCCATACCAAAAGTTTCTTCCCCCAGGTAATATTTAAACATCAAAACTTGGCTTATAACTATGCTTCACTGAGAACTATATTTGTTACATGACAGACAAGTTTTAGAATCTTAAAATTAGTTTCCATTGATGCAATGTGTAAGTGTTACCCATCTTCCTCACCGTGCTAGGTGAAGTGAAGTGAAGTGAAGTGAAAGTCGCTCGGTAATGTTCACTCAGTAATGTTCAACTCTTTGTGACCCCATGGACTATATATAGTCCATGGGATTCTCCAGGCCAAAATACTGGAGTGGGTAGCCTTTCCCTTCTCCAGGTTAGATAACCTTAATATTTTACTTCTCTAGCAATTAGGACCTATAAACCAAGAAGGTGGAAGCCTGGGGCAGTAAGACATGGGTTCCAATTGTAAACCCACTCCAGGATTCTTGCCTGGAGAATCCCATGGACAGAGAAGCCTGGTGGGCTACAGTCCATGGGGTCGCAAAGAGTTGGACACAACTGAGCGACTTCACTTACTTACTTTCTACTAGACGATAGACAAATTATTTGACCTTTCCAAAGCCTTAGTAACTGTTGTTGTTTAGTCTTTAAGTCCTGTACGACTCTTTGCAACTCCATAGACTGTAACCCACCAGGCTCCTTTGTCCAGGGGATTTCCCAGGCAAGAATACTAGAGTGCGTTGCCGTTTCTTTCTCCAGGGGATGTTCTGGACACAGGGATTGAACCTGCACCTTCTGCCACCAGGGAAGCCACCAGGGAGGCCTCTAGCAAAGCCTCTAGCAAGTGTTAAAATAGAATTCAAGTATTAATACTTAATTCACAAGATTGAGCTTCCTCGGTGGCTCAGTGGTAAAAAATCCATCTGCCATAAGAGATGCAAGTTCAATTCCTGGGAAGATCCCTTGCAGAAGTAAGTGGCCAACCTACTCCAGTATTCTTGCCTGGAAAATCCCATGGTCAGAGGAAACTGGTGGACCACAGTCCATTGGGTTGCAAAGTCAGACACGATTTAACGACTAAATAACAATTCACAAGATTATGTGGATTAAGTTAAATAATATATGCACGTTGCTTAAATAACAGCTGTTTTCATGAAGATATTCTCTGTTCACCATGGTAATGATAAAACATAAAGCAAGTAGTTAGTGAAAAGAATTTTCCCAGATTATTTTGTTTTAAATGTAGTCTTCAGGAAAGGGGTGAGGGAAGTATGGGAAACCTTACTTTTTAAAATTAATCATTTATTTTCTGTTCCACATAAAAAGGCATTCCCAATTAGATATAATTATTTGTTAAAATTCAGCAAGACAACTTTTTCTGATGTTTTATTGTAACATTGAGTTGATAGTAGTTTGGGGGTATTAACATTAAACCAAAACCCTATGAAGCACTTGGAAATAATTGAGATATTTAATATTATTTTTATATTGTTTATTTTCTTGTCACTTCCTTCAGAACTCTGGGATGGATCCCGTCTTGCCCTGGAATTGTTCCTGCACTGGCAGTGGATCTGCCTAGCATAGTGCATCATGCAGAACCAATAAGGCTCCTAGAATTTGTGCTCCTCTTGCTTTTCTAGATTTTCAGTAATACTACTGAGAGTGAGAGAACCATAGATTTCACATGGCCATAAGTTCTTATAAACACAATTTCTATGTATTTTTTTAAATTATATTTTGTCTTCAAACTTTTAATATGCTTTTATATTCTTATAAAATCTCTTGTAACTTTTTTGTTCCTATTTTCTACTTTAAGCTCTTCCCTTTCTCAGTCCATTTTTGTCTCAGGATATCTAAACTAATAAATGCAACCTCAGTTTCTCCTTTAACATTTCATTCTTGGTTTCAGAAATCTAAGTGATAACTGAATCCTTATTTTCAGTTTATTTTTCCATTGCTCATTTTTCTTTTTCTGTAGTAAATTTTATTAAGCTAGTGCTTGTAACTATTCCACAGTTTATATTCCCTTTACTGATCCATCCCATCTCACCTTGACTTCTTGGTTGATATGGGTTCCAAGTGAAAACATAGCTCTCTTTTCTGTTTTAAAAGCATAATCTCAGAAGTAAAATCAAATATAGCCTACACTCAGTGGCCTGAGATACCGGAAAATAAATATTCCTTTTGCACGAAAGGATCTCAGCTAAATTTAGAGAGAATCTTTGATATGAATCCTAGAATAAAGTGATAATCATTGCTATAGTTCAAATACGTATCATTGAAGACTTACCACCTTTATTCAGTATTAGCCTTGTAAAGTTAAGATTCCTTCCATATGAGAGAATATGCCCTAAAAGTATTGAAGAGTTTGAAATAACTCAGTTTAATTTTGCTGACTTCAGTTGTTCAAAATTTTTAGAAACTAATGATTTTTAAGAAAAACTACTAAGACTCAACTAATAATTCTGATTAAAGTGGTTCTTTGCATTTCTTCTTCTCCCTTAGCTTTTTGGGAGGTATAAATTGACAAATAAAAATTATATATATCTACAATGTGTAACATGTTTTGATATATGTATACATTCCACAGTCAAGCTAATTAACATATCTCTATCACTTCATGTAATTATTTTTATTTTTTATTGTGGTAAAAACATTTAAGATTTATACTCTTAGCAGATTTCGAGTATACAGTATAGTAGTATTAACTGTAGTTGTCATACTCTGCTTTAGATCTCCAGAACTGATCCATCTTGCATGACTTAAACTTTGTACTCAACATCTCCCCCCACTTTCCCCCAAACCCTGGCAGCCACTGTTCTACACTGCTTCTATGAGTTTGACTTTTTTAGGTTTCACATATAAGTGAGATTGTGCTATATTTGTTTTTCTGTGCCTGTCTTATTCCACATAACATAATGTCCTCTAGATTTATCCATATTGTCTCAAATGACAGAATTTTCTTCTTTTTTAAAGCTGATGTCTTCAGCCTTAAAATATGTATGTGTGTATGTATACACACACAATATTCTATTGCATATATACCACGTTTTCTTTCACTACTTATCCATCATCAGTTGACACATAGATTGAATTCATATGTTTGCTATTGTGAATCATTTCTGTATTTTTTACATTGATTTATAAAAAGAACAAAATACTTTTAGTGCCAGATATTAAAAAGGCAGGCATTGGGGGAGATATACATTTCTTTCTTTGAAATGTTGATGTGTGACAAATCTTGGATTCCAACACAAAAATATTTGCCGTTATCATATGCATTAAGAATAAGAAGGTTTTGGACTAATGAAATATTAGCACTTTTTCATTTTTCTCCTTCTTAAATATCTTTGCATATTTAACTAGGTCTTGAACAGAACATTTTTTTATATATACTACTCATCTATGAGAAACCTAAATTGATTTACACTAAAACAAATTCTCCCAATTTACATAAGAGGAAATTTAAGGAATCATTTCACAACGTCTTCCAACTGTTTCAAATGGGTTTATCTTAATGATTTAGTTGAATGACTTATCCAGTGCCATACTGGAAGTGTAAATGAAAAGTACGACGTGTAAAACTCTTATTTCAGTATTCATTCCACAAGTTCGCCATTTCCAAACTAGTACTTGGAACAGTTTGTAATGTTAAGTATTTTAAGTTTTAGTACCTCGAAATAAATTCATTTGTTGAATGATTTCATGTTAAAACCTCCTAAAATACAACGTTCAGAGTTTTCTTGCTTCCTTATCTGAAGTTGTAGTAACTTCAACTTCTTGCAGTACAGGACCCACCTGGATAATATTTGAAAATAGCAAAATATTAGTTATCTTTTCTAATGTTTACTTACTCTCTGAAATGCTCACAAAACTGAGTAGTCTTCATTAGGTAAGATAATTTTACCATTTAAAAGAAATTCTGAGCTTCTGAGTTGCTATTAACTATACTAATCTTAAATCCTATGAGAAAATAGATGATCTTTTTCAGAAAATTGCGCTTGATTGCTACAATGGAAAATAACATTAACTTTCTCTACCCATTCTAGATAAACCCTGCTTCAAAATGTCACTGAATTACTTTCCTTTGTTTTTTTTAACTAGCATATTAAGATCTCTTGAATTTTCTCTTGGGATGTGGGAAATAAAAATTTCATTTGAAATGTATCAATAGTAGCAGAAATAATAGTAAGTAGAGCCGTTCCTAACTCCAAAGAAGCTTGAAATCCTTAATTTAGATGCTTCAGAGATTCCTCAGTAAGTCTGTCTTCCTTTACCCCCTGCCAGTACAAGCCAGGAATCTTTTCCAGATAAATTCAGAAGTAAGTCGAGTTATTTGGCAAGCCAAACAAAAATTCATCATTCTTTTCCTACCTTTTTCTTCACCTCTTTCTCCCCACCCTCCAGCCATTAGTCTTCAGGCTTTAGTTTCAGAAGCAATCATTCCTACTTCATGTCTGAATCAGTATACTTTGAAAACTGGAATAGTCTTCATCACTGTTTTCTTTAACTATCTTCATTTTCAGGCTAAAATCATAGGAGTTACTTCTCTGGTTATTTCTAGCTCCTAAGAGAGGTTTTTTTTTTTTTTCCATGTTGAGAACTTGAGATACTAAATTTTAAAAAGAGATTATTAATCAGTTTAATCACCTTTTTTATTATTTAAGTTGTCAGATGTTTCTGCTCTCTTAATATTACCTCTTCTCTATTTTGTTACCATAGGTTTAATACAACCTTTTAAGAAGTTTTTATTCTTGTAGTGTCCTGACATGATTGGTTAGCTTTAAAATGTTGCCTTTTTGCCTCTTCCACACTAAAATCTACTGAGTGTTCTAATTGCACATAACACTAAAGAAAAACCTTGTCTACCACTTTTAAAAACAAACTGTGAATGTGAAAATGTCTTTTATATGACTGCTTTGTAAAGCTCAGTGTGTGCATACATGCATGCTTAGTCACTTCAGTTATGTCCGACTCTGGACAGTATCCCACTAGGCTCCTTCATCCGTGGGATTCTCCAGGCAAGAATACTGGAGGGGTTGCAGTGCCCTTCTTCAGGGGATTTCCTGACCCAAGGATCAGATCCATTCTCCTTCATCTCTAGCTTTGCGAGTAGCTTCGTTACCCACTGAGCCACCTGGGAAGCCATACAACTCAACAAAGCAGTTTTAATCCGGAAGAAGAAATGGCCTCAATATTGCAGACAAAAAATATGCATCAACAAGTGATCTTTGTTTTACCTCAGTATGAAAACATAATATATAAAATCACATATGTTTGTGTTGCCAAGATTATATTTTACTACTTACTATAAACCAATAACACTATTTTACAAATGTTAAGCAAACACTAGTATTTAGGAAAAGCTGGAAAAGTAGAACAATAAACTGAAGAAATTGGAGAAGATACGAATTTTAAGAAAAACAACCTAGAATCAGATTTTTCCCTAAAGAACAAACAGTACTCTTAAGAAATTGAAAGAACCTATTGAAAAGTAAGATTATAAGGGAGCTGTACTCAGGTGGTAAGCAATGAAGTAAAATTATCCATGTTAGTAATAGCTGCAATACCCTTAATTGAATAAAATCTGAAAAGTCACTTAATACAAAATACTGATTTGAATTTGAACTTAAATAAGATCTCATGCAGTCTGGCCAAATTATAAATAACTGAATAATAATAAGATTTTCTCAAATATTTGAATTTATCAATTTGTAGTTTTAAAAGGTCCACAAAGTTCTTTAGGTGTGATGGAAGATTTTTAAAAATCTAAACTACGCAGTGGATGACTGCATGTTCTTTCATGTTGACTTCTGTGTCATGATAAGTGTAATACCAGTGGGAGCCACAGGGTGGTGGCAAGAACTTGTGTTAAAGGAGCTTAAGTTCATAATTGCGCTGTCTTTAAAAATGCTTGTTAAATGCTAAAGGGCTGTAACTTGGTTTTCTTTATTCCTCTTACACAGCTGCATTTCTCCTCAAAGAATCTATAGCAAAATACAAAGACATTGACTTAGATGTATAGACCAGTAATGGAAAAGAAGTAAACTCACATGGATTTTTTTCCTAAAGTTTCTAGTCATGTCAGATGCTTGGTGATCAGAGTAGCAATTTCATCAAGGTATGAATTTGAGGAAATTCCTTGCATTATCAATACTGGAAACAGTATTGAAGTTACCAGAAATACTTCATGACTTCATCTTGTTTTTCTACTTTCACTTTTCTTTTTCCACTGAATGTTCTCGTTTTTTAAAAATCTGTTGTAATATACACATATGTATGGGGCTTCCCTGTCTGATGCCTTATCTTTGAAGTAAACAAAGAATCTGCCAGCAGTGCAAGAGACCAGGGTTCAATCAATGGGTCAGAAAGATCCCCTGGAGAAGGGAATGACTGCTTACTCCAGTATTCTTGCCTGGAGAATCCCATGGACAGAGGAACCTGGTGGGCCACAATCATGGGGTCACAAAGAGTTGGACACGACTGAGGGACTAACACTTTCACTTTAATATATATAAACATATATATATGTAAAACTAAACTTACTTTTCATTGAGGAAGATAGATTTTCCATTGTTTTCTGTTAATCCGTTCTCATTTGAGTTTGGAAGCAATTTAAAGTGGTAATCATTTTATATCTTTAAGGTAAGAAGACAAGAGGTTTCCTCTCCAAGAAAAGAAACTTCACCAAGGAGTCTTGGCACTCCTTTATTCCATGAAAGGTATCCTTCTCTGCCCACTCTACAGATTATAAGTATTGAAATACATTTCTATTTACATATTTAAGTTTTTAGCAATTGTAAGAAACAGCAGCCTTTTGAAACTAGAAGAGATGAACTCAAGGCTTCTCCATGTTAAAATGACCTAAATAAGTCATATAGTTAATATCAGAGATGGTTCTAAAAACTGAATTCTCTGAAGTTCTCCTATTTCAGTAGAATAAGTATTATGGCCACATCATTTTATATGGATAGATCTTTAACCTTTTCAATGTGAAAAATAAAAAATTAAGTTTTTTCTGTTTAAAATATCCACAGAGGACAAAAAGTCAATACATTGCAGTTTCTAATGTAAGAATGAGACAGCCAGCATAAGTGGATTATTATGAATAAGGAGACATGCTAGTTTGTGCGATATGTATGTATTAGAACTTTATCACTCACTTTGTGCCTGGCTCACCAAATATTAAATTTGTTTTAGGAAATATTATCTAGGAATTTAAAATGATATTTTTAAACTTGAACCTTTCAGTAATTATTTTGTGGTACATTCAAAGGTGCTTGTAAATTCAATCATGATTTCTAAAATTTGAAGATACAGTCTTTACATTTTAAAATGTTGATTTATTTTTAGAAGCTATATAGAGAAGACTTTCCGGGATCTGAAAGAAGAATTTCATAGAATATGCTTGCTGGCTAAAGCACAAAAAGACCACTTAAGCAAACTTAATGTACCAACCATTGCAACTGGTAAGGTTTGATTTAATATACAGTAATGTTAATTTTATTGGTTGAAATTGATTTATTTTTGATTGTGAAAATATTTCTTAATGCTTATTAAGTACTGAGGATTGTGACTTGTGCCTTTCACCACTTATAATGGGTAAGTGCTGTTTAATTCTGTAATTATTAATTATATAATTATTGGCCTCTTCCCTGTCTATTTTGTGTGGTGCTGTACAGATTGAATTGATTGACATAATTACTAATCCTCTTAATAAGAAGTCCTACCTTGGAAAAATAAATATAGGCTATATCTCTCAAAATCTTCAATTGCTATTGGGTATCTTATTAAAATTAATTGATATATTAGTAAACAACCTACAAGCTACACTATCATATATGAGCTAAATAAAATTATAACATTAGATTTGTTTTTTAACTTCTGCCTGAAAGTTAATTGGACACCATAGATACATTCGTCTAATTTGAAGAAATGAACATTTCACCTTTTATTAGTCCAGTTCTGTTGAAGGCACAAAGTGCAAATTTAGTATAAAATACAACTCAATAGGAATATCTGTTTTACAGATATAGTTTGGTATGGTTTTTAAAAGCTCTACCCTTCCCTAAAACCCCAGACAGACTTCCTGGTATTTGCTTCAGTAGTTAAATATGAGTAACAAAATACCAAGAATTGAATTTGGCTACCAAGCACCTCTGTAAACAAAAGGAAGGTAAACTGATCACTTATAATGATAAATTCTCCTTTACCCTTGTGATCTGAGATATTCTGCATTCAGTTCCGAAGAGATGTGACGTACAGTTTTCAATCTGAAAGATGTTGCCGAAGTGCTAACACCCCTTTAATTAAAGATCACTTCCCATTTCTTAAAACTCATAGCTAGGCTATTTAAGAAGTCATTTTATTGTGTAAATTTACTTTTTGCTTACTACTACCATTTGGTTTTCAGAAAAGGTACACAGTGCTCCGTTGGAAAAGCAAAACAATCTTTGCTTTGTTGACAGACATAGTTTATACTTCTCTTCCTTTTGCTGTACTTCCCCAGAAAAAGCTCCGATTTTTTACACTTTAATTTCTGTCATTTTCATGAGAAATTTATCTTTTCTACAGACTGAAAACACTAGGTACTTCTGAAGTAAAAGAATTATCTTTATTTAAAAATCTACTAGTTATAGAGATGTAGTACCTAAGAAATCATAAACATGCCTCTTTGAGCATCAGCATCTTATCAAAACATTGTAATGGTGACATATTCATTGTTACACAGAGAACCTACCCATTATCAGTGGCATAATACTTTGACCATTTTTAAGTTACACAGGTCTAAATCTGAGTATGTATCTGTCAACTGGAATACTTAACAACTGGAGTGTTTAACTTCAATTTCTTTCCCACTATAAAACTGCTTCATAACAATATTCTTACGTTTTATATTAACTGTGTCACAAATAATAAATACAGCATTATTATTGAAATATTTTAGGTCTTTTGTGCTACAAACTCCAGTGAAGTTTTCTGACTCCAAATAAACCACAATATCAAATATTATGCTTCTGAAAGGAGTAGATCAAAGGGGGAAAAAAGAAAAAGATATGTTTGGAGATGGGTTGAGGAAGATGCTTGCCTGTTCAGGTTTATTTTAAGGGTGAACACTACGTTGAATACAAATATAAAGTAACTGTTTTAATGTGATTTGCATAATATAGCTGGAAAGAGTATATTTAACATGATTGTCCCCTGTGTTATTTTTTGTTAAAATTTGATTTTTACTTTTAAGAAACATAATTCATAAATTGCTGATTTAGTAGAATTATAAATTTTCTTTTAATTTTTTCTTCTCATCCACATATGACAGTAACCTTGAGGTAGGATAAAGATAAAATGTATGCTTAAGCAATTATGGCTTCAGGAAGAAGTACTATTTGGTCCATGAAGCAGGGTCATACTTCAGTGGGGATCAGGAGATGAGGATATAGGACTATAAGTTAAAACAACCGTCAGATCTTTTTCTTTTGTCATATACCAGATAATTAAACGGAGAAGTAGTCCAAATGGACAGCCTGTTCTTAAAATTCAGAAATCTAAAATTTAGAGATAAGTGTCCTTGAAGTAAACAAAGTAGAAAGACAATTAGCTCACCTAATCATATTTCTTAGTATAGTGTCAGAATGACAAGTGCTTTCATGCAGCTTGAGTTCTAAATTTTCTAAGCTTAGATTTCTAGTAGCCTTAGAAATCTTAGGTTTAAACAAAAAATTTTTTTTCTGTTTAAATAGTAACTCTCATTGCTTGAACAGATTAATTCAGAAGATTAATATGCTGAGAGGTATGCCAACTAGCTATACTGAAAGAAAATATATGCTTTTTTACACTTGTTTGGGTTTTCTATGTTTTGTTCACAAAGGGGATAGACCTACTTCTGGAAAAGAAACTTAAAGCACATTTCTATCATTTTGGAGGTTCTTTTCTATAATGTAGAAAGCAGCACGTTCAATGTGTCATAATGATTCAGAACACAGGCTCTAGAGTTAGGCTGCTTGAGTTCCAGTTCCAGATCTACCACTCATTCATTAGCTGTGTAGCCCTGGAATTAACCCCTGAATTAACACACATACAGTGGTTATAAGTGTGTGGCACATAGAAGTTCTGTTAGTATTAATAGTTGTCATTAGCAGCAGCAGCAGATTCTTTTGCATTCGCCCTGTTCTCTTATTGAAGAACATTTAGATAAGTGTTTCCTCCTTCTCAGGTGTTAACAAAATTTAGTTACCTCAAGAGGTGGTTTTCCTGATTTATTATTTGCAATTAGTAAGTGTAATCTACAAAGAAAGTACTATTTCCTAGAATTTCCTACCATTTTTTAAATCTACTACCAAGCAACATGACTGCTTGAGAGTTAATGGACTTTAAGAACCTCAGAGGACAAAGAAATCCTGCCAACCAGTTGTGCTTGATCTTAATTACTATACCACTTCCCTTGTGGCTCAGCTGGTAAAGAATCTGCCTGCAATGTGGGAGACCTGGGTTTGATCCCTGAGTTGGGAAGATCTTCTGGAGAAGGGAAAGGCTAGTATTCTGGCCTGGACACTCCAGTATTCTGGCCTGGACAATTCCATGGACTGTACGGTCCATGGGGTCACAAAGAGTGGGACACCACTGAGAGACTTGCACTTTGACTTTCACTCCTAGTTACAGACAGATTATCTAGCACATGTAGATTATTATACTAAGCTCCATGGAAAAGATAACACAGATTCATTCAGAATTCGTTTATTGAAGGCATACTGTGTGCAAGTTCTGAGCAGGATACTGGAGAAAGTGAGAAACAAAACAGTTTAGGAACTCAAGAAATCTACCTTAATGGGAGAAAGAGATAATTTTCAGAGGTTAAAATGCGGAGTGTTTAGAGATTTCTAGTAGCCTTAGAAATCTTAGGTTTAAACAAAAAATTTTTTTTCTGTTTAAATAGTAACTCTCATTGCTTGAACAGATTAATTCAGAAGATTAATATGCTGAGAGGTATGCCAACTAGCTATACTGAAAGAAAATATATGCTTTTTTACACTTGTTTGGGTTTTCTATGTTTTGTTCACAAAGGGGATAGACCTACTTCTGGAAAAGAAACTTAAAGCACATTTCTATCATTTTGGAGGTTCTTTTCTATAATGTAGAAAGCAGCACGTTCAATGTGTCATAATGATTCAGAACACAGGCTCTAGAGTTAGGCTGCTTGAGTTCCAGTTCCAGATCTACCACTCATTCATTAGCTGTGTAGCCCTGGAATTAACCCCTGAATTAACACACATACAGTGGTTATAAGTGTGTGGCACATAGAAGTTCTGTTAGTATTAATAGTTGTCATTAGCAGCAGCAGCAGATTCTTTTGCATTCGCCCTGTTCTCTTATTGAAGAACATTTAGATAAGTGTTTCCTCCTTCTCAGGTGTTAACAAAATTTAGTTACCTCAAGAGGTGGTTTTCCTGATTTATTATTTGCAATTAGTAAGTGTAATCTACAAAGAAAGTACTATTTCCTAGAATTTCCTACCATTTTTTAAATCTACTACCAAGCAACATGACTGCTTGAGAGTTAATGGACTTTAAGAACCTCAGAGGACAAAGAAATCCTGCCAACCAGTTGTGCTTGATCTTAATTACTATACCACTTCCCTTGTGGCTCAGCTGGTAAAGAATCTGCCTGCAATGTGGGAGACCTGGGTTTGATCCCTGAGTTGGGAAGATCTTCTGGAGAAGGGAAAGGCTAGTATTCTGGCCTGGACACTCCAGTATTCTGGCCTGGACAATTCCATGGACTGTACGGTCCATGGGGTCACAAAGAGTGGGACACCACTGAGAGACTTGCACTTTGACTTTCACTCCTAGTTACAGACAGATTATCTAGCACATGTAGATTATTATACTAAGCTCCATGGAAAAGATAACACAGATTCATTCAGAATTCGTTTATTGAAGGCATACTGTGTGCAAGTTCTGAGCAGGATACTGGAGAAAGTGAGAAACAAAACAGTTTAGGAACTCAAGAAATCTACCTTAATGGGAGAAAGAGATAATTTTCAGAGGTTAAAATGCGGAGTGTTTAGTCCTCAGGGCACCCACGAGTCATGACTAAACCAGTCTTGGGAAGCCAGAGCCAGCCATCCAGAGAAGTGAATGCCTAAGCCCAGAAATGAAGAGCATATAAGAGTGAGGTAAACAGTTACAGAAGGGGGCAGTTCAGATGGTCTGCACAGCACGTGCGAAGGCCCAAAGGCAAGAGGGCATGGCCTTTTGGACAGCTGTACCAAAGTTCATTAAAGCTGGGGCAAGGAGTGGAGCAGGTGTGGTGAAAGATGACAGCAGGAAGAGGTGATCAAGGATCAGTCATGCACAGTTTTATATGAATTTTAGGACTGAAGGTCTTAGGTAGCCATGAAAAGGTTTTATTGAGAAAACAACCTGACCAAATACATATTTTAGAAAAACTAAGGCAGGGTTCGGGAAAGCAGTGTAGATAATGGAATGGATATGAGAAAAATTTGGATGCAAGGAAGCAGTTCAAAGGCTGCTGTAGTTAATCCAGTAAGAGAAGATGGTACATACTAAAGAGAGGCAGAGGTATGTAACAGGATGAACTAAAGAAGCTGTTGGCATCGTGGCATTTGGACTATAATCATGTCCAAACAGTAAACATCTTGTGTTGGAATGTATCTTGGCAAAGAAGACAAAGGTGTTATGAGACTGTAAACACCAAAAGGAAAGGAAAAGAATGACATTTGTTAAGTGCTTACTGATCTGGGCAAACGCTGTATTGCACAGTGCTCTCTATACCCTGTCTGCTTAAATTGGCATCATTGGTTAATGTATAGCTTCACTGATGACTACCTTTTTATCATGCTGATTAAAAAAAAAGTCACCAGGCTTCCCTGGTGGCTCAGATGATAAAGCTTCTGTCTGCAGTGCAGGAGACCTGAGTCTAATCCCTGGGTCAGGAAGATCCAGTGGCGAAGGAAATGGCAACCCACTCTAGTACTCTTGCCTGGAAAATTCCATGGAGGGAGGAGCCTGGTGGGCTACAGTCGTGGGGTTACAAAGAGTTGGACACAACTGAGCGACTTCACTTTCACTTAAAAAAAAATTTTTTTTTTTTACCATTTGTCCATTTAATGAAGATATACATATTAGCAGGCTCCAGTTTCACTGTCTTCTAGAAGTAACATTGTGGGGCATAATTTAGCTTTTTCTAATCTCTCAATATCATCAACAAGGAGAGTGCTTTGACCATTTTTTTCTTGCATTGAGAAACATAGCCCTCGTTGGCCCCACACTGAACTGTACTCTGAGTTCTGCTTTTTGGTTTTTCTTGTCTCGTGCCTTCAGCTCTTACTGACAACTGCATCTGCTTTCAACAGCGCAGGTCCATGCCTTGTAGTTTGTTGCTTCTAACCAGCTATGAACTAGGCAGACATCAGCAAGCTTGTTAGAATGAATCTAAAATGAGAATAAGAGCAAAATTCACCTGTGGGCCTTGTGCCTCTAAACCTGACTCCTCAAAAGCACTATTTTCTTATTTTCCAATAAGGCTTTTGCCTATGTCCTTGAGAGCTGTATTTGTTGGAAAAGTATCTTCTAGATAAATGAGCTTTGGAGTTTCTAATATATACCTGATAACTTGAACTCTTGCCTGGAAAATCCCGTGGATAGAGGAACCTGGTTGGCTGCAGTCCATGGGGTCGCTAAGAGTCGGACACGACTGAGCGACTTCACTTTCACTTTTCACTTTCATGCATTGGAGAAGGAAATGGCAGCCCACTCCAGTGTTCTTGCCTGGAGAATCCCAGGGACGGGGGAGCCTGGTGGGCTACCATTTATGGGGTCGCACAGAGTCGGACACGACTGAAGCGACTTAGCAGCAGCAGTAGCAGTAGCAACTACCTTATCTAGAGAGGCCTTTTCTAAATGAGAAAATCCTATATTCACGTAGAGCTTTCTGAACATGCATCCTAAAATTTGATCCTTCTTTTGCTTCCAGTCTTTTCTCCCCCTAACACCCACCACCACCACTCCTTCACATAGAGTAGACAGTAGCTAAGCTGATTGATGATATATTAATATTTGTCACACAGACATGTTATAGGGGAGTAAATGACCTAATTCATACAGATTCTTAACCTGTACAGTATATTAATATATATATGACTGGTAAGGAGTTTCCCTTTTAATAACTTACTCTTCTAAGCAAGCTAACAGTTGCAGCTTCCATTACTGACAAAATGTTGAAATGTGTATACTATAAGCAAATGTTTTTAAGTGTAGAGCAGAATAACTGAACAAGACTCAAGGCTTACAGCACAAGACCTAGGAAAAGACAAAAGTAGTTAAACTGGGACTAGTAAGTTATATTCCAGTTCCCCCACTGGAGACTGCTAATATTTCTGTGTAAGATGGTCACAAATGTAAAAAAAAAATGCCAGTTGTCTTCAGTTACTATAAAAACCAATAGAAAAAATAATACTCATCTATCCAAAGCTAATTGAACATTCAGATTTTTAAGAATGATTGAAATGCGACTGTTTTCCTTTTGTGTTTTTTTCCCCGCAGAGACACAGTGCTCTATGCCTATACAGTGTACGGATAAAACAGATAAACAAGAAGTGCTGTTTAAGCCTCAGGCAAAAGATGATATAAATAGAGGTGCACCGTGCGTCACATCTGTCACACCAAGAGGACTGGGCCAAGATGAGGAAGACACATCTTTTGAATCACTTTCTAAATTCAATGTCAAGTTTCCACCTACGGACAATGACTCTACTTTCTTACATAGCACTCCAGAAAGACCCGATGTCCTTGGTTCTGTCACGTCTGAGACTGTGTGCCAGGATCAGTTTAGTATGGAGCCCAGAGACAATCCAGGAAACTTTGTCAAAACAGGAGAAACTTTATTTGAAATTCAGGAAATTGACCCCTTAGCTTCAGCTATACAAAACCTTAAAACAACTGACAAAACAAAACCCTCAAATACTTGTATTAGGACATCTCTGGATAGAGCTCCGTGTTTGCCACCTGGAGACCATAATGCATTATTTGTAAATACATTCCCACTTCAGGACCCATCTGATGCACCTTTTCCTTCACTCGATTCCCCAGGAAAAGCTATCCGAGGACCACAGCAGGTAACTGTTTTGCATTAACAAATATATTATGTGTGAAAACACATTTTGCCATGCATGCACAGATACGCATCTCTTTCAGGTTATCAGACATCTTTTTCAAACTACTGACTAGCCAAAGTTAAGCTTGCAACTAACAAAATCTAGGTCTTGTAATAAATGACATGAAATTTAAAAGATGATTATGGCAAAGGTCTGTTATAAAGTACCTTAAAATTTATGGCACATTTAAAAATACATGTAAACCTTCTCTATATCTAGTGTGTGTCATTATCTTACCTAGTCCCTGACTCAGATTTTTACTCCGTATCAGTGTTATAATAAGATTCTTTATTAAATGTCATTCTGTGAAGCAGATGCCATTTTTTATCAAAAAGTTGTATGTATCATACTTACCTTTATAAGAATGCATCATTTTTTAATAAGTAAATAATCACATTGTATGTTTCTATTTCTGAAAATAAGTGAACTGTCTTTCAAATAATACTTTTGTGCAGTCTCATTTATACAGTACTTAGGATCTGGAGGGTTTGATTTTGGTTTCTAATCTGGCCCTGAACATGCAGCCTAATATATTTTTTAAATAGTTTCTACATATGTATAATTTTTATCAAATTCTTTAATGTTTCTAAAGCTTGCAGGCTACTTACAGCCCATCCTTAATGCCACCCCAGTCCCCTCCTACCCTCCCTTTTATTCAGGTGCTATTACAAAATGCTTCTTTAAGTTTAAAAAAATGGGGGGGGGGTGTTTAATGCCTGAAGACAACTGAAGAATATACAGTTGTTAAAATAAACAGAAGCTTGTTTAAAAAAATCCAGATTGCTACAAGTGTCTAAAACAAATTGAGGACATTTGTTTGATTTCCCTTTGCCTTGAGATATGTACTGAAAACCAAAACACACCAACAACTTGATTAATACTCTTTGGCTTCGTCAGTATTTTTATAGGTTACAGACTTTTAAATCCACATACAAAGAAGGCAGTAGTCAAGCTGTGGTATAGTTTAGCAGTGGAGAAAAGGAGGCAGCTCTGACAATAAGCTTTAATTATTGACTCACTTATTTCTACATTGTACCTTATTTTACATCATAGTCACAGTTATAGTTACTACTTAATGAAACAAATTAAACAATTTCATTTATTGTAAGTAGAATTCCTGTGGAGCTGTGAAGTGCATCAGTTCTAATGCTTGTTACTTTTTTCTCCATTATATCTCTTGCTTGTTCTTTTACTAGTCTGTACAGTCATGTTTCAGTAGATGGCACCCTGCATTGTGCATTTGCTTTCTATGCTACAGCAAGGGAAACAGCTGGTATGTGATTACAACTTGATGGAAAAGTATTCAGCTTAAAAAATGCAGGAGAATTGGTGTTGAGCTGTCACAAGACATGGGGCATAAGGTTAGATAATTGATATTTTGGCAGAAAAGGCAGAGAAATTCGTCTGTTTTGAATGCTGTGTTACAGTTTAGGACTTAAAGGATATTTCTTAAAATGGGTTTTTTAAAAACATTTTGTTGTTTTATTTGCTTTAGTAAAGCTACTATGAGGAATACAGAATTCTTGAGTTGTTGATAACAAAAGGAAGTGAAATTTTGGTTTCATAATTCAGATTTTTTCTTTTATATCATTACTACTTAACACCTTTTTTATACATTCAGCTATCATAATAAAGTCTAAAACATATCTGTTTATTTTGCTCTATGTGATTTTCTTTTCTTCCTACTTTTGCTGAGTCAGTCATTGGGGTCCCACCCAAATTCTGTGAAAAGATCAAATCTGAATTAGTAGCTCCTAACAGAAGGATAAGTATGGATTTGAAAATTGAAAATAAATTGGTAGTAGAAGATTGGTTTATCAAATGTTTGCTCTTGAGCCTGTTACTATTTTATAGATTTTAATTAAAAGTATCTTTAACTTAATAATCTTTTATTTATATCCATATCAATTTCCCATTAGAATGGTACCTATTAACTGTACTTTTTGTTTAAACTGCCAACACTAAAATTTCAGTCTAGTTAACTCTTATATTCTCACAGTTAGTACTGCTTTTCTTTTATCATGGGAGAAAGGAAATGATTTCACCCCAAATTTCAAATATATATTTTAAATATTACTGTTTTTTGTTATAAAATTGCCACTTCTCACAAAAGGATTCGAGTCAATGTTCTAAGCCCTCTCTGTACTGATACTTGAATGTATCTGGGTGCTTAGACAGAGTTTGTATATTTACACCAACTGTACACAGCTGTCCAGTAAAATGTTTATAAGAAGACAGTGATGACGTGAAACCCAAATGCTTCAATTAGTAATATACTGTTTACGTAATGATTGGTTAACCAGGATGAAAGAGATTGGTTAAGGAAATGAAAACTAACACTGTGTCAAGAGTTGGATTAGGTTGTTATTTTAAAAGCAATTAGTAATAGGAGCACAAAGGGGTCTCTTTAAGTTGGCTTTTTGAGGTGATTTTCCTCAAAGTGCTAGAGTTTAGATATTTTAAGATAAGAAAGCAAATTTTAGAAATAATTTGGCTTATAGCATTTCAGGAAAATAAGATATTCTAGTCAACAAACATTTACAGAGCACCTACTCTTGAACTAAATGCTTTCTCTTGCCCTTCTAAATATTTTTTTTAATAGTAAATACAGTTAAGAGTATGTATGTGCTGCTTATTGTACTGGCGGTAGTTCTGTTGAATTATGCTTTTCCATAATTCTTTAATTGGGCAACTGTTGACAGGCTTCACTTTATTTAGCCACAAGAAAGGGTAAGAAGGCCAAAGTATGCACTGTATAACAGAAGCAAAATAAGAAGTCAGAAGAATGCACCCAATGTTGGATTTTGTTGAATGATTAAATATTTGAGGTTTCAAAAAAGAATTGATCAATAGAATTCATTTCATACTTAAAAAAATTATTTTCAAAAATTAAAGTACTTATTTCTGTGATTTATTCATTGTGGATTTACTGGTAAATAGTAGTAAAATTCAAATTACTCTTGATCAAAATACATGTTCACACACATCAGGTCTAGTGTGCTGTGTATTAATAAAGGTCCTATATCTGAAAGTTTCCAATTAAAATAAAAAAGATAGAATTTTAATTTTTTTTAAAGTCTCAGTATTGACTGTTGCTCCAAAACTGTTATCACTGTGATAATGGGTATTAAAACATGCTGGTGTTAAAACTGAAGGTTTTTTAGTTTGTGAAGATAAAGTGTGTGAATGTGTATTTTAAGTGATTCTTTAAGTTAAACTATACCCTTTATGAAAAAGAGAATTGAGTCATGTCCTCATGCTAATTCTATGGAAAGGTAATTTGCTTTCATATTAGGGAATTTCATATATATCCCATTCAGAAAATTTGAATTAGAAATTCAGTGCAAGTTGATTTTAAATACAAATAACAGAAGATGTTTTTATTTTTTTCCTGCAGCCCATTTGGAAGCCCTTTCCTAATCAAGACAGTGACTTATCGGTACTAAGTGGCACAGGCACCGAACTGCATATACCTCGCATATGTGAATTCTGTCAAGCAGTTTTCCCACCATCCATTACATCCAGGGGGGATTTCCTCCGGCATCTTAATTCACACTTTAATGGGGAGACTTAAGATGCATTTGAAAACAGACATGTCAAGTTCTACATGATGATTTTGGGTTTGTAATATTATATATTAATACTTGATTGCAAACTTAGCTCAAGATCATTTACTGAAAAATCCAGTCACTGCTATTTGAATTTCTAAACTTAATATTGTAACTGTCTTTTATTGCCTTTTCAAAGATTGTTTTGTACAAAGCTGTAATTCATTATATTCATGTTTACAGTGTTTATTATATATGGGATTATGCAATTGTATAACAATAATTTATGTTTTTTCAAATGTCTAAGCTTATTGCTTGGGTTTCTAGTTAGAACTATTGAATGTGGTGATGTCAGATGTTTATAGGGTTTTTAAAATTTGTTTTCATTTTAAAATTTAGATTATTTATGCATTGGGTGTTCTTTTTGAATAAACCTATAATAGAGAATAGCAGACAAGATAAATATCTGAGTAAATACCAAACTTAAGACATTTGTTGCTCAGTGATAAAAATCACTGGTGGGGTTATTTAAAACCTTGTGTTTATTTTTTTTTTTCTTTAATAAAAGACATAGGTTTAATTTTTTCTGTATGTATAGCTACACGATGAAGTTAGTTAAATATTAAGAGTTACTTATGTTGTGATAGTTAATGTGTTCTTTGTTCCTGAATAAAAAAATAAATCACATTTGGGGGATAGTCATAAAATTCATGTTTCTTTCCAGTAATCTGAAAGACGGGTGATACCAGATCTGGTGACATTTTATTACAACTAATAGATCACTTTGAAATTTAAAATTATTTTTCAGGATAAACTTTCTAAAGGAACACATTTGCCTTTAATGGGAGCAAATCTAAAACCTTGTAAGGATTATTCATATTTATTTATATTAGAAATGTCCACATTCTTGTTGAGAAATTGTTAATTCATTGTTAGCAGCCTGATTGATGACCAGTGGAGAGGATATTTAAGAGAGAGGACACCAAATTCAGAAGACTGCAGAATTTTGTTTAAAATGAGACTTCCCTATGATTCTTGTCATTTAGGTTTCTCTTCCCTCCCCCACCCCACTCTCAATTTTTTAAAATGTTTGAGGCATGGCTTCTCTTTTATGAAGTAAACACAGATTTGCAACTCTCAAAACAGAAATTTAAGCCTTCTTGGGAACAAGTGTTTTAGAAAGCTGGAGGGAGGGTTTCTGATAAGGGGTTGGAGCAGTTTGTTCGTATTTCACCTGTGCCACAGTGAAGGGCCTTAGCTTGTGGAAGAATGAGAGTGGTGCCTCGACTTCTCAGGGTGCCAAGCACGTCACATTGACATCTTCCTCACCAAGGTGACAGTGATTATTAGGCATTCACTGTGAAGGGTTCTGAGGCATGTATATCTCTCTTTCATTGCCACTGGAGCTGAATGGAAATGCCTAGACAATTATCCAAGTCTCTTCCCTTCCCCACTACCTCCCGCCCACCCAACCTCCCCTCTCACTCCTCCCACACACATGCAAAATTTAAAAAAAACTTCCAACGTATTCCAGCCAGAATATACCACTGCATCTATCTAGTGAAAGGGGATTCTTTTTCCTTCTCTTTTCCTAGGTGAGGAAGAGTTCCTCTCTCACAGTTGACATCTACTAGCCTATTGACAACGGAAGGAGATTACGGCCCAGAAAGGGACTCAGAGTGTATCACTTCTCCGGTCCACCCTTTTCCCACCTCCATCACTTCTAGAAAGCGGGGAACTCTTGTTTTCTGCTAGGTTCCAGTGCTACCCCAAGCTCCAATTTGTAAGGGCCAGAGGCCTTCTCGGTCCAAGGGTATAGGCCGCCTGGAAACCCAGGCTCCAAGCCCGCACTGCAGAGGTGGCGCTGTCTGCAGCCTGATAGTGGAGCGGGCACCCGCCGGCTTTCCTCTCTTAATCCTGAGTCGTGTAGGGGCTGCATCTTGGCATCTGCTACGCGTGGCCGGGTAAGAACAGCTCCCAGGTAAAAAAGCTTCACACGCGAAACGCTGAGTCTGAAAAAACCACCCCCGCCGAGGCGAGGCAGTTGTGAGCGGGATGCCTGAGAAGTGGGAGGTGAATGTCCTCGGGAGGGCCCCTGTCCCCCACCTCACCACCCCCCCCCCCAACCCGTGCAGCTTTCCCTGGAGGCTGAGGCTGCTGCCAGCGGGGACATCTGCTTTCTTACACTCCAGCCTGGCTCACCCCGCCCCCTCAGCCCCGGGTTGCGTGTGGTTATTTTACCAACACCGGGGGAGGGAGAGTTCGAGGAGGTAGAAAAAGGGTGGATCGAAGCTCGGGAGATGTTCTTCCCACTCCCCACGCCCCCTCCTTTTTTTCGTCACATCTTTTAACCTTCAAGGTAAAGACTTTATAAATATGAAACGATCAGAGTGTCCTGGCTCCCAGGCCCGCCTTCTGCTCGCGGGGCTCTCGGATGCGGGGCCTTGCACCTCCTCTCCAGCCTCCCCGGAGGTGGCCCGGGTTTCGGCGGCCTTGCCGCGCGCAGGGGCCGGCCGGGTGCGCTCAGCCTATGGCGACTTTTCTCCCGGGCTGCTGCCTCGACAGCTGCTTGTAGCTACAGTAATTAGACTGTCAGTGCTTGTTAGAGGAGAGGGGGAAACACGCTTCTGACAGCAGATTCCGAGACTCCCCAGTTTGTTAATTTCTAAGAGATCTTTAAAGCATTAATTGAGGTCTCCCCAACTCTCCCCTCCCGTCCCTCTCCCCAACTCCTCCCTTCCCAAAAATATCTTTAGGGGAAGAGAATTCTCTCCGCGTGGAAGCAGTGTTTTCCGCAAAACTGCCAGCCCGCCCCCGACTCACGCACACGCACACTATTTTACATATACATCTATATGCACACATGTATACGGAGGTTAACTCGGCACAGGCCTCGTCCAAATAGGAACCAGGATTGCATTTAAAATAATAATAATAAATAAGTAAATAAACTAGGAAGGAAAAGGGGGGAAGGGAAGCAGAAGTCGGGAAGAAAAGAGAAAAGCAGCAGGCTGATTACGAGGTGTCAAAACTGCCAGGAGCAAGAAGGTGATAGCAATCAGGGGTGAGAAGAGTGCGGCATTCGTGCGGGGCAACTAATTATCCGTCTCATTTGAGAAGAGCAGCATTTGAGGCAGCAGCGTTCGCCTGCTGAACGGTGACAGATTGGCGCGGAGGAGAGGGGAGGTGTTAAAACAATGGAGCCGGGCGCGCGAGCGCTGCTGCATGCTAATCAGCCCTCCCTCCGCCTGCCTGCCGCGCTCCCTCCTTCCTCCCAGCCTCCCTCCTCCGCGCTCCCCCTCCCGCCTGCGGCGCTCCCTCCTTTCCAGCGGGCCCNTTCTGTATGTATAGCTACACGATGAAGTTAGTTAAATATTAAGAGTTACTTATGTTGTGATAGTTAATGTGTTCTTTGTTCCTGAATAAAAAAATAAATCACATTTGGGGGATAGTCATAAAATTCATGTTTCTTTCCAGTAATCTGAAAGACGGGTGATACCAGATCTGGTGACATTTTATTACAACTAATAGATCACTTTGAAATTTAAAATTATTTTTCAGGATAAACTTTCTAAAGGAACACATTTGCCTTTAATGGGAGCAAATCTAAAACCTTGTAAGGATTATTCATATTTATTTATATTAGAAATGTCCACATTCTTGTTGAGAAATTGTTAATTCATTGTTAGCAGCCTGATTGATGACCAGTGGAGAGGATATTTAAGAGAGAGGACACCAAATTCAGAAGACTGCAGAATTTTGTTTAAAATGAGACTTCCCTATGATTCTTGTCATTTAGGTTTCTCTTCCCTCCCCCACCCCACTCTCAATTTTTTAAAATGTTTGAGGCATGGCTTCTCTTTTATGAAGTAAACACAGATTTGCAACTCTCAAAACAGAAATTTAAGCCTTCTTGGGAACAAGTGTTTTAGAAAGCTGGAGGGAGGGTTTCTGATAAGGGGTTGGAGCAGTTTGTTCGTATTTCACCTGTGCCACAGTGAAGGGCCTTAGCTTGTGGAAGAATGAGAGTGGTGCCTCGACTTCTCAGGGTGCCAAGCACGTCACATTGACATCTTCCTCACCAAGGTGACAGTGATTATTAGGCATTCACTGTGAAGGGTTCTGAGGCATGTATATCTCTCTTTCATTGCCACTGGAGCTGAATGGAAATGCCTAGACAATTATCCAAGTCTCTTCCCTTCCCCACTACCTCCCGCCCACCCAACCTCCCCTCTCACTCCTCCCACACACATGCAAAATTTAAAAAAAACTTCCAACGTATTCCAGCCAGAATATACCACTGCATCTATCTAGTGAAAGGGGATTCTTTTTCCTTCTCTTTTCCTAGGTGAGGAAGAGTTCCTCTCTCACAGTTGACATCTACTAGCCTATTGACAACGGAAGGAGATTACGGCCCAGAAAGGGACTCAGAGTGTATCACTTCTCCGGTCCACCCTTTTCCCACCTCCATCACTTCTAGAAAGCGGGGAACTCTTGTTTTCTGCTAGGTTCCAGTGCTACCCCAAGCTCCAATTTGTAAGGGCCAGAGGCCTTCTCGGTCCAAGGGTATAGGCCGCCTGGAAACCCAGGCTCCAAGCCCGCACTGCAGAGGTGGCGCTGTCTGCAGCCTGATAGTGGAGCGGGCACCCGCCGGCTTTCCTCTCTTAATCCTGAGTCGTGTAGGGGCTGCATCTTGGCATCTGCTACGCGTGGCCGGGTAAGAACAGCTCCCAGGTAAAAAAGCTTCACACGCGAAACGCTGAGTCTGAAAAAACCACCCCCGCCGAGGCGAGGCAGTTGTGAGCGGGATGCCTGAGAAGTGGGAGGTGAATGTCCTCGGGAGGGCCCCTGTCCCCCACCTCACCACCCCCCCCCCCAACCCGTGCAGCTTTCCCTGGAGGCTGAGGCTGCTGCCAGCGGGGACATCTGCTTTCTTACACTCCAGCCTGGCTCACCCCGCCCCCTCAGCCCCGGGTTGCGTGTGGTTATTTTACCAACACCGGGGGAGGGAGAGTTCGAGGAGGTAGAAAAAGGGTGGATCGAAGCTCGGGAGATGTTCTTCCCACTCCCCACGCCCCCTCCTTTTTTTCGTCACATCTTTTAACCTTCAAGGTAAAGACTTTATAAATATGAAACGATCAGAGTGTCCTGGCTCCCAGGCCCGCCTTCTGCTCGCGGGGCTCTCGGATGCGGGGCCTTGCACCTCCTCTCCAGCCTCCCCGGAGGTGGCCCGGGTTTCGGCGGCCTTGCCGCGCCCAGGGGCCGGCCGGGTGCGCTCAGCCTATGGCGACTTTTCTCCCGGGCTGCTGCCTCGACAGCTGCTTGTAGCTACAGTAATTAGACTGTCAGTGCTTGTTAGAGGAGAGGGGGAAACACGCTTCTGACAGCAGATTCCGAGACTCCCCAGTTTGTTAATTTCTAAGAGATCTTTAAAGCATTAATTGAGGTCTCCCCAACTCTCCCCTCCCGTCCCTCTCCCCAACTCCTCCCTTCCCAAAAATATCTTTAGGGGAAGAGAATTCTCTCCGCGTGGAAGCAGTGTTTTCCGCAAAACTGCCAGCCCGCCCCCGACTCACGCACACGCACACTATTTTACATATACATCTATATGCACACATGTATACGGAGGTTAACTCGGCACAGGCCTCGTCCAAATAGGAACCAGGATTGCATTTAAAATAATAATAATAAATAAGTAAATAAACTAGGAAGGAAAAGGGGGGAAGGGAAGCAGAAGTCGGGAAGAAAAGAGAAAAGCAGCAGGCTGATTACGAGGTGTCAAAACTGCCAGGAGCAAGAAGGTGATAGCAATCAGGGGTGAGAAGAGTGCGGCATTCGTGCGGGGCAACTAATTATCCGTCTCATTTGAGAAGAGCAGCATTTGAGGCAGCAGCGTTCGCCTGCTGAACGGTGACAGATTGGCGCGGAGGAGAGGGGAGGTGTTAAAACAATGGAGCCGGGCGCGCGAGCGCTGCTGCATGCTAATCAGCCCTCCCTCCGCCTGCCTGCCGCGCTCCCTCCTTCCTCCCAGCCTCCCTCCTCCGCGCTCCCCCTCCCGCCTGCGGCGCTCCCTCCTTTCCAGCGGGCCCACCGCCGCCGCCGCCACCCGCTTCCTGCTCCCTCGCTTTCCCGCGCGTCCTTCCCGCCGCTGGCGAGTGGAGCCCGGGCCGGGCCGCCGGGCCCCCGGGCCCCCACGCGGCCCAGGAGCCTCCACGCTCTTCCCCGCGGGCGCCCTCCCGGGCCCGGGCCGCACGCGAGCGCTGCCCTGCGCGGTGCTCCGAGGGCCGGTCCGCTCCCCGCGCGCCACTTCGGGGGAGTGGGTCTCGGAGGAGAGGCCGGGGAACCTGCCTTCTGCGGTGGACAGCGAGTGGGAAAGACAAGCGAAGTCAAGTAGCGCGAGGGGCAGCCTGGGCTGGGAAAACAGTCGGGGCCAGGAAGGCGGAAAAGTTTTCCCGGACCGACGGCAGGCCCCTCGACGCGGCCCTGGAGCCGCCCCTACCCGCTGAGCAGAGTCTTCCCCCGGTAGAGTCTGCCCCCGCGGTCGACTTCCCCCTCGCCAGCCCGGCCAGAACTAAACGGACATGGTTGAATATGCACCTCTGCGAGGAAGGCAAATAAAGGGCCTGAGCGCTAGTTGTGCTGCCTAAGGCTTGACCTCCTGACCCCAAGACCAGGCTTAGGGGCCTCCGGACCCCTAGAGATACACCATTCCATTGTTGCCGGGGAAAGAACGCCTTTAAGAAACCGTCCCCCGCCCTCCGCCCTCCGCCGCAGTGACCAGAGGCCGGAGGGGGCCGGGCCATCTCAGCACAGCTCCCCGCCTGCGCTCTGGCCTCGGGGAAGCTGGTCGAAACCGCCGGGCCGGGCCTGCCCCTGGACGGAGACCACCGGAACCTTTCTGCTGGAAAAGGTCGCCTTAGGCCTGCTGAGGCTGGCCTGGGACCTGAGTTTCTTCCTACTTTTTGAATTTAACAGCCCATTGTTGAGCTTTAAGCTTTTGCCCAAAATACACTTTTATTCGTACGCGTTTACTATTACAGATTTACATAAACTGCCCTTAGAGATTGAAACACACTGAAACACTGACGTTCTTAAGTAGGTAAAGTGAAACGCAGCTACGGAGAACTGATAGGTATTTAGATTTGAAGGAGAATGCAATTCCTTTCTAATGAGTTTTGTAACTACTTAGCTAACCAGGTGTCTAAATTAACATAAAATACTTTCTTCTCCCAGTCATAAATGAAAAAGGAAAACAGTTGAAAGACAATCCATACAGTATAATTTTTGCTCTGCTGAACTTTACCACTGCATAACTTTACACACACAATTGTTTGTTTCAAAAATCAACATAAAATGTGAAAGTTTGAAAAAATTGTCATATATGTATACGAGGGTTTATAGTATTCTCTCTACCTTTCTCTATTTGTAATGTTTCATTTAAAAAGTACAACACAAAAAATAAAATGACCTGAGTAAATTTTGGTTTTATTGATCTTCATCCCTGATCTAGTCCTATGAAAAACTACACGAACACACAGAATGAATAATTTTTCCTTTTAGAATGTGCCCAGGCATACCAATACAATAGCTGAAAGCAGAATTGTTAGAATCTATTGAAATTATACAGAATGTTTTAAAGTTTCAAAATTGAGATTTCTTAAAAGACTCATATAAAGAATTGTGTGTAGATAAATGTTAATGCTTTTTTGTTTCCACTCTGAAAACCACTAAGCAGGCCTCTCTGCCCTTAGTACATCACAGACTTTTTAGTCCTACAGTATTATCTGGCATTTAGAAAATTCCCTGGCATCTGAATCTGTTAAAATAGCAACCTATCTAACAGAGAAAAAAATAATAACCTTACATTTCTTACTGTAAACTTGGAAATTCAGATGCTCCATCAGTATCAAAATTAAGCAGTTTATTAACTATTCATCAGCCTTTTCTTCATTAACCAACTCTCTGTAAGCCAAGTGTCTCTCTGATGCAGTAAACCTTTAGAGTTCAAATAAATTTAGTTCAATTCTATGTTGTGTTATGTATTTCTAATACCTAATCAATTCTTTACTAACAACTTGGTTATTGTGGAGTTACTGTAATTTCTTCTCAGTCTATATACTTGGCAAATTTGCATGATTGTTTTAATGGTGTATTTGCAGATAAGTTTTTATTTGCACATAAGGACAAAAAGGTGAAGTGAAATTTGGTCCCAATGGAAACCTGTTAGGTTCCCTGAACATATGGCTCATTGGGCTGTTACTTCCTTTTTGAGATCATTTTCCAAGATTTTTTAATATATACATCAACTTGACACCAGTTATAAAGAAAATATATTGACTTTGTAGATGCCTCCACCTGGGGAACATCTCTCAAAAACAAACCATGCAGTCAGGTGCACCTTTAAATGTACAGGTGTCCAGTCTCAAGAACAGGGCATCATTTGAAATTAGTCAGAACTGACAGTTGATTTTACACTGTCTTTGAAATTAGGTAGTTCTTCGGATTCTTAGAATGCCACAATGACTTGATTAATACAATTAGGGGTGACTACTTAAAACTACTTTTTTACAGAAGGCTGTGCATTTGGAATCTACAGTATTACAATGATTTCTCTCAGTAAATACAAGTGATGCAAGTCTCATTTATTGAAAGTGTGTGGTGCCAGCTTAAGGGGAAAATCACAGCACTTTGAAAAAGATGTAAATGTTCAATTGGTAAAAAAGGGGGGAAAACCGTGCTAAAACATGTGCCTATTTCCATTATGCTTAATTTACTATTCAAAACAAGTTTTTCCTAATAAGCTCTATTGTTTCTTTCTGTTTTGTAAAATTTAATATGTGTGAGACAAAAACCAGATTCAGAATGTGAATGAAGTCTGGTTAGCGAAAGCTTGTTGGAGCTTTCCGTTCAAGGAGGGCCTCAAATTAAAAGACATATCACATTATGACACTGATAATATATAAGGGAGAAAAGTGTCCCAGGTTGTTTCCAGAACCAGTTACAGTAAGACAGCTAAATTCCTCCAGCCTCTGAGTGAATGAAATGCTGCAAACAGCAGACTATTCGCAATGATAGTGCTGCAAATATTTACCAAGTAACTTTAATTTTTGCTTTATTGCAGTTCTCTTCTTTCTGAGATCGAGACTCCCAAACAGGACTGAAATGTAAGTTCTAACACATGTTATCCCGCGTCTTATCTGTACAGGGTCGTTTGTCTTTAAGTCAGTCTCTCTTTTTCTGGAGTCTTTGCACCTGATTATGGGAGCCTTAGCTGCCTAACTGGTCTCTCTCATTTGAACATCTCCTCGGGATCTGAAATGCCTGATAACCTGGAGTATGCCCATGCCTCCTTTGCTGTTTAGGTCCATATCATGAATACATTTACAAAATATCCTGCTTGTACCCTTTGGAAGCACTATACAAAAGAGGAGTTATCACTTATTAATTCAAGGAATGATTGTTTTAGAAATAACCAAATCTTAAAGATTGCCTTCTTTTTGTGTGGACCAAAAACATTAAAAAACTCAAAAAAACAAAAAGACTGTGTCTAAAGAGAACCTACTCAAGAACTCAACTCAAGCTCTCCTGCCTTTCAATCCACTATTTTTTTCTATAATAATCCTTCACCTCAAGATAGAAATAACTTTTTCACTGCCTTTGTACTTGCCTTCACAAGAAGCTTAAATCACTTTATATCTGGAATCTTTTGTACCCAGAGAAACTAACTAATATGCTAAACCACAGAGACATTAGGGAGCCTGGCATTCCCTGACCATGAGACGGGGTGGCTATTGGGGTGATTATCAATTTATCACCACCCTAACACAGGGCCCCAGAACTTGTCTGCTGGGAGAAGCATCTTATAGCATACTGAGTGTGAGATTCCTCATACCTCCTCCGATGAGCAAACAAGTGTTGGAATGTATTTTGTAGCGTGAGACACAATCTGAGGTAGGAGAAAAGGTAAAAAGGATTTGTACCTCTAAAGCATGGAGTTAAACCTCACCGTGACACCCAAACCACAATGCTAATTGTTTAATAGTCCAAATTCTAAATCAAAAGTTATAGTTTGTATAGGAAATTAAAAGAAAAAAGTCAACCAGTATGAACTGGAAGTGAGCCTATGTGTTTTCTAAAACTATTAATCTGGAACTAAAACATTTTCTAAACCAAACAAACACTTCATTTGCTTCAAGAACCGGCCTTTGCTTGTCTCTTTGGACTTGAGACTCAGGAGGAGGTCTGAGCTTTATATTCTCTTCCCTAGAGTGTTGGTGAATCAACTCTGAAAACAGCTCTCATTAGACAAATAGTTTCTCCATTTGCAGTTGTTAAATGGCACTAATCGCCAGTAAGAAAGGGGCATCCTGTGTGAATGTATTCATACAACTTCAAGCAATTGGTTTAAAAGGAAGGCAAGCTCACTAGGAATCTGAGGTATCAGTAAGGGTGATAAAGCTTGCTGGAAAAAGCTCTCTCTAACCAGGACTGAGGAAGAAATGCAAGCAGCAGGCTTCCTCTGCTAAAGCAGCTTTGTGACACACTCACACATACACACACACACACACTCTCTCTCTCTCACACACACACACACACACTCACTCACTCCAATATTCTGAGGTTTTATTACTGGCATTTTGAAAGTCTCTTCCTTCAGCATCTATAAGGGAAGACCAGGATGAGATCTATTTGTAGGTTAGGGCACTTGGTGAATTTTAAAGCAGATTTTGCTCCACCTTTCCATCTTTAAAGTTATCAAGTCCCAACTTAGTTTATTCTGAAATACAATTAATATCAAGGAGTAGTGTGGCTCTATAGCAAGAGTTAGAAAAAAACACATGATCCCAATTTGGAAGTACCACTGTAAATGACACTCCACTATCAGAGGGTGCTATAGTACCCTGGACTGGCTTGGAAGGAAACTGGCCACAGAGAGGGAGCCCTGGGCCATTGTCTAGTCAAGAGTCAACAAGAGTCAAAAAACTCTGCCACTTCTGCCAAAACATAAGGACATTTCCAAACATTTCAGTCTTTTCTTCCTGGTTCAGCCTACAATATGCTTGGGAACGTGTGCTGAGGGCGTAACTCATTTGCTTTCCAAGGCAAACCCTCACTAAAAATGTCTCGAATATCCCAATTAGTATACATCAGAGAATGACCCTTGCTTCCTCAATCTAGTATTTTTTAGTTAGGATTGCCTGGTTTAGCAAATGAAAGTACAGAATGCCCAGTTAAACTCTGTTTCAGATAATAAATATATACATATATTTTTTGCTGTAAAAATGCCCTGTGCAATATTGGCACTCCTATTTTTAATATCTTGTTGACTAAAAAGATGTGAAATCAAGTCTTAACAGATATTTTTCTAGTTTTTTACTTTTTGTGGATTTGGGGGTGGGGGTGGGGATCAGGTGCAGATCAGATATGCCTTTGTGCCTGGAACTTTCTTTCTTCCTTTCTCATTCCACAGGGAAAGTCTCAGTGCCTCTTAAGCATCTCTCAGCCTCTACTCTAAACACTACTCTCCTGGATTTTGATTATACAAGGTTTTGCGTTGTATTGAAATGTGTGTGTGTTTATCTAGTCTCCTCTAGGATAATGTGAGCTTCTGCAAAGGGAGAAAGACCTTATCACCTGGCTTCCACCCTTCCATAGGCTTCCCTGGCGCCTGGCTAGACTCTGCCTCCAGGCTGCCCAGGTGGACGAGGAGACGCAGCGGGAATTCTCCACTCCCACCTGGGACCCATGTGCCAAGGGAAGCTGAGACTGGGCGGTTGGGCCCCTGGAAGCGTGGGCAAGGAAAGGGAGAGGACGCAGGAGCGCTAGGTCCTTCCAGGCCCGCTCTGGGAAGGGGTGAGGGCCTGAGCAGGCCTTTCCTGCGGCCCGGCCTGGAGGCCTTCTCCCGCCGCCCGGGCCTGCCTGCCTGCCTGCCGCCGGCCCGGCCCCGCGAGGCCGAGAGCTGGGCCGCCTGGGCCCGGGGCCCCTTGGGCGGTGGGCGGCGCGGGTACCTACGGCTCGGAGCGCCCGGGGTCGCGGAGGCCGGACGCCTCGGCCCGGGCCCTTCTCCGCTCGGCGCCTCGCTACAGCCGGGATTCTTCCTCTCATTTGTTGCATTGTTTGCATTAATATGAATATCTTGTTCTGTTTGTTTTGTCTCCTGGGAGCCAATAAAGCTGTGAGTTTTTTCTTTACACCAAATGCAGCTCTACGGGCGATCAATCAATGGGGTAGTCTTCGGGTAATCTGTGAGAGCGAGAAATCTAATAAAACTAGCGACTAAAAAAGGAAAACAAAATCTATTTTTCTCTTAGGTTCACTACGTCAGGATGTGTGTGTTCCACTTCTGCTGCTTGAGGTGGGTTTGATTTTTTTGTCTTGTTTGCTTTAAACAAATAGAGTTAAATGTCAACATGGGAGGGGAAGGGGTTTGAGGGAAGAGTGAGAAGAAGAGGGATGTTGGGGGGCTTCTTACATTTTTCTGATGATTGGGCAGTTCTTGCCAGAAGAGAAAAGAAAGTACTTGCTAACATCCCAGGGAGCCAGAGAGATGGACTTTGCATCTAATAAGAGGTACTTTGGCAAAGAGGACTTTCCTTAGTTCTTCAGGCACACAGTGAATGTAAACTGATAAAGAAGTTAACTAAGTAAGGATAATAAACCAGGTTATTTTCGTGTCCCCTGCCCCCATCCCCAGTTTCCTCCTGCTAGACACTAAACTCCCCAAACCCATTTTGGGAATGCCCCTCAGCTACCCTGAGCAGTGCAGGGAGGATGAGAAAGATTGGCCTGGCTGCAGCAGCCTCCTCATAGCACAATGCAACCTAAATCATTTATAAACAGATCAAAATAACAATCTGAATTATCTAACATTAACAGCTGAACTAAAGAGCCCAAGATTATGTGATGAATTGTTAAATTGCAGTAGCATTGTTTTGGATTGCTAATTAAAAAAAATAAGCAAACCCCATGACTCTAGATATGACAACTGAAAATACCCACAAATTATTTAATAAATGAAGCGTCTAACAACTTTAACACTTCCTGGTCGCCTTGTTAATAAATGTAATTTAAGGTAGATTTTTAAAATCTTCAATCTAAACAGTGAATTCATTACGCGCCATTCAGATCTCTGGATGCCTATGGACTTCTTGGAATTAGGTGTTAAATAGACAAAAGTGAACCAAACTGCCTTTAAAAGCACAGCATGACCATGTAATTCTTTTTCCAGTTTGTGGTAAAAAATGATGAAACTTCTTTCCAAGTAGCTATCACCCAGATTTAGTGTGAAAAGTAGTGTAATTGTAATTCACGCCATCAGGGTCTATCGCTGATAGACGATCAGCTGTTCTGTAGTGGGGAGAGGCTTTCTTTTCAAATAGGAAAGCTGCCAAGTGCTCTGCGATACCTCCAGCAAGCTTATCGGATTGAGTTCAGAGCCAAAACAGCAGCTGCACACATATGCAAATTGGCAATTAATAGTATAACATTCTGCAAAAAAAAAAAATGTTTAAAAAATTTTTTTAAGAAAATAGAAAGAAGCTACCTGAACATTAACCTTAAGTGTAACTGGGACTTCTAGGATGAGTGACTAATGATTAATTACCCTCTGGAGAGGACTTGCTCTTTATTACCTTCTCTCCTACAGATCAAGTCTTTGTTGTCTTGCTGAGTTTTGTCTGTTTTATGGAACACAATAATGGACTCAAAGGAAGAAGTTTAAAAATAACTAAAATTCCTTATATTTTGATTCCAGAAAGATGGAAATTAAGCCCTTTCCACTGATCATTCTTTCTCTGCACAGAGAACACAAAGCAAGAGCGTTCGCATCCTCGTGAAAAAGACATTTTGTTCTGGATGTCATCATCTCTTTCCACTACAGCTTGCAATAGGAGCAAGCTTCCCATCCTGGGGGTGCTGCCTGTCTGTGTCTTGATTTCTGTCTGTCTCTTCCTCCCATTGACAGAAATGCAGTTTGTAGGCTTCACGCAGCAGTTTGCAGAAATCCAGCAAGATTTATGGTTTATGTTGCCCAGCATGAATAAACACAACACTCTCAAATGTTTAAGGGAAAAAAAAAATCATATGAATTTGTTAAATTTCTTAACATCCTGGCCCCCCACCTCACCCCAATTCTCACACACGAGTACACTGTTTCCCCGATACAGTCATACGATGGTTGTGGCTGGGATTAGGTTGACAACCTAAACCCCAAGAAGGGCCTGGCATTTTCACAGCAGCCTTTTCCCAATGCTTTGAGTCTTCCTCTCTCTCTCTCTCTCTCTCTCTCTCTCTCTCTCTCTCTAGCATGGGGATGGGGTGATTAGCAAATGTTTCAGATAATCTGTGAATTCTTAATAGTCATATTTCCATGGTTGAAGATCTGCCTGTTTCTGGTATGTAGCGGGTTTCAGAAGTNCTCTCTCTCTCTCTCTCTCTCTCTCTCTCTCTCTCTCTCTCTCTCTCTAGCATGGGGATGGGGTGATTAGCAAATGTTTCAGATAATCTGTGAATTCTTAATAGTCATATTTCCATGGTTGAAGATCTGCCTGTTTCTGGTATGTAGCAGGTTTCAGAAGTGTTGGTGTTGAAGGTTTTACAGACGTTTCCAAGTTCCAGGAGTTTGAAATTTGGGTCAGTATCCTGATTCCCTTCAGTGTGTAAGGATGAAGTAGGTTTTATTTTGCTTTATTTTCTGGATGTTTCACGGTGAGATTGGGTCACTCCTGACTGTACCATATATCATAAGTGCAGAATTGCAACCGTTATTTCTGTCTTTTTCTCCTTTGATCACCTACACGTCTGGCATTAGTACTTTCAGTTTTATGGCAAATCAAGTGGGCATTTAGCTTAAAAATATTCTTATTCTTACCCCCTAGGAACACTTCTTTTATAATCTGAGACAAGCTTTGGATTATTAACATTCCAGCTGAAAGCATACTGTACATTTTCATTACTAATATTGGCTTTGAATTTTGAATATTAAATTTTTAATAAGAACTTCACCCATGTAGATTTAAATGTTTGTTTATATTATTTGGAAAAAAATTGATAACTGTCAGTTAAACAACCAATCCCATTTGGGGTACAGAAAGATGTCAGCCTTTAGTAAAAAGCACAAAAATCCTATCCTCTGGGTCAGTAGATTACACTTTTCTAAATATTTATGATTAACAGAACTCTTTTGGTCTGATTCCAATAAAAGTAGCCTATGTTCTAAAGATTATAAAGTATAGAAGAAAATTATTAAGCCTATATTTTATTCATAAGTATTATTTTTCTTGATTTGTGATCCAATTAGAATGCAGTTAGACTTTTCTTATGACTAATGAAAACTGATTTAAAATGTTATATAGCAAATCAATGGAAAAGTTGCTTTTCAATAAAACAGAACAATGGGAATGCCAACTTTCCTTCTCTATAACTTCATTAACATGGTTGTATAGACATTTGCATGTAAAATGTAGTTAACAAAAATTACACAGAAGTAAATTTAGTCCTTTAGTGCCTACCTCTATGGTAAAATCAGACCATTTGGCATAGTTTGAAGTCTTCCAAGAAGCCTGGTTTCCACCTGGAAAATAAATTACTAAATTTGAATGTGTTACTTATACTATGATGAGTTGTCTATCTGTTACATTTTATTTTAGTACATATACTAGAAATTGTACTTAGAGTTTTCTAAAATTGTCATCTGTTAAGGTAGAGAATTATAATAATATAATTATACCCAGAAGAAAGTGTTCTGACTTTAGATTATTTTGGTACTGTTACAAATATGATGCATTTTTAAAATTTCAGAATGTTTGTCACAAATTCATTTGTTTCATTGTCAAATTTTGAGTTAACTTAGAGTAGCTATAAGTGTTCTAACCCAAGTTTATTTTCTTTGCATTTATTGATACATAGATCATGCTTATAAATGGGCTTCAATTTTACACATATACACTATTGCACTATCTAGCTGTACTTACTTTGCACCAACTTTAAATGAAACTTCATCTCAAAAATTTCTCAGTTTGATAAATAATGAGATATTTATTAAATCATCATTTCTCAGTTCAATATATCCTACTATTTAAAATCATAAACAGTTTTGCATTATAAAAGCTATTTTGAGTAATGAAAATTCTATGCTGTATGACAGAGAGCATCCTGAGATGATTGGTGAGATGTCACAGACAGAGAGCACAACGGTTAACTTCTGCAGATAGAAACTGCTTTCTAATGCTGCAGGTGTGCACAGTGGGAGGAGATGAAGATGTGGGACTCGTGGCTCAGTAAAAGCTCTTCACAACAATCATGAGAAGGGGAAATCATGTCTCATTAGAATGTGTCTGTAAGTTTTTCTTCATCTTAAAGAAAAGTGCATTTATCTCTGGAAGAAAGCAATATTTCTTCCTGAAGTGTACATTTTCTAAGCTGAATTAAATAACCGGAATGGGTGTGGTTGTGGAACTCTATACTCTCAAACCCAGAAACTTTATAATTCACTGCAATACACCCAAATACATCTCATCCCTCTACCACATCCATAATAATTATAATTTTTATCTCTGACTTTTTTTAAACTCTAAAGTGCTTTGTGAATCCAGGTGAATATATAATAGATACCACCTTGTGTGGGAGTGAAAAGAAGAAACCCTTGATTTGTCTTTAAAGGTGCTGTATTTAAGCAATATGATGTTAAAATGTTTTGTCTTAGCACAAGGTATTCGTTTTGAAGAATTTATCTGGAGGACTCTATGTAGTAAGCTGAATGAAGAGCCTTTACTTAATGTGATAGAAGAATAGTATTTTTAGAAAATCATACTTCTAGGAAATCTACTTGGCTGTTGGATTACTAGTCTAGAAAATGATGGTGATAGAGTGATAATAATTCTTGGTTCTGGCCAGGCACTTTATATGCATTCCCTCATTCAGTCATAATAATATCCTTGTGAGACCACCATCATTATTTTACTGATGAAGAAAATGAGGATAAGTCTAATAGCTAGTAGCGGACGAGCCCCTGTGGCTGTGGAACCCTCAAGACCACACTCTTATCATATAAGGCATTTCCATTCTGATATCTAAAGGATAGAGGCCTAGAGGTTTGAAAACCATTTCTACCCTCTTAACATTCCATTTTTCTTTTACAAAATCAAAGAGAGTCAATGAAACCGTTCCAGAATTTCGCAGTGTAGTCCAGGTTCCTTTGATTGGGAAGACTTCATATGACTAGGAACAGCACTGCTTTGGCACATGCATGAAGACTCAGGCGATCTACACACCCATCCTCAAATTTAGCAATTCGAAGCAGTTAGCTACGCGGACAGTTTTGTATGCATTGCTAAATGCAGACACAAAAACTGCATTTGCAAAAAGAGGAAACCCAGTTAAACTAGGTTGCAAATTTGGCCCTAATTTAGCGTAGCATTTGTGATACATATAGGTTAGAGTGACATTTATATAATGGTGTGAAATATGAGAAAGTTCCAATGCTAGACACAAAGACTTTTTAAAATTGCTTTTGCCTACTTTGGTTAGTTTAAGAAGCAGGAGGGAGAATTTGGTTTTTCAAGTGATGGGAAGGCTTTATGGATATTGGAATACTGTTCAGTCCCCTGGGGTTCTGCCTGCTGTACAATTTTAAATGTCTTTTAGCTAAAAAATTGGCCAACAAGGGAAACAGAGATGAAATTTCTTCTCCCTTCTCTGGGAAGTAAGAAGCTATAGGTGGCTAACATAATCCAGTTGTCATAGTCTAATAGATGGTCAGCTTAGGCGGTCAGATGCCATAATCATTCCTCCTAGTTAATATTTCTATTTAACTAGAGTAACTACCTATATATTAGAATTTACTCTGGAGGTTCTATCCTTATACTCAGTTACTCCGTGGTAGATATAGGTTTCAGCTTAAGAAACACAGCCAGAAATAAGACTAGGTAAATACTCACAATGTTTTACATAAATGCTGCAGTCATGGTACCTGAAACTATTTCCATTTCTCCAGTGAAGACCACTGGAGGGCAGTGTTTTCTCCTTTGGGACCATCACCAAGTTTCAGATGGAGAGTGCGTTGATGTGTAAAAAAAAAGTCTGGGTTAAGGAAAATGAGTTGCACTTCTTATTCAGACAGTGCTTGGAATTTACCCCCTCCTGTTTACCTGTTATACAGGTTGTTGCTTATCATACTGCCAGATTAATTAGTCATACCTAAAAATCAGATCCTAGAAGATCATATACAGTATTTGCTACTTGGGAGTCTTTTAATATTTTATATTATTTTGCCCTTTGAGGATTGTGCAAAGTTGTTTTGTTAATATAAATAGAAAATGATGGGCATATGAGCAAGAATGAGTCCTTTTAACTAGCTGCTTTGCACATCATGATTTCAATATTTTGTTAAGTTTACGTTACTTTTATTTTCAGTATAATATATGTACATATGCTTGTCACAAAATCAGTGTCAGTATTTTGTAGAAAGAACAAATGAAGACTTTTCCTGGAAGTTATAGGCTATATTTTATGGTATGACTTGGTCTCTAGGCATAGTATATGAGAAAATATTCAGAAATTTTTTATTTAAAAAATGATCTGTTGTTGTGTCAAGTTATAAAATTATACCTATTTGTGTCCCACGTTAAAAAATGAAACTGAATTACATAATATATTTTGATGAAGAGCTGTTTAATCTTTTTTAGAGACATGTAATGCTAATTGAAGGCTTTAATTATACTAATTTGTTTCATTTTAAAAATTGGACATATATTCTAGCTCTGTGGAAAAAAGATTGCTATATTTTGAAAAAAAATATAATTTTATTATACTGATTTATTTTTTACAATGAAATGCCTAGAAACTGGCCTCAAATCGTGCCCAAACAACATTAAGCAATGCAAAACTACCAGTCCCTTGAGAAAAAACATACATTTTAATATCTACATCTCAAATAATTGTTTAACGTATTTTATTTTCATAACATTATTTTTGTTATAAAACTAATATGTGTTTATTTTGGAAGTTATGAAAATAATATAATGAAATAAAATCACACATAACCTATCCAGTTAGAGAACCAGTTAATTTTTCAGAGTATACACTTATAGCACATTTTCCAATGCACTAATATAAATTAAAAATAACTATAATACATGAACTATACTTTTCACTTAAAATATATCACAAATATTTCCCATATCATTAAATATTTGTTAACAGAGTTATTTTGAATGCCTATATAGTACACTAACAAGTTCTCAAAGACTATTTGATGGTTTCTAATTTTTCTTCATTATAAACAATGCTATGATGAACATCTCTATAGACAATAATTGTCTACATCTATGTTTCCTCCAGATGAATTTCCAAAGGAGAATTTCAAGGTCAAAAGTTGTTAGTTTTGGGGTTGTTTTTTTTTTTGCCATTTTTTATACTTAAGGTCAAAGTGTCTTCCAAAATGGAAATGTATGAGAGTGTCCACTTATCCTACCTTCACCAACCTCAAATGTTACTAGGCTTTTAATCTTCTTTAACTCAGTGTGGGCTTCTCAGGTGGCGCTAGTGGTGAAGAACCTGCCTGCCAGTGCAGGAGGCGTAAGAGACACGGGTTGGATGGATCCCTGGGTCAGGAAGATCCCGTGAAGGAGGGCGTGGGAACCCAGTCCAGTATTCTTTTTTTTTTTTTTTAACTCATTCCAGTATTCTTGCCTGGAGAATCCCATGGACTACAGTCCAGCATCGCAAAGAGTTAGACACAACTGAAGTGACTTAGCACGTACGCACAATTCAATGTACGGGCTTTCCCGGTGGCTAAGACTGTAAAGAATCCGCCTGCCGTGCAGGAGACCTGGGTTTGATCCCTGGCTTGGGAAGATCCCCTGGAGGAGGGCATAGCAACCCACTCCAGTGTTCTTGCCTGGAGAATCCCCATGGACAGAGGAGCCTGGTGGGCTACAGCCCATGGGGTCACAAAAAGTTGGACATGACTGAGCAACTAAGCACACACAATTCGATGTATGAAAAAGATTTTTGTTCTTTTAGTTNTGGAGGAGGGCATAGCAACCCACTCCAGTGTTCTTGCCTGGAGAATCCCCATGGACAGAGGAGCCTGGTGGGCTACAGCCCATGGGGTCACAAAAAGTTGGACATGACTGAGCAACTAAGCACACACAATTCGATGTATGAAAAAGATTTTTGTTCTTTTAGTTTTTGTTACTTTGGTTATTTGAAAAACAATATATTTCATGCATTCACTTGCTATTTATATTGTTTCATTATGGCTTGCTTTTTCGTATGCCTCACCCTTTTTCTCTCGGGATGTTTCTATTTTTAAGTTAATTTATGATAGTTCTTCATATATTGATAATAAGAATACTGACTCTGTGCCATACATTTCACAAGTATTTTTCCAATCTCATATCATATTTTGTTATTGACTTCATTTTAAAATTATTAATTACTTGAATGTTATTAAAATTTCTATCCTTGCTTATCACATTTAAAAAATATTCCTCACCAAGACTATTCACTTATATTTTTCTCCTATACATTTGATGACTTTGTTTTCTTTTTGTTTTGTTTTTTGTTTTCATTTCATGCATTTAGTGCTTTAATAAATTTGTAATTTAGTATATCATGTGAAGTGAGGATCTGATCATTTTTTCTAGTTGTTAAGCAATTGCCTCTGAATATTTATTGAATAATATACTTCTTCCCTATTGACTGATTTACAAAGATTTTTTGAATCAAGTTGATAGCTTTTATGTTCCAGGGTCCTGTCCTTAGACTAATTTCTGCTCCACTGATACCTCTTTCACTTCTAGCACAATATTTATTTTAAAAAAATTTATCATTTTGTGTGTGTGTGTGTTGTTTGATTGTTTTATCCGAGGGTCCACATTGATCTATGGATATATTTAATAGTATGTTTCTTTATATTATTTCTTTATATATTTTTTTGGTCATGACTGCAGTTTGTGGGATCTAATTCTCTAACCAGGGATTGAACCCGCATCCTCGGCAACGAAAGTGAGGAGCCTTAACCACAGCACCACCAGGGAATTCCCACAGTATTTTGATTATACATTTTTACATTTGGTGTTGCAGGTGCCTCTAAAGTAGTTTTTTTCTGAAAGTTTTCTTTGTTATTCTTGCTAATTTATTATCTTCTTCAGAATTACTTTATTAAAAAATTCACTTGAGAACATATGTTTTACTATGGAAAAATGCCCAGGATATAATAAGTGAAAAAAGCAAGTTGTGGAACAGTGCGTATAATATTATCACTCCTAGGGGAAAAAAAAAAGTCAGAGCATGTAAGTATGTGTGCTTGCCCATGTGTATGTGACTACGTGCCATATTGTTGTTTTGGTCGATGTATCCAGTTCTTTTTGTGACCCCATGAACTGTAGTCCACCCAGCTCCTCTGTCCATGGAATTTCTCAGGCAAGAATACTGGAGTGGGTTACTGTTTCCTCCTCCAGGGGGGTCTTCCTGACTCAGGGACGGAACCCACATCTCCTGGATTTCAGGCAGATTCTTTATTGCTGAGCCACTGGGGAAGCTCATATGCCTTATATATACATACAAAATTTCTGGAAGAATAGACAAAAAAAATTATTAACAATGATTGTCTTTGGGAAATAGGAATGGATACTGTGGGAAAGAGAACTTTTTTTCTGTTTTACTAAAACATAGTCTTCTTTAGGCAGTTTGAATTTTAAAATATTCCTGAATTCTAAACAGAACGACATTAAATTTATAAATGAAGTGGGACACCCTTCTAATATTGCCATTTTCCCATATAAGAACACTTTTCAAAAAAATATATGTTCCTCAGTAGAGTATTGTAATTTTCTTCAGGTATGGGTACTACACAAGCGCTGTAATTTATTAGCTACCCCTGGATTTTATATATTTATAGTTATATGTTAATTATATAGCTATAGCTATAGACTGATATACAAACATGTAAAGTTATATTTCATAAATGGATATATTGCATAATTGCTGTTGTTTGTAAAGTTAATTTGTCTAATTGAAGACTATTTCCTAATTGTTTTTTCTTTAAATAACTGAAAGAAATGGCTGATTTTTAATTTTCTTGATTTTAAAGATAATCCTAAAGTCAGTTCAAGTTCATCTAAAGTTATTGATTTAGGTAGAAATATTCTAATTTTACTTAATATAATTTTTTGATTTGTATGACTTTTTTTAGTCATATAAACATGGTTTAAGAAAATAGAAATTGTGAAGATCCTCTAAAATAAAAATGACTACAGAATATAAATATAATACCTATCATGTTCTGAAAAAAAATTTAAAGGAGTAATGAAAAAATAATTGTTAGTATAGATAGAATTTCTATAAATAATTTATGAGGACCTAGATAAGGAATAAAGAAAAGATATGACATACTTGGAGTTCTGTAGACTTTTTGCCACATTTGTAGTAGAAGATATTCCTATTTTTTATATTTTTTCTTTTCAAAAGGAAAGTATTATCTTCCTAACTATAATATTCTCACTGAAAAAAGCATTCAAATATTATAGAAAAAAATACTTTCTTTTTTGAAGATCAGCCATAACCCTATCACCCAGAAAAAAAAAAGCTATTCACATTTTGCCTAACTTCAAGAATTAATTCTACTCATATGTACTTCATATATTTATAAGTGAAATCACACTATACTTACTGTTTTATAGCCTGCTTTTTTTAAAATCTATGATCACTGCTGTATTTTTATGTCCATAAATGGAGATCTTCATAATTCCCAGTGCTTGCCATTGAAATGTATATTTTGTTTCAAAATGTTCCATAATTTATGTGATCAGTCCTCCATTCATCAAAATTTTTTATTATTTATTTTTAATTTACTTGTTTATTTGGCTGCACNGATCACTGCTGTATTTTTATGTCCATAAATGGAGATCTTCATAATTCCCAGTGCTTGCCATTGAAATGTATATTTTGTTTCAAAATGTTCCATAATTTATGTGATCAGTCCTCCATTCATCAAAATTTTTTATTATTTATTTTTAATTTACTTGTTTATTTGGCTGCACCAGGGCTTAGCTGCAGTGTTCAGGATCTTTGATCTTCATTGCAGCATGCAGGATCTTTTAGTTGCAACATGTGGGATCTAGTACCCTGACCAAGGATCAAACCCAGGTCCCCTGCATTGTGAGTGTGGAGTCTTAGCCATTAGACCTCCATGGAAATTCCTTGATCAATAATTAGTTTTCAGTATTTTACAATGAATATTCTAAAACATCTTTTTATATTAGATACATTATTTTCTTAAGAAATAGAAACGATAGATCAATGAGTCTGCATAATTTTAAGACTTTTGATACATATTGCCTCTCTGTCTTCCAAAAAGTCATAGTGATTTTATTCTCAAGCCTTCCCAATACTATGTGTTAATATTATTTTTAAAATCTTTTATAATCTGATAGGTAGGAAATGGTATTTTATTGTTCTTTCAATTTCCAGAATTTGATTAGCAGTGATCTGATTAGCAGAAGCAAAAGCAGTAGATATTAAGAAGAGGTGGCAAGAATACACAAAAGAACTGTACAATAAAGGTCTTCATGACCCAGATAATCACAGTGGTGTGATCACTCACCTAGAGTCACACATCCTGGAATGTGAAGTCAAGTGGGTCTTAGGAAGCATCACTACAAACAAAGCTAGTGGAGGTGATGGAATTCTAGTTGAGCTATTTCAAATCTTAAAAGATGATGCTGTGAAAGTGCTTCATTCAATATGGCAGCAAATTTGGAAAACTCAGCAGTGGCCACAGAACTGGAAAAGGTCCGTTTTCATTCCAATCCCAAAGAAAGGCAATGCAAAAGAATGTTCAACTACCACACAACTGTACTCATTTCACACGGTGGCAGAGTACCACTCAAAATTATCCAACTGAGGCTTCAATAGTATGTGAATGGAGAACTTCCAGATGTTCAAGCTGGGTTTAGAAAAGGCAGAAGAACCAGAGGTCAAATTGCCAAATTCCGCTGGATCATCAAAAAAGCAAGGGAATTCCAGAATAACATCTATTTCTGCTTTATTGACTATGCCAAAGCCTTGGACTGTGTGGATCACAATAAACTGTGGAAAATTCTTCAGGAGATGGGAATACCAGACCACCTGACCTGCCTCTTGAGAAACCTATATGCAAGTCAGGAAGCAATAGTTAGAACTGGACATGGAACAACAGACTGGTTCCAAATAGGAAAAGGAGTACATCAGGGCTGTATATTGTCACCCTGCTTATTTAACTTATATGCAGAGTACATCATGAGAAACGCTGGGCTGGAGGAAGTACAAGCTGGAATCAAGATTGCCGGGAGAAATATCAATAACCTCGGATATTCAGATGACACAACCCTTATGGCATAAAGTGAGGAAGAACTAAAGAGCCTCCTGATGAAAGTGAAAGAGAGTGAAAAAGCTGGCTTAAAGCTCAGCATTCAGAAAACTAAGATCATGGCATCCCCATCACTTCATGGCAAATAGATGGGGAAACAGTGTCAGACTTTACTTCTGGGGGCTCCAAAATCACTGCAGATGGTGACTGCAGCCATGAAATTAAAAGATGCTTACTCCTTGGAAGGAAAGTTGTGGCCAACCTAGACAGCATATTAAAAAGGAGAGACATTACTTTGCCAACAAAGGTCCGTCTAATCAAGGTTATGGTTTTTCCAGTAATCATGTATGGGAGTGAGAGCTGAACTATAAAGAAAGCTGAGTGCTGAAGAATTGATGCTTTTGAACTATGGTGTTGGAGAAGACATTTGAGAGTCCCTTGGACTGCAAGAAGATCCAACCAGTCCATTCTAAAGGAGATCAGTCCTGAGTGTTCATTGGAAGGACTGATGTTGAAGCTGAAACTCCAGTACTTTGACCACCTGATGTGAAGAACTGACTCCTTGGAAAAGACCCTGATGCTGGCAAAGATTGAAGGCGGGAGGAGAAGGGGACGAGAGAGGATGAGACGGTTGGATGGTATCACCAACTCAATGGACATGGGTTTGGGTGGACTCTGGGAGTTGGTGATGGACAGGGAGACCTGGTGTGCTGCACTCCATGGGGTCGCAAAGAGTCAGACATGGCTAAGCGACTGAACTGAACTGAACTGAAGTGAATCGTGTTCTTATATGTTTATGATTTATTTTATCAGGTTCTCATGTGTTATGCTCTTTTGTTATTTTGTTATCTGTGTTTGTGAATTACCTATTCTATCTGATTCTTTCTCTTTTTCGAGTATATATCTTATTGTTTTTGACTTATAAATGGTTCTTTAAAGATTGAAAATATTATTTTGTTTGTGATATGTATGTCTTTCAGTATGTCTTTAGTCTTTTTACCTTTTTTGTGTCATTTTTTGGGCTTCCCTGGTGGCTCAGCTGATTGTTATACAGTTTTGTATGCAGTAAATTTACAAGATATTACTGAATTCAAAGTCTTTGGTATCATTATTAGAAAGACATTTTCTGTAATATTAGTAAAAAAAATTCTATTTTACTCTAACTATAGTTATGTTTTCACATTTTGCATTTAAATCTTTAACCTGTTTAAACTTTCATTTTAAGATGTAAGTAGAGATCTAGCCATATCTTTCCTCAAACCATTTGTTAATGTCTCTGTGCCACTTTTGAGCAACCTACATTTTCTTCACTAAGTTATTGGATATCTTGGAATCTAGGTCCAGATTTTATCTCCTGTTTCATTCATCTGTATTATCCTGATCCTTATTAGTGAGATTCTGAGAATATTGCTCAGGCTAGGCTGCAATAGTGATGTGTAACAAACACTCCCGCCAAATCTCTGTGACTTACAACAAACATTTATTCCTCCCTCACAGGTATCTGGGTCAACTGTAACATTGCAGTGTTCTGCTGAACATAAATGGACTTTGCTCTGGGCTCCAGGTCAAGTTTATGATGGTTTCACTTGCCTCTCTTTTCAAGCTGAAGTAATAACAGCTCCCTAGAACATATTCTTCTCATGATAAATGGTAGGAGTTCAAGATGGCTGGTGAAAACTTAGTCATACTTCTTAAATCTCATCTAATGGAACTGGTCTGAGAAAAATCACCTGGCCAAGCCCTAGTGAGTGAAGTGAAGTCGCTCAGTCGTGTCCGACTCTTTGCGACCCCATGGACTGTAGCCACTAGGCTCTTCTGTCCATGGGATTTTCCAGGCAATAGTCCTGGAGTGGATTGCCATTTCCTTCTCCAGGGGATCTTCCCGACCCAGGGATCGAACCCGGGTCTCCTGCATTGTAGACAGACGCTTTACCATCTGAGCCACCAGGGAAGTCCGGCCAAGCCCTAAGTGAGTAGAAAAGGAAAATATATTGGGATTTTCCTGGTGGTTCAGTGGCTAAGACTGCATGCTCCCAATGTAGGGAGCCCTGGTTCCATCCCTGGTGAGGGACTGCTGCTGCTGCTGCTAAGTCGCTTCAGTCGTGTCCAACTCTGTGCGACCCCATAGATGGCAGCCCACCAGGCTCCCCAGTCCCTGGGATTCTCCAGGCAAGAACACTGGAGTGGGTTGCCATTTCCTTCTCCAATGCATGAAAGTGAAAAGTCAAAGTGAAGTTGCTTAGTCGTGTCCGACTCTTCGCGACCCCAAGGACTGCAGCCTACTAGGCTCCTCTGCCCATGGGATTTTCCAGGCAAGAGTACTGGAGTGGGGTGCCATTGAACTAGATCCCAAATGCTGCAACTAGGAGTTCATATGCTGCAACTGAAGATCCTGCATGCCACAACTAATATATGATGCAGTCAAATAAATAAATATAAATTAAAAAAAATTTTAATAAAAGTATATTGCCTTCACTGGTCAAGAACTTGGGGAAAATGAAGACTTGTAAATAAATGATACTGTCTACCACATTGGCTGCTGCTGCTGCTGCTGCTGCTGCTAAGTCACTTCAGTCGTGTCCGACTCTGTGTGACCCCATAGACGGCAGCCCACCAGGCTCCCTGGGATTCTCCAGGCAAGAATACTGGAGTGGGTTGCCATTTCCTTCTCCAATGCATGAAAGAGAAAAGTGAAAGTGAAGCCGCTCAGTCTGTCCGACTGTTNTTCAGTCGTGTCCGACTCTGTGTGACTCCATAGACGGCAGCCCACCAGGCTCCCTGGGATTCTCCAGGCAAGAATACTGGAGTGGGTTGCCATTTCCTTCTCCAATGCATGAAAGAGAAAAGTGAAAGTGAAGCCGCTCAGTCTGTCCGACTGTTAGCGACCCCATGGACTGCTACTCCGTCCATTGGATTTTCCAGGCAAGAGTACTGGGGTGGGGTGCCATTGCCTTCAGTTATATTTTTTAAGTTTCTGGTTCCTCGCTATTAAAATGTGATTATTGTAAAGATTCAATGATATAGATGATAAATGCCAAACACATTGAACCTGGCATCTGGTAATTTTAAAAAATGTATATTTGCTTCTCCACAGTATACTTATTGTAGCTTTGCAGGATATAATACTTCAATATGTGGAAAAGTATAATAGCTCCTACCCTATCACTCTTTCTTTTACAGGATTTTTCTATTTTCTACCATTTTTTTCAAAATAAATACATAGACATTTGATCCCATCACATATATTCTTCTCATTAATAATTGAGGAAAATATATTTTCAATCATACTACTTTTAGAATGATGAGCAAGTTATTTAAAGGCCTTACCAAGAGAGGGCTGAGGGATTATTTTTGGGCCCCATAATAATCAACGTATTTTCTGTTTATTCTAAAGAGTCAAAACTATACTGTACAACTTTTCAAATGATATTAAAGTAGTTGCAGTGACTAGAGTCCCCCCAAAATAAAATTCAATTTAGGATAATGATCATATAAAAAATGATGCTTAGAAGAAGCAAATGCTCATAACTGTTCAGTTCCGTATAGGTTTAGACAAGAGTGTCTAGGCAAAAAAGACAGAAAAAAAACTTTAAGGTTTGTTGACAAAGTCCAAATGGTCAACGATGTGGGAGAAAACAAACATTTTTTATGATTTCCTGAATAACCTTAGATCAACAAAGGACAGTGTCTCCTCTTGTCAAATATTAATTTTACTTTTGTTTGAAAATTACTTCTTGTTTTGGATCACATTTTTTAGGATATGGAGAAATTTATGAGAGTTGAAAGAAAAATAAAGCTAAAGATGTATTTCAGGTCCTTGAGAAAAGCTAAGGAATTGCCATTAACCAGTCTTTAAAGGCTAAGGTGTAACTTGATTGGTATTCAATTGTATTATATTCAGAGAAAAGATGCTGACCAGGGGTTCTTCATGTCTAAATAATAAAATGATGTTTATTAAAACAGACAATTTTATGTGACTTTTATGAAGAAGTAGTTTTTGTTAGGTCAAGGAAACAATACAGATGAATACCAAGAAAAATTTAAAATTTTCTATTTCTGGAAATGCAAACATTCTACTTTACAAGTAAGAGACTAGGTAATTATGAGTCTGGTTAAAACTGTCATTTGTATATCAGTGAGAAACCTGATGAGTGCTTCCAACACCGTGAACCTATGTATTTATCTCAAGTTGCCTAACACTTTAATCTGTATTATTTGTTAATGAGTTAATGCAAATATTTATTATATGGTACTGACACATTTATGTACATTTGAACATAAAACCAAATAGCACAGTTGTGTAATTTACTCTTATTTATTCTTAATAAATAGCAATTAATATGTTAGAAATACATCAGTTATGCAGTGTGCACCATTTTGGGCTATTACAAGCATACAATAAAATATCGCTAAAACTATACTCGTTCACTTTTTATTGTAATATAGAAATTCAGAGTTTTAAATATACTTTTAAGCATCACTTTGAGGATTAGTTTTAGAGCCATATATTCAAAGTTGTCCTCCAAAAACTCAAGTTTTGAAAATGTCATCTTCATTGTTATTTGCTAGCTCTGAAAAACTGAATTTTGAAAGGGGGCATCTTCAAAGCTTTTAAAAAGGAGTCTGTAATATAAAAACATAAGAAGTTTTTAGTAAAAGGGCAACTGGGAAGAGCTGAGACTAAAAACTTTGCTTTTAGTATTATGAGGCACTGACTGTTGTGCGTGTGTGTGTGTGTGTGTGTGCGTGCGTGCATCTCATATATAGATACATATATATGTATGTATATATACGTATGTATATATATGTGTGTGTATATACATATATACATATCTATCTATGAGATGAGAATTTTTTTGAAGAGTTATTTAGTTTTGGTTGTGCTGGATCTTTGTTGCTGCACAAGGGTTTTTCTCTGGTTGCAGAGACTGGGAGCAGCTTCTCTTTGCAGTGCACACGCTTCTCATTGCAGTGGGTTCTCTTGTTGCAGAGCACAGGCTCTAGGCTCACGGGCTTCAGCAGCTGTAGCACGTGGGCGCAGTAGTTGGGGCTCTTGGGCTCTAGATCACAAGCTCAGCAGTTGTGGTCCATGGGCTTAGTTGCTCTGCAGCATGCGGTATCTTCCCAGACCAGGGATTGAAGCCCTGTCCCCTGCATTGCAAGGGAGATTCTTAACCACCAAACCACTAGGGAAGCCCTGAAAATTTTTGAGAAAGAATAAATATCACTTTTCAAAAATATAACACAAATCTGTCAATTAATTTAGATCCAGTCATAAGAAATGTGCTTTGGTTGAAAGCAAGAATGAAGTAAAGTGGTTTTGTTTTTGTTTAATCATCTGTGAATGATCCTGATAAATGTGTATATACATATGTGGAAAGCCACATTAGTTTATTCCCTAGTCTTAGCTCAGTGGTGTAACCTTAAAAGCAGTGCATTTGCATATTGTAAATGGGTAAATTAATCTTGCTCAATTTTTGAAAAAATATTCTTGCCAAACTGCTAATATTATTTGCCATGATTTTATTTTGGTGCAAGTGAAGGCTTGTTCTCAGGTTTCACTGCTTTACTTACCTCTATCTGATTAAATAACCTTCACTCCTTTAAAGTCTTCCAGTGGACTCCATGTTTTGTTTTCACTGCATTTTTCCACCTTCTGATAACTTTGAATATGCACAACTAATAGGCTATCAAAATGTGTTGATGTCTGTTTGTTTGTTTTGAATATCCCTTAAACTTTTCTTTGCACTGGATCTAGAGAGATTAACCCATTTGGAGGATAGTATGTTCAAAAGTGGCTCAGATGGTAAAGCGTCTGCCTGCAATGCAGGAGATCTGGGTTTGATCCCTGGGTCGGGAAGATCCTCTGGAGAAGGAAATGGCAACCGACTCCAGTATTCTTGCCTGGAAAATTCTATGGATGGAGGAGTCTGGTAGGCTACANTGGCTCAGATGGTAAAGCGTCTGCCTGCAATGCAGGAGATCTGGGTTTGATCCCTGGGTCGGGAAGATCCTCTGGAGAAGGAAATGGCAACCGACTCCAGTATTCTTGCCTGGAAAATTCTATGGATGGAGGAGTCTGGTAGGCTACAGCCCATGGGGTTGCAAAGAGTTGGACATGAGTGAGCAACTTCATTTTCACTTTCACTTTATGTTCAAAAGTGGCCAGCCTTCTTGCTCTCTTGGGCGTAGAATTGCCAAATACATGCACATGTAAGTGGGCCTTCGCAGGTGGTGCTGGTTGTAAAGAACCCACCTGCCAATGCAAGACACTAAGAAACACAGTTTTGATCCCTGGATGGGAAAGATCCCCTGGAGGAGGGCAGGGCAACCCACTCCAGTTTTCTTACCTGGAGAATCCCATGGACAGAGGAGCCTGGTAGGCTATGGTCCATAGGGCCACAAAGAGTCAGACGCAACTGATGGAACTTAGCACACAGGCACATATAAGCTGGAAATAATGTAAGATGCCTACTTCAATTTGAAAAATCAATTTAGTTTTGTATTTCTATTTTATTCAAACATTCTTTCCTTTTTTTGTAAGGCAAAGAGAAAATTATATCATAGGACCCCGCTGTCAGAACTATGATCTTAAGGGTGAAGACAATGTTTATTCTACCTTGAAACTTACTGTCCCACCATTAACCTGCACTTGAGGTGTGGGAGCACTCAATACATATTTATTGCTTGGATGAATTAACCGTGTAATATAGTGGTCAAAATGGGACCTTTGATTCTTTGAATCTCTACATAACTGTTGTTTCTAGAGAAAGCTACAGTTTAAAGTGTTTAGCTGGCATTTTCATTCATTATGATCAACAATTTGGCAGTGTTTATAAAATTTAATACACATGCATTTGATCCAGCATTTCCAGTTCTTTGTACCCATTCTATAAAATACTCAAACGTACCCTCAAAGATAGGTAAAAGAGACTACTCATGGCATCATTGTTTTCAACGGAAAATACTTGAGAGAACTGAAATAACCCACCATAAACAATGGCACAGTTAAATAAAGTAGGGTACATCTGTGCTTTGGAACATTATGCCGCAGTTTTAAAAGAAGGATTCCCTGGTGGTCCAATGGTTAGGATTTGGCCAACGACTCATGTTCAATCCCTGATCAGCAAACCAAGATCCCACAAGCTACTTAGCATGGCTAAAAATAAATAAATAATGAAAGAGGTATAGCTATATATCAGTATAGAGAAAAATATACAAGATACATTAAGAGTTAAAAAACCAACCAAACAAAACTCCAAACAATTTATGTGATGTAAATGCATAAGAATATGTTCTGAATTGAGAGGCACCACACTTTAAATCTTATCACCTCTAGGATAGGGAGGTATAGTGATAATAAATGATACATTTAAAAGGTGCTGAGAAGTGCTTTCATTTTTTACTTTATTGGTGTATTGTTTTATTTTTAACAATGAGCATGCATTTATGTATTCAATAATTAAATAAAACCTGTAGATTTTTAAAAAATAATAATTTTTCATACCAAGAAACTTTTCCTTGGTAAGCAATGGTTATTTAAAGTATAATTTAAAATATTTACAACTATTCTCTACATCTCTTTCTTTTCTGACATTCCTCTTCACACATCTCACCCATTACAAGGCTACAAAGAGTAAACAAAAATCTCTTAAAAAATAAAAAAGCAAAAAAGAAAAAAGATATGCCTAGAAAAAGCTTTGCACAGATTATGTCCCTCTCTTTGTTTAGAGACAAAATAACAAATTTCGATTTAATCCATCATGAAATATTGAAACTACCAGAGAATCTGGAGTGTTGGTTCCTCCTGATAAACTTGAGGGAAATGCAACTGATCATTCCTACGAAGATTTAAAGACAGAATTGTTCTTAAATATTTCCTTGAATGAGTAGATAATATCATGTTAAGATTTTATCTGATTGTCTTATATCGATTAATTTCTCACAGTATTATATGTTTCTTTAAGTCCATCTTACATTGCTTTAATCCCAGTAGGTATTAAAATTTGTTAATTTATATTTCATTGTGATATAGTATTTCCTATATATTTGCCTGCCTCACACATGACATTATTTATTGTTGGAATTAAGTCTTATCCATGCCTTTGTAATTCAAATACAAATACAAAAGCATTACTTATCACTTTCTTAATCTCTACTTTTACATATACTTATATACAATCTAATGTTTTCTTATAAAATTATTTTCTTGTTTCTAGATTAGGAGAACTATTTTAAGTAATGAATAGGAAAGAGAAATTCTGACATATAATGAGAAGTCGCCGTCTAAAAAAGGTACGTTTTTATTTTTACATATTTTTATAGTGTTTCTTTTTTGCCTGTGGTGGGTCTCTGTTGCTGCACGTCGGCTTTCTCTAGTTGCAGGGAGTGGGGGCTGCTCTCTAGTTGCGCTGCTCAGTGGCTTCTGCTGCTGCGGAGCCTGGGCTCTGAGCACATGGGCTCCCAGTGGTGGTTCCCAGACTCTGGAGAACAGGCTCAATAGTAATGGTGCACAGGCTTCGATGCTCCTTGGCATGTGGAATCTTCCTGGACTAGGGATCGAACCGGTGTCATTTGCATTGCAACATGGATTCTTAAACACTGGACAACCAGGGAAGCCTGAAGTTAAATTTTTAAATGTTTTAAGTGCTTAAACTTATGCTTGCTGAATGTAAACCCTCACTTAGATTTCTGCTACAGGTTTTGATCTCCACTTTTCAAAGCTTCTAGTGTCTAAACCAAACCTCTCATTATTTTCTCTGAAGTCTAACAATCTGAACAGGTGTTTTTCCTGAAAAGAGGAAATTTTTTATGATTGAGGTCCGATATTGTCTCATTCAGTGACATTTTGAGCTGACTTCTAACATAAGATTATTAAGAAGAAAATTAAAGCATCACCTATCATGCATTGGAGAAGGAAATGGCAGCCCACTCCAGTGTTCTTGCCTGGAGAATCCCAGGGACAGTAGAGCCTGATGGGCTGCCGTCTGTGGGGTCACACAGAGTCGGACATGACTGAGGCAACTTAGCAGCAGCAGCAGCAGCAGCCCATTTTAGCTTCTACAGAATCTGACCTAGTTTCAGTAGAAAAACTACTAACCAAATAAACATTTCATACAACTTATCACTGTATTTTAAATTAAAAGGCATTAAACTAATAAGATGATAGAAAATCTAATGATAGCTACCCTCTTCTGCTCTACCTATTCAAATACAGAAACAGCCAAGCATTTTTCCAAGAAGAGAAACATTTTAACTAAGTAAGTAGAAAATAGTTACCTTCATTTTTCTACTGAAACATTCCAAGGAAGAAAGAGGCAGGTAAAACACTTAAAGCAGAAAAATACAGCAAGAAATAGTGTGGCTTCTTGTTTTATTCACCTCACTCATTATTTCCTTTATTCTTTAAATCTACTGCTCTTCCCTTCGAAAAGAGCTGTATTTATGAAATCAATGGAAAATGAAGATATTTTTGTAGACCAAGTAATAAGAGATATGCTAATGATGTGTAAAAATAAGGAAATTCCCACTGGGGTCTTTACAGTTCTTCAGGACATTGGCCTCTCCTTACATTCTATGATCATACCTCCCTCCACCTCCATTTTTCATCAGCACTGCTGTCATTACTGACTGAGGCCAGCAGAATAAATGATGCTGTGGGAACTATAACTTTCATTTAAATGTAGCTCAGATTTTAAAACAGTTGATGGTGTAATAGGATAGACAGGATAAATTCAAAATAAATTCACCTAAAATAAGCTAACATGGGTTATTCAGTTTTTCTAGTTATTTTTATGTTTTCTTATTATATAGATACTTGTATACATCCGTTATATATATTATTGCATATGAACTCACGCACATGAAAGAGAGGAAATGGTCAATTGTTCTGTATTAGTCAGATATGGCTTTTAAGAGAAGGGAATTTCACATATCTCAACATATGGTTGACTGATAATTTCATGCTTATAGAAAACTTTAAGATTATAATGGACTAAGGGATTACCTGAAAAGTTCAGGATCTCTGACCAGGGATTGAATCTGTGCCCCATCCAGGGGAAGCACAGAGTCTTAACAATTGGACTGCCAGAGAAGTCCCAGCTTGAAATTTTCAATTCTAGAAATTTCAGTGTTGTCATAGGAATGATTGTTCTCTATGGAACAAATGAAAAACATATATAAAAATCATTATATACAATTATTGTTATTGGCCTGTTCACCTTACGATGAGAAACTTCCCTTCTTTGAGCTTTGTTTCTAATGAACTAGAAATAACTTCACATATAAAGAGGAAAATTTTCTGTTTTCCATTTTTGTTTCCATTTCAGAACAACAAATAAGCGCAATAACATAGTTTGATAACCGAATTCTACTTGAGGACTATTTTTCACATAAATCTAAGTACTAGACATGGAAACAAATGTCTTTTGTCAGCAGGAAGGGACATTGTTTAATATATTTTTATCTCTCTATTTATTTGTTTTTGGCTGCACTGGGTCGTCGTTGCTGCGTGGACTTTCTCTAGTTGCAGTGAGTGGAGGCTACTCTCCAGTTGCGGCGCATGGGCTTCTCGTTTGTGGTCTTGTTGCAGAGCACCGGCTCCAGGCTTGTGGGCTTCAGTACTTCTTGTTGGGCTTAGTTGCCCTGAGGCATGTGGAATCTTAGTTCTTGGACCAGGGATCAAACCCATGTCCCCTGCATTGGCAGGAGGATTCCTAACCACTTGGGAAGTCCCCAGGAATGGCGATTTCGCTAAAAATCACTGGTTTGTATTTACTAGAAATACAACCAGTCCTCATGTAACCTTCACTCAAAAGAGCCAAGAGCAAGATAAATGCATCCCATTTACTGAAACCACCATTTATCTTCCTAACATTGATGATTTTAGTAAATTTATATTTTAAAAAAGCTTAGACTGAAAGGATTGTTTCCTTGTACCAGTTTGAAGAAATTAATGAAACTATAAAAATAATATTATCTATTTGTTAGCTAGCCTATGTTTCTATAGGAACTGAACTCCAACAAATCTGCTCTTAACTGATCTTTTTCTTGTCCTTGTTGGGTTGAGTTGGGATATCCTCCTGATATTTTTTGTACTGGTGATATTCCTATCATACTTCAAAATCCAAATAATCTCGAAGGTCCCATCTAGCGTTACTTTGGTTAAGGATATATTATCTAACTATAACTAGACTGCAAAAATTAATTTATGTTTAACAGCAAGATGGCAAAAGAGATATTCTGAGTTACATCTAAGCGTGGTTCATTTTTCTATAGGGTACACTGAACAATTAAACAACTTTCTCCCCCTAGTTTTCTTGGTTAAATGAACTTTTCATAGTAGAACAAGCTACCTAAATGGTTTTCTTTTGAGATAGGAAGTTCTATCGAGACACTGGATTACTTTACCCAACACTTTTTGCCATGACCAACAGATGGTTATGTTCTGAACCAGACTGTTACATGCTTTTCATGGTCTAATTTTATAGCTTCTGGGGAATGGAGCTTCCATTACTTTCCTGGGAAGACAGTTCTCCAGTGTAGTCCCTCTAATTAGTTAAGGTAGGTCTTCATTTCTTTAAAAGAGCTGAATTATTCAAACTGGAAAAGCAGCTACTGCGTAAGCAGCCTGACTTAAACTGACAAAAGCAAGGAAATTCTGGATCCATAGTTCACCTTCCACCCCTTGACCTCACAAGCCGCCATATTAGCGTGATCACACCAAAATACCAGCTTGTGTTTACAGTTGCAGTCCTCCTGATGGCGGACGGGCGCGTGCACACGAGCACTCGCTCTGTGTGCACTGAATAGGATCACGATCCGGAGAGCTGAAAACGTAAACACAAGCTGGTATTATGGTGTGACTGGCGGTTTGTGGTTCTTTGTTTGAATACTTTAAAAATGGGCACCCTGGCAAGAACAAAAGAGGCAGAAACAGAGCTGCTCTGAAATGGCTTCGCTCATCTTGGTCCCGCCTCAGGTAGACCCAAAATAACTTACCCGCTTGACGGGGTCCCCGCAACCGTTTGTTTTTGCCTAGTTGGCTACACTTCAATGCAACAGTTTTGTTTTTCAAAGGCAGGCCGTTCATTCTTTGCCTTGCGTAACTGTAATTTATTTTCTTAGTATTTGCTAGCACTATATTTCTCCAGTCGTTACTTACATCAAAATCTTCCAAGTGGCAAATTCATTGCAATGCCTGATGTGTTTAAGCAAGAACCTAAGTGGCTTCTGTGGCCTTGCTTTAATATTTGCACATCAGGAATGGTTCTTTTACTTCAGATGAGGATTGACATCAGTATAACCCTATCAGACAACGGCATCTACCTAGTGTTCTTGCTCATGCTATTTTGGTCGTTAATTTTGAAGTGCAGAAGTTGACCTTAAGAGAGATGTAAAGGGTATAAACACTCGAAATTATAAACTTTATTTTAGCATAACATCTACTTGCATCGGTGGACCTTTCGTTTTCTCTCTAGCCTTTGTCATTTCTCCATCTTCACACTAAATATGTTCAATCATTGGTTTCCCACTGTGAAGTTTGATTCTGAAATAGATTTACTTGTAGGATGAAGAGATGAGCATATCATTTCAGGGAGAAAATTAAGACATATAAAGAAAGAAGGCTGAAAGAAACTCATTTCCTGAAAAATGTCAACATATCTCATGCTATGCTTGACTTTGTAGTAAAGTACATTATCTTGTTTTTTAAAACAAAATTTTCTCTTTGGTATTAGGTATACCATCACTACCAAAAATCGATAAGCAAAGTAACAGTGGGTAGTATGGCAGGTCCCTTTTCTTAAATAAAAATAGCAAAATTGATTTTACACCTATTGAGGCAGCCATTCACTACTGTAAACTTATTTCTGACAACTGTTTCTTTTAGAATCTAATAAGTAATTGAAAAACAAAAGTGATTTTCTCAATATAATCGAAAGGCAGTTAATGTAAAGACATATACACAAACAACTGATGGTTGTAGACAGTTTTGATGTAGACTGCAGTACTTAATAAAGGAATAGAAGGGATCCTAGCTTGGGATTTTTAATGAAATGCCACTCAAATGGAAGCAAGTGATTTCAGAAGTGTTGTCAGTCACTTTAGACTAAAAAGAAATAACAAGAAATAGCTTTTAAGATATCAAATAATTTGCACTCAAATGCTATACTATAGCACCTCGTCTTTGAATAGGCCAACAATTTGCCTTGTTTGTTTAAAACCTATTATACATGATCCCTGTTTAAAACCTATTATACATGATCCCTTCACGAGACTGCACAACTTGGCTGATCTTTGCCATCTTGTATCTTTCTTCTCTCTCTCCTTGTGAAATCCCTTACCAGTAGAGCTAGCAAGCATTTACAAATTATAATAAAGGAACCACCTACATGTACGTCAATACTGACAGATCTCAATCATCTTATTTTCACGTGATGTATGTTCAGGCTCAATTGATGACTAAATTATGGAATTAATAGATATACTGGAAATGTGAGTTTGGTCTTATCTTACACACATGTTTTAAAACAGCTGTATGGAGCTATTTTGGAAACTCAATATCTATGGTAATATGTTCAAATACACAATGTATAAAGAATTGATATTTTCATAGATTTTATCTGCAATATCCTATAAGTTCATATCTTGTGTGCTATTTTTCATATTCTAGCAGAAAAAGTTTGTGCTACAGGATTTCATAGATTTAAAGTTTAGCTTTTAGAGATTCTTTTAAAAATTATTTATTTCAAATATGATTGTAATTTTTCAGAAAATTCAGAACATCCTTGAGCCTATAAACATTCTATGACTGCTCGAAATTTGTGTTGGCCCATACTTGCTAATGCCATCATTTTCTTTAGCTACCTCATGCCACTAGTATCTGCTGATAGCAAATACAGACAAACAGCATTTAGGTTAGAAGGACGTTGGCAAATTTGTCTTGTGGAAACCTGCTAAGAAAGGTAAAATGGGGGTCAGAAAAGCTGTAGCAATTGTCTAATTCTGTATCTGTAGCAATAAGGGTTAAAAAGAAAAGGATGGGTGGTAGAGATGGATGATGGTGATGATTGTTCAACAGTGTGAAGTTACTTAATGCTAGTGAACTAGGCACTTAAAATGACTAAAATGGTGAATTTTATTTTTTGTGTATTTTACCACAATAAAAAAATAGAGGTTAAAATTGTCTCTGATGAGAAAGTAGAGACTGACTCTAAGAACCTACTTGCCCAACAAAAAATGTGATTTCACTGCAGAAAAGATATAAATGTATGTGAAAACAAGAATACCAAACTTTCTTTTCAATTCATTGAAGCAAACACAAGAATTCTTTGCCTTTGGAGTTGATTCAAACACAGATTATCGTGTAAAATCACCAAGTGATAATAGTAAAGTAAGACAAAGTTTATCAAATATTCTTTAGTTCTGCTCTATATTTTTTTGCAACTGGCCACCTTTTTTTCTAGGTTATTTTTTTAAGTCAATGCACATGAGCATATAACTTATTTGTATGGCTATTTATAAAAATGAAAAGGAATGAAGTTAAAGTAGTGAAAAATAACACTGCCTTAAATACTAATGAATTTTAAGTAGTTGAATTTTTTAAAAGTAAACTCTAAGTCATACTGTAGGGCCTACTTTCCTAACTTTTAATAGCTTTCTAAAAAAACTCAAACCTTGAAGTGCATGCAATTAGAAACATGCAACAGGGAGGCTAGGCTTAGTCACAGTACTATTTCAACGCAAACTGCTTCTATTTTTGGTGTCCTACAGAGAAATAGAATTAGAATGTTCTAACCTCTGCTCATTCTGTAGGTGAGAGTATAAAGCTGACTGCTTTAAAAAATTGCTGTAGGGGGAGTCCTTTCAAGCCAGTTCTTTCTCATGTTTTATGTATTAGGTGATTACTTTACTATGAGGTAGACAATTGTTTAAGGACAAATAATTAATTTTGTGTAAGTAATCAGTTCCAAACTCACTACGACAGATTGTCATGAATGTGGCCTCTCTATGAGCATCAGTACGTGGTTTATGCCTCATATTTGTACTATCCTGGTGGGTTTTTTTTTTTTTCCCTGCTATATGGTTTGTAAGGCTAAAACAGAGCAATGTTATTTAAGTTTATAGAATCATAGAACTGGGTGAATTTTGAATTCATCCAGTTTAAGCACCCCTTTGATGCCTGAATCTCTTAAGTACTTACACAGTCTTAGTATTAATATTTCTAGTGATGGTAATGCTTACTTCTGCTGGAGCATATATAATTGAGAACAGGAAAGCTAAGAAGTCAGGATTAAATTACAATTTCTTCATCTGTAAAAGATGTATACAATTGAGGATTAAATGAAACAAACTATACGATCAGGCCTAGCACAGTACTAGAAATATAATGCTTACTAAAAATTTATATTGCACTTACTACTCTTTATGTTTCAAATATCTAGTGCTTATTAATGTCACATAATTTGAGGGGAGTTACCTGGTCGTCTGTTATTATGTTGGGCTTCCCTGGTGGCTCAGACAGTAAAGAATCTACCAGCAATGTGGGAGACCCTGGAGTAAGAAATGGCAACCCACTCCAGAATTCTTGCCTGGAAAATCATATGGACAGAGGAGCTTGGCAAGCTACAGTCCTGGGGTTGCAAGAGTCAGACATGACTGAGCAAGCAACCCACACACTAGCTGGTTGTCTGTTACTACGTTAAGGTTAGGGTCACTGCAGTATCATTAGACTAACATTATGATATAGAACTGGGTCACAATATTTTTAACATAAAAAAATGAAGATACTTATAATTAGATTCTTGTGGTGTTAGAGTAATAGCTGTGTCATGTTGTTCAGTTGCCAGGTCGTGTCCAGTTTTTCGAGACCCCCTTGAATTGCAGCATACCAAACTTCCCTGTCCCTCACCACCTCCCGGAGTTTGCCCAAGTTCACGTCCATTGAATCAGTGATGCCATCCAGCCACTTCATCCTCGTGTCATGATATGTTTACATAAATATTTACCTGTTCAAATTTTATTTTACCTTCCTACTCACTCCACTTGTTCTAAAATCTCATCACAAATTTTAAAATCACCAGAAATTTTAGAATACCTCAATTATGCTTATCTTCAAAAATACATGGTTGCTTTTTTCTCTCTTTCATTTACATATTTTGATTAATTAGATATTGAGTACAAAAACCTACTAAATTCTACATCTAGAATATATTTCTTAATTTCATATTCATATATTTAAGAAACCCACAAAACTATACTCTGATAAAATTGCATTAAACTAACAATTATAGACTCTGAGCTGTTTTTAAATATTCCTTAAAAATTTCTAGTTCTATGATTATGATTATTATTAAAGCAATCTAAATATAAGCAGATTTGTTGAAGATAAAGTAATTCAAATTATGAATATGTAACCTAAAATTTCTCAGAGTAATTAGCAGCTCTGGTTTACCTGAAAGATGCAGTTATCAGGAGCATGTAGTTTAATATTAGCACATCTCTAATATCGATGTTATTTAAAGCCATACATTAAGAATCATAAGCATCTGTAGTGACAGAAGAAGCATGCAACAAAGTACTGAAAAACTGGAATAGAATTAATTGGTTTTGGTCTACCCACTTCAAATGAGAAAATAGCAACAGAAAAAAAAAATTAAGCACTAAATGTATTCGTTAGGCAGGATCAGCAATCATGCTGCCCACACATGATCTGCAATTAATTTGTAAATAAGAAGATTCATCACCTGGAGGATAATAAACTCTAGTTTTATGGCCCAAAAGACTAGACAAGTAAAAACCACTAATGAATGTACTGTATAAACACAGGGGCAAGAATGTACATTGGTTGAACAAGTGAGGATAACAAGGAGACTCTGTTTAGTTATTAAAGTAGACCAAAAGATACATGACACATATCTGGAGATTTTTCTGAAGTGTTAACACTGCTCAAAACAGGGTCACTTAAAAGACATGGGAAAGTGTTACTACAAGGTAAGAAAGGCAGAAGCTGAATTTTAGAAAGAGCATTTTTTTTAAAAAGTAAAGATCAGCGTTTTTCTTTTAAACAGATTAATCTCTTAATTTTAATTGATTTTTATAACTGCATATTAGAAAATATTACTAATAATACACTGAAGTGATTTTAGTTTAGATCTTAGTTTAGATTTAGTTTAGATCTTTATATGTGACTTGGACTATGAAGAGATGCCTTCAAACATTATTAATTGAGAAAATAAGTATTAAATGGAATTTCCAGTATTTCTGTATTTTGGGAAAGGCTTTGATGTGAAAACTATTTTCCTTCCTATAAGTTATAGTTGTATAACATGCCTTAATTTTGAACCATAAATGAAACACTCAACTTTATGTTGAACACTCAAATGAAACTCCATTCAGATGAGAATTTATTCTTTAGTGCCAACTGAGAATTTTGAGAAACACAGAGAGATAAAAGAATCAATTTGGATGTTTATTTAAAATACAGCATCCTGGTCTCCACCTCATAGCAAGTGAAATACAATCTCTGCATGTGAAATCTTGGCATCTGTATACAATTGTAGTAAAACCTCTAGTTGATTTTGAACCATACTAAAGTTTAAGAATGACTTTATTGTTAGTAAATATTTATTAGTTAGACTATAAAGAAAGCTGAGCACTGAAGAATTGATGCTTTTGAACTGTGATGTTGGAGAAGACTCTTGAGAGTCCCTTTGACTGCGAGGAAATCCAACCAGTCCATCCTAAAGGAGATCAGTCCTAAATGTTCATTGGAAGGACTGATGTTGAAGCTGAAACTCCAATACTTTGGCCACCTGATGTGAAGAACTGACTCCTTGGGAAACACCCTGATGCTGGCAAAGATTGAAGGCGTGAGAAGGGTTTGACAGAGGGTGAAATGGTTGGATGGCATCTCTGACTCAATGGGCATGAGTCTGGGTAAACTCTGGGAGTTGGTGATGGACAGGAAGGCCTTGGGGTCGCAAAGAGTCGGATACGACTGAGCAACTGAACTGAACTGATTATTTTCATCAAATATTTCCTTTTCATAAACAAAATTTATTTTTTAATAGACAGGAAAATACTTTTCCAAAGTGTAAAAATTAGACCTGAAATTACTTTTATGAAGTAAGTTCTTAGGCCTGGAATCACCTTAATGGGATCAATAATATTATTAGTGCTAAAATTAAAAGGAGAAAGAACTCAAGGGAAGTCTTAATATACTAAATAGTATACAAATTTTTGAATGCTCTAGAACTTAACTGTTAATTATAAATATAGTTTATATATTAAAATATATCACTTATTAAGCTGTTTCAAAGCTGAAACTCCAATACTTTGTCCACCTGATGTGAAGAACTGACTCTTTGGAAAAAACCTTGATTCTGGGAAAGATTGAAGGCAGAGGAAAAAAGGGTCAACAGAGGACGAGATGGCTGGATGGCATCACCGACTCAATGGACATGAGTTTGAGTAAACTCTGGGAGTTGGCGATGGACAGGGAGGCCTGGCGTGCTGCAGTCCATGGGGTAGCAAAGAGTCGGACATGACTGAGTGACTGAGCTTAACTGAACTGAAACTGTGTCAATTATTAAAATTTAGTACTCAAAACAAATGTCATAAAGTATTCAAAATACATGCTATAAAACATGTGAAGGTCTATGCAATTCATCAGGAGGATTTGACCCAATTCTAATAATTCTATCTGCCTGCTTTATTTGATTATTTAACATTAGAAGTAGCTGTATTTTAAAACAAAGTTGGGGGAAAGGAAATATTTGCTGCTAGCAGTTGCTTTTAAGAAGTGGTATCTGGAAAAAAGAGCTGTGATGGCTGTGTGGTCAAGGCATTGGATTCAAAATCCTGTGGGGTCTGCCTGCTCAGGTTAGAATCCTGCTCACAGCATTTCTTAGTGAAATTAAAAGATGTTGGCTCCTTGGAAGAAAAACGACAGACCTAGACAGTGTATTAAAAGGCAGAGACATTACTTTGCCTACAAATGTCCGTATAATCAAAGCTATGGTTTCTCCAGTAATCATGTATGAATGTGAGATCTGGACAATTAAAAAGACTGGGCACTGAAAAACTGATGCCTTTGAACTGTGATGTTGGAGAAGACTCTTGAGAGTTCCTTGGACAGCACGGAGATCAAACCAGTCAATTCTAAAGGAAATCAACCCTGAATAGTCACTGGAAGCACTGATGCTCAAACTGAAGCTCCAATACTTTGGCCACCTGATGCAAAGAGTCGTCTCGTTGGAAAAGACCCTGATGCTGGGAAAGACCAAAGACAAGAGAAGGGGGCAACAGAGGATGAGATGACTGGATGGCATCACCAACTCAATGAACATGATTGAAAGCCCATTTTAGAAAGATCTTAATCTGTATTGTTTAAAATGAACTTTTCTTTAAATCTTAAGGAGATAAATTTCACCAAACCTGAAAATTCACTTATGGGATTTACCTCAAAGGAAGACAGGGTTTTTTCCAAATAGTTTAACTTAAAGAATAGAGATTGTTACTTAGACATAGGCGCCATCTAGTGGCACGGGGCGGTAGTTTTGGGGTAATTGTTTTCTCATTGGATAAGAATATGAAACTGGCTACATTTACAGGTTTTGTTAAAGGCTTAAAAAAACGTCATTTTAAATTGTAGAGATTAAATTTAAAATTATTTACTGAATTTCAAAATAATTTATATTAATGAACATCACAAAGCAAGGAAGAGGTTGAAAATGATGAAGGTAATGTCAACATATATTGTAAAGATATGGGTGATATAAAATGGAAAATCAGTGCAAATAGAATTTAAGAAAAAACTTAATTGAATATTGTTATAGATATTTACTGTATACACACATTTTATGAAGAATGGTCTTATGTTCATAGCTCATTTTAAAAATTATTAATATGTAGTGGAATTCTCTTTTCTCTGATGAAAGTGGTTATATCGCTCAAAAAATTAGCCCATTGTAAGGAAAATTGGACTTTCTGATTATTTATAATTAACCAGTAAATGTTTATTAAGTAGGTATTCCACATAACTAGGTTCTGGGGAATGAATGTGATTGAAAAATATATAGTCTCTATTTATAAGCTAACAAACTATAGTTGACATGACAAGAGATTAATTACAAAAAAAATTTAGTAGGAAAATTAATTTAAATGACGAACATATAACCACTGTATAAACAAAGCTCAAGAAAGAGCGTACTTGCTTATTCTGGTGCTTTGTACCAGCTCAAGAGAAATCATTTGTATTAAAAGTTTATTGTGTGTGCTTATTACTTGGTCTGACGTGATTGGACCAATAATTTCTTCCACTGGCATGTTCAAACATAAATATAATGTTTTTTTATACAAAGAATTAATAATGTCAATTGTATGAAACCATATGTAACATTGCCGGGCCATGGTAGATATTTAGTTCTGTTAATTCTTTTAATCTTTAATACAGATAATCAAGAATAGTTATTGTGAAAACTGAACAAGTACTGAAGGGGAATGTTTTAGATGGGGTATGATTAGATAAGGGAAGATATAAGATGTTTTGAGTAAGATCTGGAACAGAGTCATAGGTATAAAATGACAAGTAGCAAAAAGGCATATAAAATAGGAGCATAAAATTGAAAGTTAACATGTTGTATTAATGATGTAGAGATCCGTGTAAATGTAGAGGTCAATGTGGAAAGTAAAAACAAATAACACAAGAATGTGATTAGAATCATGCAAGGAATTCTCTCTTAAAGATTTACTTTATATCGATATGATAGGCAATAGGGAAAACTGTACTCGATATTAGGGTTATAAAGACTGATAAGATTAGGTTCCTGAACTGAAAGAATACATAATAAACTAGGGTAAAACATTTGCTGGGTATCCAAAATTATTTTGAATTTTACTCAGTTTATTGATAAATATATCCGTTCGATATCTTTATTTCTAAAGTGTTAATTTTCAGATCCTCATGCACTAATCAAAGGGAAAGTGTCCATAGTTCTTTTGGTGGAAGAACAAAAGAACCATATCCCAGGACAGTCCCTAATGTCAGTGCATTTTTCTCCATCCTTATGATTTTCCAGGTGATTGTCAAGATGTAGTTTGGCCATGAAAGTCCTCCTTAGATATCATTTGTTAATTCAGTATTCTACAGCAAGATTTGGGATGACTTGATGAAGTGTGCTGAATATTTTGTGCTGTTCGTCCTCTTCACCCTGCTCTCTGCCCGCGGAGACTGGTTCCTAAAGACCGAATCATCTGGAAGCTGGTCTTAGCTTGAGACTGTCTGAATTCTACTGGGGCCAGAGCTCCTGTCAGGTGGCCCATCCCCCATAGCAACACTCCCATTTCAGCTTTGCTTACTACTACCTACCTTTGCCCCTCAAGTCTAGGGAGAGTAATACCTGCATGTTGGCAGGTACTTCAGTTGAATTCCTTTAAACTTGCCCAGATCTTTGATTAAACTATCTTTTGAATGTGCCTCTGTTTGCTGCTGGAATTCTGATATAAGGCTTCCAGTCCCAGTCCCAGGAAGATTATAGAAAAGGAATATACACTAAAAAAAGAGAGACTAGGCAGAAGAGGCTATGTCTATGTTGTGGTAACAAACAAGAACTAAAATCTTAGTGGTTTAACACATAGAAGATTATTTCTTTGTCAAAGGTCACTATCATTGATGTAATTCTTCAAGGCAGCTATCATTCATGTGTCACTTAGCAATCTCATCTTTAATTTTCTGGCTCCAGTTTCTTACCACAAGACATCCACATTTGCTGCTGCAGGGGGAAAGGGAACTGGAAAATTGCACAGTGGCTTTTTACTGCCTCAGCCAAGAAGCAAAACACATCACTTCTTCTCATAGTTGATTGACCTGAAGTATCAGATCTCCCTGGCCAACTCCTAAGGGGCTTTAGTCCTATGTGAGCTCAGGAAGGAAAAAGGACATAGAATACCTACTATTGTGGAATAATAAGCAATATGTGCATGCACAGTCGCTAAGTCCTGTTTGACTTTTTGCGACCCCATGAACTGTAGCCCATCAGGCTCCTCTGTCCATGGGATTTCCCAAGCAAGAATACTGGAGTGGGTTGCCATTTCCTCCTCCAGGGGATCTTCCCAACCCAGGGATCAAAGCTGCATTTCCTGNTCTGGACAATTAAAAAGACTGGGCACTGAAAAACTGATGCCTTTGAACTGTGATGTTGGAGAAGACTCTTGAGAGTTCCTTGGACAGCACGGAGATCAAACCAGTCAATTCTAAAGGAAATCAACCCTGAATAGTCACTGGAAGCACTGATGCTCAAACTGAAGCTCCAATACTTTGGCCACCTGATGCAAAGAGTCGTCTCGTTGGAAAAGACCCTGATGCTGGGAAAGACCAAAGACAAGAGAAGGGGGCAACAGAGGATGAGATGACTGGATGGCATCACCAACTCAATGAACATGATTGAAAGCCCATTTTAGAAAGATCTTAATCTGTATTGTTTAAAATGAACTTTTCTTTAAATCTTAAGGAGATAAATTTCACCAAACCTGAAAATTCACTTATGGGATTTACCTCAAAGGAAGACAGGGTTTTTTCCAAATAGTTTAACTTAAAGAATAGAGATTGTTACTTAGACATAGGCGCCATCTAGTGGCACGGGGCGGTAGTTTTGGGGTAATTGTTTTCTCATTGGATAAGAATATGAAACTGGCTACATTTACAGGTTTTGTTAAAGGCTTAAAAAAACGTCATTTTAAATTGTAGAGATTAAATTTAAAATTATTTACTGAATTTCAAAATAATTTATATTAATGAACATCACAAAGCAAGGAAGAGGTTGAAAATGATGAAGGTAATGTCAACATATATTGTAAAGATATGGGTGATATAAAATGGAAAATCAGTGCAAATAGAATTTAAGAAAAAACTTAATTGAATATTGTTATAGATATTTACTGTATACACACATTTTATGAAGAATGGTCTTATGTTCATAGCTCATTTTAAAAATTATTAATATGTAGTGGAATTCTCTTTTCTCTGATGAAAGTGGTTATATCGCTCAAAAAATTAGCCCATTGTAAGGAAAATTGGACTTTCTGATTATTTATAATTAACCAGTAAATGTTTATTAAGTAGGTATTCCACATAACTAGGTTCTGGGGAATGAATGTGATTGAAAAATATATAGTCTCTATTTATAAGCTAACAAACTATAGTTGACATGACAAGAGATTAATTACAAAAAAAATTTAGTAGGAAAATTAATTTAAATGACGAACATATAACCACTGTATAAACAAAGCTCAAGAAAGAGCGTACTTGCTTATTCTGGTGCTTTGTACCAGCTCAAGAGAAATCATTTGTATTAAAAGTTTATTGTGTGTGCTTATTACTTGGTCTGACGTGATTGGACCAATAATTTCTTCCACTGGCATGTTCAAACATAAATATAATGTTTTTTTATACAAAGAATTAATAATGTCAATTGTATGAAACCATATGTAACATTGCCGGGCCATGGTAGATATTTAGTTCTGTTAATTCTTTTAATCTTTAATACAGATAATCAAGAATAGTTATTGTGAAAACTGAACAAGTACTGAAGGGGAATGTTTTAGATGGGGTATGATTAGATAAGGGAAGATATAAGATGTTTTGAGTAAGATCTGGAACAGAGTCATAGGTATAAAATGACAAGTAGCAAAAAGGCATATAAAATAGGAGCATAAAATTGAAAGTTAACATGTTGTATTAATGATGTAGAGATCCGTGTAAATGTAGAGGTCAATGTGGAAAGTAAAAACAAATAACACAAGAATGTGATTAGAATCATGCAAGGAATTCTCTCTTAAAGATTTACTTTATATCGATATGATAGGCAATAGGGAAAACTGTACTCGATATTAGGGTTATAAAGACTGATAAGATTAGGTTCCTGAACTGAAAGAATACATAATAAACTAGGGTAAAACATTTGCTGGGTATCCAAAATTATTTTGAATTTTACTCAGTTTATTGATAAATATATCCGTTCAATATCTTTATTTCTAAAGTGTTAATTTTCAGATCCTCATGCACTAATCAAAGGGAAAGTGTCCATAGTTCTTTTGGTGGAAGAACAAAAGAACCATATCCCAGGACAGTCCCTAATGTCAGTGCATTTTTCTCCATCCTTATGATTTTCCAGGTGATTGTCAAGATGTAGTTTGGCCATGAAAGTCCTCCTTAGATATCATTTGTTAATTCAGTATTCTACAGCAAGATTTGGGATGACTTGATGAAGTGTGCTGAATATTTTGTGCTGTTCGTCCTCTTCACCCTGCTCTCTGCCCTCGGAGACTGGTTCCTAAAGACCGAATCATCTGGAAGCTGGTCTTAGCTTGAGACTGTCTGAATTCTACTGGGGCCAGAGCTCCTGTCAGGTGGCCCATCCCCCATAGCAACACTCCCATTTCAGCTTTGCTTACTACTACCTACCTTTGCCCCTCAAGTCTAGGGAGAGTAATACCTGCATGTTGGCAGGTACTTCAGTTGAATTCCTTTAAACTTGCCCAGATCTTTGATTAAACTATCTTTTGAATGTGCCTCTGTTTGCTGCTGGAATTCTGATATAAGGCTTCCAGTCCCAGTCCCAGGAAGATTATAGAAAAGGAATATACACTAAAAAAAGAGAGACTAGGCAGAAGAGGCTATGTCTATGTTGTGGTAACAAACAAGAACTAAAATCTTAGTGGTTTAACACATAGAAGATTATTTCTTTGTCAAAGGTCACTATCATTGATGTAATTCTTCAAGGCAGCTATCATTCATGTGTCACTTAGCAATCTCATCTTTAATTTTCTGGCTCCAGTTTCTTACCACAAGACATCCACATTTGCTGCTGCAGGGGGAAAGGGAACTGGAAAATTGCACAGTGGCTTTTTACTGCCTCAGCCAAGAAGCAAAACACATCACTTCTTCTCATAGTTGATTGACCTGAAGTATCAGATCTCCCTGGCCAACTCCTAAGGGGCTTTAGTCCTATGTGAGCTCAGGAAGGAAAAAGGACATAGAATACCTACTATTGTGGAATAATAAGCAATATGTGCATGCACAGTCGCTAAGTCCTGTTTGACTTTTTGCGACCCCATGAACTGTAGCCCATCAGGCTCCTCTGTCCATGGGATTTCCCAAGCAAGAATACTGGAGTGGGTTGCCATTTCCTCCTCCAGGGGATCTTCCCAACCCAGGGATCAAAGCTGCATTTCCTGTGTCTCCTGCACTGGCGGCAGATTCTTTATCGCTAAGCCACCTGGGAAGCCCCGTAATAAGCAATATCTTNCCCAAGCAAGAATACTGGAGTGGGTTGCCATTTCCTCCTCCAGGGGATCTTCCCAACCCAGGGATCAAAGCTGCATTTCCTGTGTCTCCTGCACTGGCGGCAGATTCTTTATCGCTAAGCCACCTGGGAAGCCCCGTAATAAGCAATATCTTTGGTTTTTGTCCGTGGTTCCCAGCACAGGGTTCCATTTTAACTTTCTGAGTGCTAGGAGTGACCTTTGTCATTCATAATCAGCTCCTTTATATCACACTTAAGTTTATGCTAATGAGATAACTTAGAATAAGGTCCCTAGATAGCCTCAGGATGGGACTGGTCACCAGAAAGACCAAGCAATTAGAGGGTAGGAACTTGCAACCCCACCCACTGACTTCCAGGAGGGGAGAGGGGCTGGATATTGAACTCTTTGAAACTTAGAGAGCTTCCAGAGTGATGAACAGGTCAGGTTGGTGGGAGGGTGGCATACCTGGAGAGGGCAAGGAAGCCCTGTGCCTTCCCCACCCTATGTCCTTTTCCATCTGCCTGTTCCTTTGTGTCTTTCGTAATAAACTGGAGTTATAGGCATAGCATTTTCTTGAGTTCTGTGAGTCATTCTAGCAAATTATCAAACCTTGGAGGGTCTAGTAATAGGAACTCTGGAATTTGTAGCCAAGTTAGACAGATGTGGACTGTCTGGTACCAGCGACTTGGTACTTAGGCCTGATGTTTGAGTGAGAGCAGTATTATGAGACTGAGTCCTTAAACTTTTGAAGTCCAACACTGACTCTGGGTAGTGAGGGTAGTTAATATCAGAATAGTATTGAACTGTAGGACACTCAGATGGTGTCAGAGAATCAGAGAGTTAGAGATGTAGTGTTGGATAAGACTAAATGTAGACATTGATAAGTTAAATTGTCATGTTAAAATTTAAGAGTAGCAAATGAAACAGATTGAATATCATACACAAAGTCAATTGATTTATAGGTCATATGCAATAACTATAATAATAACACATGCTGCTGCTAAGTCACTTCAGTCGTGCCCAACTCTGTGTGACCCCATAAACGGCAGCCTACCAGGCTCCCCCATCCCTGGGATTCTCCAGGCAAGAATACTGGAGTGGGTTGCCATTTCCTTCTCCAATGCATGAAAGGGAAAAGTGAAAGTGAAGTCGCTCAGTCTGTCCGACTGTTAGCGACCCCATGGACTGCAGCCCACCAGGCTCCTCCGTCCATTGGATTTTCCAGGCAAGAGTACTGGGGTGGGGTGCCATTGCCTTCCCCGAATAATAACACATAATGTTTACTAAATGCTTTACAAATATTAAGCCATTTAATCCTCATAACAACCCTGTTTAACAAGTAGCATAATTGTCCACATTCTGGCTCTAGAATTCATGCTCTTAACCCCTAATGCTAACATTTTATATATGTCTTTATTTGATTACCATTGCAATAGATATCAGCATGTTTTATACAGGTAGCAATAAACAATAGTAAATGTGGCATGAAAAGATATACAAAATGTTAACAATTAGTATATGAAACTGAAAATCTTCATGAAAGTGAACGTGAAATCGCTCAGTCATGTCCGACTCTTTGTGACCCCATGGACTGTAGCCTACAACGCTTCTCTGTCCATGGGATTCTCCAGGAGTGGGTTGCCATTTCCTTCTCCAGTGGATCTTCCCAACCCAGAGATCAAACCTGGGTCTCCCACATAGTAGGCAGATGCTTTACCATCTGAGCCACCAGGAGAATCTTCATAGTTTAGAAAAAAAAAAAAGCACTTGCTTTTGGCAGTCGGTGGAGATAGAATCATCCCTAAAACTAAAGTACTAGAAAATAGAATGGTGGTGGTTTAGTCACTAAGTTGGGTCAGACTCTTTGTGACCCCATGGACTGTAGCCTGCCAGACTCCTCTGTCCATGATTTTCCAGCAAGAATACTAGAGTGAGTTGTCATTTACTGCCCTAGGGGGTCTTCCCTGATCTTCCCCACAAAGGCATCAAACCCGTGTCTGCTGCATTACAAGGGGATTCTTTACCGACTGAGCCACAGGGGAAGCCAGCAGTAGATTTGATGATATGTGAGAACTTATTGCAGAAACGTGACATTTCAAATCAGTCAGATAAAGACAGATTACTTAATAACGTGAAGAACAGTTAGGTAGTCATCTTGAAAGAAATGAGAATTTAGAGACCTACTTTACTCCTTACACAAAAATGAAATCCAGATTGATCAACAATTTAGATGTGAAAGTGTTTGAAGAAGGAAGAATGATTGTTTAAATTTTTTTATGCTGTGAAATCCTTTTTTTGGGGGGTTGAGTATATGCAACCCAGAAGCAAAAGCAAAATCAGCAAGCTTTCTTTGAAAGTTTTATGCAGCAAAAAATAACGTAAACAAATTTACAGAGGGCGCCAGGTTTTCTCACCCACCACATCAACAGAACAGTTCGGCGTTATTCTGTTTTATGTACTGATGCTCCATGTAAGGTTCTATCTGAGAAAATGTTCTTGTACTAGAATAAGGTAAAGAAGAGGAAGAAGTTGAAAAACACTCTCTAGCTGTGCACAGTAAGGCCCAGAGCAGTTAAAGTCACAAAGTCACAATCTGTTCTAGACTTGTGTTGTTGTTGTTTTTTATCCCTTTGTTAAGATTAAAAAACACTATATTGCCATTCAAATAAATCCTCTTTTTCAGTAATAAAAGAGCCTATTGATTTTTTCAGTTTGCTTAGTCCTTAGTAGTTTTTAATCTTTTTCATGTGTCCCATTATTGATTATTTAATTACTTATTCATTTCAGTTCAGTCGCTCAGTTGTGTCCGACTCTTTGCGACCCCATGAATCGCAGCACGCCAGGCCTCCCTGTCCTTCACCAACTCCCAGAGTTCACTGAGACTCACGTCCATCGAGTCAGTGATGCCATCCAGCCATCTCATCCTCTATCGTCCCCTTCTCCTCCTGCCCCCAATCCCTCCCATCATCAGGGTCTTTTCCAATGAGTCAACTCTTCGCATGAGATGGCTTATTAGCAATGTCTAAAAATATGTAGGTAAGGAAAAATGGAATAGACTTTGCAAAGAAACATACAATGGGTGTATTTCTTTTAGAGTTATTTAAAAATTCTTCCAAACAATTAAAAATTCATTAGAACTGCCTTAAAACTCCTTTTATAGTGTAGGCAAAATCCTGTGGACTCTGTTAAGGTATCTTTTTCTTATGCAGTTGTCAAGTACGCAAGAAAACTTCTTGTGTTTATTTGGAGTTTATCCTCCTAATAAACACATTTCATTAAAAAAAAAATTCATTAGTGACCTTACTTGATGGTCCAGTGGTTAAGAATCCTCCTTGCAATGCAGGGGACACACGTTTGATCCTTGGTCTGGGAGGATCCCACATGCCGAGGAGCAACTAAGTCTGTGTCCCACAACTACTGAGCCCACAAGCTTCAACTACTGAAGAAAGAAAGAAAGGTAAGCCGCTCAGTCGTGCCCGACCCTTTGCGAATCCTCCTTGCAATGCAGGGGACACACGTTTGATCCTTGGTCTGGGAGGATCCCACATGCCGAGGAGCAACTAAGTCTGTGTCCCACAACTACTGAGCCCACAAGCTTCAACTACTGAAGAAAGAAAGAAAGGTAAGCCGCTCAGTCGTGCCCGACCCTTTGCGACCCCACGGACAGTAGCCTGTACCAAGCTCCTCCACCCATGGGATTTTCTAGGCAAGAGTACTGGAGTGAGTTGCCATTTCCTTCTCCAGGGGATCTTCCCGACCCAGAGATCGAACCCAGGTCTTCTGCATTGTAGACAGACACTTCACCGTCTGAGCCAAGCCTGCATGCCTAAAGCTTGTGCTTCTCAACAGGGAAGAAGCTTGTGCTCCACAACAAGAAAAGACACTGAGATGAGAAGCCCACAAACCACAACTTGAGAGTAGCCCACACTTGCTGTAACTAGAGAAAGCCATCACTCAGCAATGAAGAACTGCTAGAGTCAGAAAGTAAAAAATGAAAATAATAAACCTTAAAAAAAAATTCATTAGCAACGCACATCCTAATGAAATTTGGCATAATGCCAAATGTTCAAAGTATCTTATTATAAAGATGTCACCTTCAAGGCAATTGCACAGCACAGATACCTTGGTTGGTATCACAACTCTAGCAAGCTTTTTTAACATGCTAGTCTCATAAAGTAACTTCTTATAAATATATATAAATTAGCATTTATACATATGTGTACATCATGATTTGATGTTGCCTTGCATGTGAATATTAATTTTTTTATGAGAATGATTAATAGTTCAGTTGCTCTTGTAAGTATTGATGGTCCAATCATGTTTTGAAACGTGAAATAAAAAATTCTCAGTAGGGAAAAGTAATCTTTGTTTATTTAATTCTTAATCAAATTATTTGTACTTTGAACGTTGTACTCAATGGGTGAGATTTATTGTGAATGTTACCATCTACCTACAGAGAACTCGTCATTCATGAACATTAAATCCTCTTCATGAATTAGTTTATTTCTCCCAAATTGTTTGGAATTCATGTATTTACACTAACATTTTAAAGCACTAAGGTTATTGTTTAATTTATTTAATATACAATAATTATACAAAGCTATCACAAAATGCTAAGAAAAAAAGAAGGGTTTATAGTGAACTAATCTACAAATCAAATAAGTTCATTACAAAAATAGCTATATCTAATAATAAGACTTTATAGATCCATTTAATATCATCCAACATAGATAATCTTCTTTAAGCTACCTCATTAGAGGCTAAGAAAGCTTTTGAAGTTTAAATAGAGCAGTATTTTCTGATGTTTAACACATTTCTAATTTAATTTTCCTATTTCTAAGTGGATCAAATTTATTTTATAAAAGGTTCACATTTTATGTAAGTCCTAACCAATGGTTCACTAATATTTTTCTGTTAAAACAGGAGCTAAGTGTAAGTTTCAGGATTTTATAAAATTAAGAAAAATTTTTTTTTCCAATTCTTAAGAGGAGACTGGATTTTATGCAAACAATATTGTGCATATTGAAACAAACAATAAATGACAGTATTTTATTTCTTTGAATCCTAGGGTAGAAAAGCAGTTACGTTTTTAGTGGTGATCTGATACAGTCAATTGCCTTGTGAGAATACACATAAATAGCATCTCCAAGTGATCACTTAAAATTTAAAAATAGAAAGAAGCCATAATCTACAGACACTGAGCTATTAGATCTTCACTCTTCTACTTTCTTTTGGGCACTCTCTACCCTAACAATTTTAGGAGAGATACTTTAGTTTCGTTCAGTTATAAACTCCCCGGGTAGTAAGTGGAAGATAGGACATTATCAGTCAAAAATTGGGATATCTCCCTGTGCCTTTTATTTTAAAGCTCTCAAGAACTGAGATACTTGATCCTATCCTTGCCTTCTTTGATCATAGCTAATGCCTTCAAAACTGTCATGCTACATTTTATGTGGAGTATAGAATATTTGGTATTTTTCTCGAAATAACATTCAATTGAATTCACCTGTTAGTTTTATTTTCTAGGTTAAAACCCCCAAATTACTCTCATCTTTATTCATGCTTTCTATTATTAAAACAATTACTGTTGTTGTTTGTTCTGTTTTCTTAAAATGTGATAAAAGCTAGCTATAGGACTCTAAAAGGGGCCTAGTCAATGGCAAAAATAGGAAGAAATTACATCCTTGCATATGCTTTCTTGAACAAGAATGGAGAGGGGGAGGTTAAGAAGTATACAAATAAGAAAGATGGAGATTTTGGTGAACTTTGCAACTGTAGGTTGTGGTAAGGGGAGAGATATGTATCCTAAAAGCACTGAGTGTGCCTATGAAAATGGCCAGAAGCGTAACACTATGAAAGGGGCAGGAAGCCTTGGAGGGGTGAGGAGAGAAAATATGATGAAGATTAGTCATCCACCAAAATGGAAAATAATTTTTTAAGATTAAAATTAAATGTATTCTTTATCAGCCATCATGTGTGATGAAGTCAGCTTTTAGCTGTGGATTATTACCACAGTCATTTTTCTTGTGTATGCTAGCAGAATTACATTACATGCCAGTTTCAACTCACTGAAGAAAGTAAAAATTTGGGAATGTTAATGCAAGGTTAATAATAAAACATGCATATTTTGAAGCAAAAAAACAATGCTGCTGCTGCTAAGTCATTTCAGTTGTGTCCGACCCTGTGTGACCCCATAGACGGAAGCCCACCAGGCTCCCCCGTCCCTGGGATTCTCCCGGCAAGAACACTGGAGTGGGTTGCCATTTCCTTCTCTGATGCATGAAAGTGAAAAGTGAAAGTGAAGTCGCTCAGTCGTGTCCGACCCTCAGCGACCCCATGGACTGCAGCCTTCCAGGCTCCTCCATCCATGGGATTTTCCAGGCAAGAATACTGGAGTGGGATGCCAGTACTCCGAAAAAACAATGAAGAGATCTTAAAAATAGACTCAGGAATATGTAAAACCATTGGAAGGGGGTCAGATGGATTGGGTAGTGATTTTGAGGATTTGCTTGGGGGCATTTGTGTTGGGAATTAAAGTATGATAAGCAGGATTTGATAATTTTTGTTTGTTTTTTGCTACCAAGTGAAATGGGTAGACTCTGGAGAGGTGAAATAGTGGTCACTAGATATTTAAATTTGAAATTCTTATAGACAAAAAAATGATTTAATATTATATATCATTTGCTTGTGTGTGTGTGTGTGTGTGTGTGTGTGTGTGTGTGTGTGTGTGTGAAGTCGCTCAGTCGTGTCCGACTCTTTGCGACCCCATGGACTGTAGCCTACCAGGCTCCTCCCTCCATGGGATTCTCCAGGCAAGAGTACTGGATTGGGTTGCCATTTCTTTCTCCAGGGGATCTTCCCGACCCAGGGATCAAACCTGGGTCTCCAGCTATTCCAGGCAGATGCTTTAACCTCTGAGCCACCAGGGAAGCTTACATTTGTATATTCATCTGGAGATGTGAAATAGTGGTCACTAGATATTTAAATTTGAAATTCTTAAGACAAAAAAAAAAGACTCAATATCATGTATCATTTGCTTACATTTGTATATTCAGCTTATAGGCCACCATGGCGATTCTAAATATACTATTCTGAAACCAGAGCTTTTTCTTATAATTAATACTATCTATTATTTGAATTTGGGATTATTAGAAATGAAGTTTAAACTATTGGATAATTCTACCTATCATACCATACTCTTTGGTTATCCATATTTTTCAAGCTGAATATGCTTCATTCTAAATACTTTCCTAGACAAAATGTTACAAATCTGCTTTTAAAGTCCTATGTAAATATATAAATAAATATTAAGGTATTTTTCTAAAGCCAAAGTATTTGAGAAGACAGAAGGTTTGAATCATTAGAAAAGATTGACCTGGGCTTGAAACTTGTGTGCCATATGCTAAGTCGCTTTAGTCATGTCTAACTCTTTGCAACCCTGTGGACTGTAGTCCACCAGGCTACTCTGTACACGGGGTTTCCCCAGGAAAGAATACTGGAATGGGCTGCCATCTCTCCTCCAGGGGATCTTCCCAACCCAGGGATCAAAGCCCTGTCTCTTACGTCTCCTGCATTGGCCAGTGAGTTCTTTACCACTGGTGCCACCTGGGAAGCCCCTGGGCTTGAAACTTGGATTTTCTCAATTTCGTGCTCATCATTTGAAAAGTGATGGTGTTGGAATTTTAAGTACATGGTCAACTATTTTCTTGTTAACTCTTTGCCTGAGATAGTTGAACCTCAATTTCCTTCTAAGGCCCCAAAGGATACAGTGATAATCAAGACACAGTCCCTGTCTTATAGAGGTTGAGGCTGAATGATAGTAAAAGCTAACATTATTTTTAGAGGCCCAGTACTATGCTAAGTGCATCATATACACTATTTCATTTAGTCACATAATCCTACCAGGTTGTTAATATTATTTTGATTTTATAGAGAAGACTCAAGCTTACAGAGATTAGGTGACTTGCCCAAGGTAAGTAAAAGATGGAACCAAGATTTGATTCTAGAACTGTCAGATACCACAGTCTGGATTATTGTAGCTATGTAATAAGTCTTGGAGTCAAATAGTATAAATAATTTACCTTTATTTTCTTTTTTTCCCACAGTTGTTTTGGTTATTTTAAGTCCTTTACATTTCCATATGAATTTAAGAATCAGCTTGGGGAGGATTGATAACCCAGCATTAAATCTGATTCCATTACTTAGAAATATTTTGATCCTTTGGGGTCCTGCTTTTAAACTTTTTAAGTAGGACCAAACCTGCTTTTCATGTTACTGAAACATAGCATTCTTGGTGCTCTTACTGATGCTGTTTTAATTATGAGGTTTTTTTCCCAAGGCTAGTTTTTATAATTATGATTATTCCCAGCCCTTATGAACCACTCTACCTTCTAATTCTTTCAATGGTTCTTTCCCCAGCCACATGCATGCACTGATTACCAATCAACTGAATACTCAAGGTGGTCACTCTGTAGATCTCTGGTATTCTGCCTGTGTATCTCCCTCCTCTCTAGTTCTCTGCCTGATGAACTCTAGCAGCCTGGCTTCCCCAGACTCCCACCTCTGTCTCTTCAATTCTGGTAGGCCTCTGGGCTCACCTGAGTTCTTTTCTTCCTGTGTTGAGGCTTGGACATTTTCTCCAGGCAGTAAACTGGGACAGCTGGAAGAACTAGAGCACTCTGTTCCCTTGTTTTCCATCTCTCAGGGTTCACTGTCTTTTTCTTTTTCCTGGCTACACCATGTGCTTATGGAATCCTAATTCCCCAACCAGGGATTGAACCCAGGCCCTCAGCAATGAAAGCACAGAGTCCTAACCACTGGACCACTGGGGACTTCCCCTCATTGTCCTTTGATGCTTCATGTCCATTGTCTTCTTCCTTCCCGCTAGAGATGACAGTCTCTCTAGCAGTTAGCCATTAGAGTGTAAACAGAAGTGATTGTGTGTAAGCTCTACCTAGTTCAAGCTCTTAACTAAAAGCTGCTTGCCCCTGATTCCTCTTTCCCTTTCCCACATGCCATAATATGAGAGGATGATGGCACAGCTGGGAGGCAGACCCCAGGCTTCTGAGAACCTCATGGGGCAGTGCCACTCTGACCCCCTCACTACTGTGATCTTCAGGTGAGATAGAAAAAAATGTGATAACTTGTTTTGTTGTCGTTCAGTTGCTCAGTCGTGTTCGACTCTTTGGGGCACCATAGAATCACCATGCCGGGCTTCCCTGTCTTTCACTATCTCCCAAAGCTTGCTCAAACTCACGTCCATTGAATCGGTGATGCCATCCAACCATCTCATCCTCTGTAATCCCCTTCTCTTCCTGCCTTCAATCTTTCCCAGCATCAGGGTCTTTTCCAATGAGTTGGTTCTTCACATCAGGTGGCCAAAGTTTTGGAGCTTCAGCTTCAGCATCAGTCCTTCCAATGAATATCCAATGATTTCTTTTAGGATACTGTTTTGATCTCCTTGCTGTCCAGGGGACCCTCAAGCGTCTTCTCCGACGCCACAGTTCAAAAGCATCAATTCTTCAACACTCAGCATTCTTTAGGATCCAACTCTCATGTCTGTACATGATTACTGGAAAAACCATAGCTTTGACTATACGGAACTTTGTAGGCAAAGTAATGTCTATGCTTTTTTTTTTTGTCTATGCTTTTTAATATGCTATCTAGATTGGTTATAGATTTTCTTCCAAGGAGCAAGCGTCTTTTAATTTCATGGCTACAGTCACTATCTGCAGCGATTTTGGATAACTGTTTAAGCCATTACTATTTTGGTCTTTGCTAAAGCAACTCATATAGCAATCAGTACAGCCAAGGAAAGTAAATAACTTCCCAGATTCATACACATAAGAAATAATGGAGTTAATTTATCAACCCAGATTTATCTATGATCATAATCATTGTCCTGGGTTTCCCAAATTTTGGTTATATTTGTGCCATTTTCACCATTTTTCCCATATCCATTTATTATTTGTGTTATTGTTTACTTAATATTTTTCCTTAAATAGATGATTTTAGAAGAAATTGTTATCTTAAGCAATAATAGTCATTAAATTAAAGGTCTGATATGCTTTTATATATTTTTTTAGTATACATCAAAATAAGTATATATCCATTAATATAAAAGATGTGCACAGATGTCCAAAATCATCTTGTGTACCACCCGTGGTATTCATGAAAAACACTGAGAAATACATGGTATTTTGATTTTGCCTCTTAATCAGTTAATCACAATGAGTAGAGATCACAATGAGAAGAAAGGCCAGACTCATCTGCGAGAATTAATTACATGATAATTGCAGCCATGAAATTAAAAGACGCTTACTCTCTGAAAGGAAAGTTATGACCAACTTATATAGCATATTGAAAAGCAGAGACATTACTTTGCCAACAAAGTTCCGTCTAGTCAAGGCTATGGTTTTACCAGTGGTCATGTATGGATGTGAGAGTTGGACTGTGAAGAAAGCTGAGCACCGAAGAATTGATGCTTTTGAACTGTGCTGTTGGAGAAGACTCTTGAGAGTCCCTTGGACTGCAAGGAGACCCAACCAGTCCATTCTAAAGGAGATCAGTCCTGGGTGTTCTTTGGAAGGACTGATGCTGAAGCTGAAAACGCCAGTACTTTGGCCACCTCATGCGAAGACTTGACTCATTGGAAAAGACTCTGATGCTTGGAGGGATTGGGGGCAGGAGGAGAAGGGGACGACAGAGGATGAGATGGCTGGATGGCATCACCGACTCAGTGGACATGGGTCTGGGTGGACTCTGGGAGTTGGTGATGGACAGGGAGGCCTGGCTGCTGCAATTCATGGGGTTGCAAAGAGTCAGACACGACTGAATGACTGAACTGAACTGAACTGAACATTCCCCTCACTCTATCCCCAAGATTTCCAAGATAGTTGTTCACCAATTTCCTCTATTATTTGCCAATATTATGAACAGATCTATGACTTTTCAAATTTCCTTGTTGAGTGGTGTCTCCTTGGAGCAGCATTCCAATCTCAGTGGACTGCTAAACCCATGCATCTGCCTGTTTTAGAAAGAAGGTAGTCACATACATTCTAAAGTGTCACAGACATCTAAAATTATACCTACTAACACTTTAGAAAAATGAAATAATAACATAGAAGGAAGTGACATTAATTGCATATCAGTTGCTTTTCCACCAAATTAAAAAAAATAATTACTGGTTACTATGAATTTTAATTCTGCTACTAACTAGCAACACGACCTTTCTCATGTAAGGTATCCTCTTTGGGTTTCATTTTACTGAAGTGAAAAATGAAGAGTTTGAAAGTATACTAAACAATAATAATAATAACTCCATAGTAGAGAATATGCCAGAGTCATGACTTGGTGTTTCAGAAAAGAGTAAATATAAATGGTCAACAAACACTTGAAAGATATTCAACTTTATTAGTAGTCAGGAATATGTAAATTTAAGCAAAATGATACATCATTGTACTTTCATTAGCTTGGCAAAAATTAAGAAGTGCAACAAAATTAAATGCTAGTGATGAAAGACTCCACCAGAAAATTACTAGAGCTAATCAATGAATATAGTAAAGCTGCAGGATATAAAATCAACACACAGAAATCCCTTGCATTCTTATACACTAATAATGAGAAAGTAGAAAACGAAATTAAGGAAACAATTCCATTCACCATTGCAACGAAAAGAATAAAATACTTAGGAATATATCTACCTAAAGAAACTAAAGACCTATATATAGAAAACTATAAAACACTGATGAAAGAAATCAAAGAGGACACTAATAGATGGAGAAATATACCATGTTCATGGATTGGAAGAATCAATATAGTGAAAATGAATATATTACCCAAAGCAATCTACAGATTCAATGCAATCCCTATCAAGCTACCAGCGGTATTTTTCACAGAACTAGAACAAATAATTTCAAGATTTGTATGGAAATACAAAAAACCTCGAATAGCCAAAGCAATTTTGAGAAAGAAGAATGGAAC
>SJYX01010264.1:319977-341327 GCA_006410675.1 Oreotragus oreotragus
GACCCTGTATGCAAGACAGCAAAAGAGATACAGATGTGTAGAGCGGACATATGGACTCTGAGGGAGAAGGAGAGGGAGAGGGAGAGGGTGGGATGATTTGGGAGAATAGCATTGAAATATGTATACTATCATGTAAGAAATGAATTGCCAGTCTATGTTCAATGCAGGATGCAGGATGCTTGGGGCTGGTGTATGGGGATGATCTGGAGGGATGATGTGGGGTGGGAGGTGGGAGGGGGGTTCATGTTTGGAAGTTCGTGTAAAAAAATAAATACAAAAAAAAATTAAAAAAAAATGCTAGTGATGATGTAGAGCAACAAGAAAGTTTGAATGTTAAATGGGATTACAATTTGACATTATCAAGTTAAAATTGACAACATGCATGCCTTTGAACCCAGCAATTTTACTTGTAGGTATAGTCTTGAGAATCTCTTGGTTAGATAGACCAGGGAATATAGAGAATGTTTATAGTATTCATAATAGCAAAAAACAAAAAAATTAGAAACAATCCAAATGCCCACCAACTGGAGAATGATAAATGGTGATATAGTAATCATTTCAGTTCATTTCAGTCGCTCAGTCGTGTCCATCTCTTTGTGACCCCATGGACTCCGTGGCAGCACGTCAGGCTTCCCTGTCCATCACCAACTCCCGGAGCCTACTCAGTCATGTCCATCATGTCGGTGATGCCATCCAATTATCTCATCCTCTGTTGTCCTGTAATACAACAAAGAAAAACCTGGAAAAGACGACAACAGAAATTTGCAAGTCTTCAGAATGTACATGGTAATTAAAACTTTCAGCAGAATAAATCAGTACATAAAGCCCTATAGAATGAAAGGAGAATTGGATGGAAAATGGCAGAGGAAAAAGGACCAACAAATTTCCTTTTCAAAAGGCAGATGAAAAAAAATCTATACAAAACCTTTATTTTAATACTCATCTAGTATCAATTTCCTTCACCCATTATGGATCAAATGTTATTTTTTGTGTCTTCCATATGGTTTCTTTCATCAGAAACCCTTTTGTAATGATTAAAATTACTTTGTAATACAAATTACTACTCTTTTTTTACTTTTTTTTTTTTTGGCTACCCTGGCTTCCCTAGTGATTCATGTGGTAAAGAATCTGCTTGCAATGCAGGAGACTTGGGTTCGTTTCTGGGTTGGGAAGATCCCCTGAAGAAGGAAATGGCTACCCACTCCAGTATTCTTGCCCAGAGTATCCCATGGACAGAGGAGCCTGGCGGGCTACAGTCCACAGGGTCAGAAAGCACTGGACACCACTTAGTGACTAACACATGCAGCAACAACGTGCAGGGCTTGCTGGATCTGTTTCCTGACCAGGGAATCAAACCTGTGGCCCCAGCAGCAGAAGGGTGAAGTCCGAGCTACCAAACCCCGAAGGAATTCCTCCCCGCTTTTTAAAAATCTTAACAATATATTGGGTTTCTGAAATTAAGGGATGTCAATTTGGAATCATTTGAGTTATCCTGTGTATTTTACTTACTTTGCTAGAATGCAGTAAGTTAAATTTTAGAGGCTTCTTGGAAACAGAAGTTATGCTTTTTCACCCAGTAGTAACTTGAATACATACTCTGAATTCTGATTTATCCATTTAATAGCATCTTTTCTTTGTAGGTGCTAAAAAAAAATCTTTGTTATTTGCTCAAACAAAGAACGATAAGGAAATTACTTGAGAAAATTAAATTTTATTGATACCAAGGATACTTAGGCCACATCACCAAGAAAAATTATGGCAATATCAGTAGTGACTTTTAAATTAAATGACAAATTGGAAGTGTTTAACAACATATGGTCCCTTTTTCTTGACATATATGATTAAGAATATATCTTTTTATCAAAATGTAAAATACCATCTGGCAGAAGTAACAATTATTCTATTGGCTTTATACATTAAATCACTGTACTTCAAAAAGTAAATATTTTCCTATTTTTCCTTTTTCTTGTGCTAGATCTATTTATAATATTCAAAACTGTATAATTCAAACACTATGATTAGATATAACAATTAAAACTGATTTTGAATTTTGAACAAAAAACAATGTTTCTTAAATTTTTCCATGCATTTCTTAAAAATTCATTTTGCAATAGCTCTTTTCTAATATTCATGATTGTAAATTTAGGCTATCTGAAAACCTACTGTTACAACTCCTTGTCAGACACATAGTTAGACTGTATATGAAAGGAGTTATATGTATATGCGTGTAGTGCTCTTTACAAAAAGGAAGTAATTTTTATAATAAGGTTCACGTATCTTGAATGTATATAGTAATGCTAATAGCCAGAGTTATTCATTCATTTGACAAACCTGTCAGGTTCAGAAGATACCAAATGAGCAGGAAAAGTTTCTGACACAGGTATATTATATATCTAATAAGGTATACTTCTGCAATATATGATTTTAGGAAGCATCAAACAATTCACAATTTTGTGCATATAGTGTTCTCCAAAGCCACACTGGGACTAACCCAAACAATGAATGCTTTAAGCATCAGATGTAATATTTGTATCAGCTATGTGGCCTGAATTCTATAAATTTTGTTGTTTATTTAACCTTAAAGAATTGATAATTTCAAGAGGGGCTATTAGATTTTAGATATTTCTGATCCTTTTGAGTATTCTTAGCAAGCAAACTACTTGAATAAATATCATTCTATGTATCTATGATGTATCTATGTATCATGTATGTATGTATGATGTATCTAAGTATCTATAATGGTTAGGCCCTACCCACTGCTCTCAAGAAGCTTAAAATTTAGATGCCAAGGCAGACAAGTAAAACAAGGATGATAGAGTAAGACTGTAGGGTAAGCAGTGTGACTGTTATTTACTGACCATACTTCAACCACTGGGGTAAAGTATGGGGATGGGAGATGGAAGAAAGGACATTTTAGATAGAAGTCATACTTTGGTATGACTAAGGAAAGGACTAAATAACAAATTTGAGGATTTTCTTCTCTTTTATATCAACTATATTGTAGTATAAACTATATACAATAAAATATACTGAAGTGTTCAGTTTGATGAGTTCTGATAAACCACCACAATAAAGAGATAGAATATTTCTGACAACCCAAAAAGTTCTTTCACACCCCATGCAGTCAGTCCTCCCACCTAACTCCTCATTGAATCCCCAAGAGAAGCACTGATCTGCTTTCTGTCACTATGTATTTGATTCCATTTGTTTTAGTTCAGTTCAGTTCAGTCTCTCAGTCGTGTCTGACTCTTTGCGACCCCATGAATCGCAGCACGCCAGGCCTCCCTGTCCATCATCTCCAAGCATCATTCCTTCCAAAGAAATCCCAGGGTTGATCTCCTTCAGAATGGACTGGTTGGATCTCCTTGCAGTCCAAGGGACCCTCAAGAGTCTTCTCCAACACCACAGTTCAAAAGCATCAATTCTTCGACGCTCAGCCTAATGAAATAATACTCGAACAGGACAGCAAAGTGAATCACCTTCATTGACTAATATTGTACCATCGGATAGAACAGCCTGCTGTCTTGAACAAACTCCCAGAAGTACTGCATTTCCTCTTCTTCCTACAGTTGCCTCTGGAAGGAAGATCAGTTGACTCTCAACATTCTGATTAATTTCATAAGAGAGAAATGATTATATTTGACAGATAAATATTTTAGAGGGGTGATGAGGAAAAGTAAGCAAAAGAGTCTTTTCGACTAAATCAAATTGGTAGAAAATGGACACCTTTGACAACAAATGTGTAAACTTTTATCCTAATGACTGGTAGACCTTTCAAAAAGCTCATGTAACCTGGTCTCTGGGCTCGTGTAAGGAAAGTGCAGATGACTTGCCCCAGGACACACAGCATGTGGGTGGTGGGATCAGGACAAGATGCCATGCTGTCACACCCCATTTAATCAAGTACCTGATTCTGCCAGATATTCTGAAAATGCAGAGAACAGGAATGGGGTTCTGAGTGCTTGGCCCCACATAGCATAGTTCCAGGGCCCTGACCCTCACTGCAGAGACAAATGGTAGACAAGAGTGAGTCTGGGTTTTTTCCCTGACTCGAAATATGTGAGGTCTCTACCGACAGCAACCAGTTCCCCATATCCACTGAAATCTCAGGAGCCAATTCACTCTGACTCTAAACCCACAGAGGTGACCCGGACCACAGACACTGGGGGCTTGGTGCTTAGGTCAGCCCACACCTCAAGTGTCCAACACAAGTCCTTCTGTCCCTTACACCTGGGATCAACTGGCTGTAAGCTCAGAGGCGTCATGACCAAACTCCCATATTCAGAAACTTACTGAAACCACTCACAGGGCTCAGGAAAGCCCTTTACTTACTATCCCCAGTTATTTTAAAGCAAAAAACCCAGGGACAGATAAATTGCACGGCAAATGGGTAGTTAGGGCTGCTTAGCTTCCAAATTCTCTCAGGACTTTCCTCCCCTCACAATTTCTTGATATCTCACTTCCCCTGAGGCTCTCTGAACCAAGTATTTATGAGTTTTAATTGAAGACTGGAGGTAGGCAATTTGATAGAATCATTGGCCATTGGTGACTGAACCCTGTATCACTGGCCTCTCCTCTCCCCAGAGGGACTGGGAGTTGATAGTTCTAGCCCTCTAAGCACCTGATGGCATGTTCTGAAGTCCAGTCCCATCCAGACTCTATCTAGGTTTCCATCCTAGACTTATCTCATGACTTACACAGATAGAGAGTAATTTCCAAGAGTCTCAGGAAGCCTGGGCATGAACGAGGACAGAGAACAAAAGTGAATCTAGTGATTACACTACACTGATGTGTACACAGAAGGTTGTGTCCAGGAAGGAAGAGTTTCAGTGATGGGGTCCCTCATCTGCTAGAGTTAGCTGAGATACTTTTGATTAACAGCTGAACACATAGTAATATATTTTGAGAGTCAAAAATTGTTCATGGTGTTAAACTGCCCACTCCCCAGAAGATATCCAGAGATGGTTGGCAGCACTCACCCCACCCATGCAACCCAACCCCTTCCATGGACTCCCCTCATCCCTCACCTCCAGAGAGGAGAGATGAGCCCGGACTTGCCCTGGGCCTTATTGCTAGTTTCACACCCTGGTATACCAGCCACAAGGGTGCTCAGGAGGGAGAGATGGGTTGCCAAAAAGCAGAGCTGGCTTATCTTCATGGTTTCAGGAGGCCTCCTGAAGAAAGATGGCAGCTAATTGAGCTTCTCACACTCCAGTTCAGTGACTGGAAGAGAGACGAGAGGGGAGTGAGGAAGAGAAGGGCCCGGGGTCAGTATTGTAGAGTGTTTACACCCCCATTACCTATTGTCCTGCGTTAGCGTGCTGGGGTAAAATGTCCAGTATCAATGATTCTTCAATTTGACTTTGCTTGTGGGTCTCATGGATACATGTTTTGTAGTTGTACATGTGGAATTTAGTCCAATATGGTCAATCAGAGAGGATCCTAGCACCTAAAGCAGTGCATGGCATGTGAAGGACAATCAGTGAGTGGATGAGAGCAAATCACGAATGAATAAGGGAACAGCAGTGTATGAGCTCAGGTCCTCCTTTCAGCCTCTGTGTTGTTGTCACGTTGGGCATCAATTACCAACCCCCACCCCCCACTCCATCGCCACCCTCACCTACCTCAGAAGTCCAGTGTGACACACACATATTCCCACAACCATTGCCATAGCTTTTCTACTGGATGGAAACCTACTCTTTACCTGGCTGTTCCCTACAGGAACTTAGCTAGGAAGCTGATGTTCTCCTGAGGCAGTAACCCTGTTTTCTGTTTCAAATAAAGAGTAAGGGAAGGGGGCAGAGGGGAAGCAGGGAGCTGAATACATTTCCACAGCCTGAGCACCTGCTCTCCTTCACCTGATTTCACAAATAAGAGAGCTGTCTGCCTGAGTGGACTTCAGGGGACCTTGAAAGATTGCCCACAACCACCCACTTCTTCCTCTTCTCCCCTGCCCAATGATTTTGGAGTCACACAGCATCCTTTTTGTGACAATCTCTGCCTTTTGCCATCTTTGTGTCTGCAGATGGAAATCTCCCAGAGCCCTCCTGTCTTCAGATGTCAGGTGATGCCAGTGCTGCCCACATCAGGGATTGCTATGGAAGCAACAGACACAGCAGACAGATGTTCCTTCTCCCTGAGAGGTCAGAGTCCTTTGTAGTATTAATAACAATAGTATGAGCAATCAAAACAGATAAAATGTGAGTTATTCTATATGTCAGTCTTCTTCCAAGCACTTGACATATATTTACAGATTTAATTCTCAAAAACCCTAAATTAGGGGGTGAGGTAGCATTGATAATTCCTCATGTTACAGAGAAGGAACCTGAGCCACACACATAAAGTAAGTTGGTTACAGTCATCCAGTGGTTCGAGAGGTTTTGAACCCAGGGATCTGGCTGCAGAGTTTGTGCACATGCACTCTGCTGCATTGATAGCTGTTATCTACAAGGGAGGTGTGAGGCATGACACACTCACAGTCTCTTCACTCACTAGTGTATATTCACTGAAATCATGTAGCACTAGCCTCCCTCCAACTCAACTACACTCAGATAAGTATTTCCATTCACAAACACACACACACGCAACACAGAGGCACAAAGTGTGCTCCACTCCATCTCAAGGAGAGGACAGCTGGATTCTTTGCCCAGAAGCCCCAGGTGCAAGTCCAGCCAAATGTCAAGCAGGCACAGAGCTGGGTGATGAGCTGCAGAAGACGTGAGGGACTGCCTTCCTGGCACAAACATCCTTTCCCTTGAGATGGATAGGAGCTCTCAGTACTGAGCTGCCCCAGGACAGAAGACATCAGTAGCCTGTAACTCACATCGCAAGGCACTGAGAGTGGAGAGTCTACTCTCTCCTGAGACATTCCACGTGTGCCACTTGATTTCACCTTGTGTCACTCTTATAGCATCTGAGATTCTCATCCCATTGTGTCAAGGAGAAAACAGTCTCAGAGGTAAAACCACTTGCTCAGGAAACACAATTTTCAGATGGTAGAATGAGGATTCTAGTTCAGGAGGCCTTCTGGCCTTGCCCCTATTTCTGCCTTAATCTATCCACCTGAGGCCAGGGAGCAACAAAGGCTCCTCCTAATACCAGAAACTCCTTTTTCTTCTCCCTGCTCCTTTCTCATTTGTCTGTCTTTTTCTCCCCATGTCCTCCTTTCCTTGTCCTCCTTTAGTCCAAGTCAGAGGCTACCTGATGGGCCTGTTCTCCCTCCATCTCCCCTGTCCCTGCTCATGTGTAAAGGTGGACTCTAAATCCCTTGCATTCCTATACACTAACAATGAAAAATCAGGAAGAGAAATTAAGGAAACAATCCCATTCACCTTGGCAACAAAAAGAATAAAATACTTAGGAATAAATTTACCCTAAGAAGCAAAAGACATCTATAGAGAAAACTAGAAAACACTGATGAAAGAAATCCTCAGTTCAGTTCAGTCACTCAATCCTGTCCGATTTTTTGCGACCCCATGAATTGCAGCACGCCAGGCCTCCTTGTCCATCACCAACTCCCAGAGTTCACTCAAACACGTCCATCGAGTCGGTGATGCCATCCAGCCATCTCATCCTCTGTCATCCCCTTTTCCTCTTGCCCCCAGTCCCTCCCAGCATCAGAGTCTTTTCCAAGGAGTCAACTCTTCGCATGAGGTGGCCAAAGTACCAAAGTTTCAGCCTCAGCATCATTCTCTCCAAAGAAATCCCAGGACTGATCTTCTTCAGAATGGACTGGTTGGATCTCCTTGCAGTCCAAGGGACTCTCAAGACTCTTCTCCAACACCACAGTTCAAAGGCATCCCTTCTTTGGCGCTCAGCTTTCTTCACAGTCTAACTCCTGTCTCTTATACACATCTAGATGTGTATAAGAGACAGCCCCCCACTCCATCGCCACCCTCACCTACCTCAGAAGTCCAGTGTGACACACACATATTCCCACAACCATTGCCATAGCTTTTCTACTGGATGGAAACCTACTCTTTACCTGGCTGTTCCCTACAGGAACTTAGCTAGGAAGCTGATGTTCTCCTGAGGCAGTAACCCTGTTTTCTGTTTCAAATAAAGAGTAAGGGAAGGGGGCAGAGGGGAAGCAGGGAGCTGAATACATTTCCACAGCCTGAGCACCTGCTCTCCTTCACCTGATTTCACAAATAAGAGAGCTGTCTGCCTGAGTGGACTTCAGGGGACCTTGAAAGATTGCCCACAACCACCCACTTCTTCCTCTTCTCCCCTGCCCAATGATTTTGGAGTCACACAGCATCCTTTTTGTGACAATCTCTGCCTTTTGCCATCTTTGTGTCTGCAGATGGAAATCTCCCAGAGCCCTCCTGTCTTCAGATGTCAGGTGATGCCAGTGCTGCCCACATCAGGGATTGCTATGGAAGCAACAGACACAGCAGACAGATGTTCCTTCTCCCTGAGAGGTCAGAGTCCTTTGTAGTATTAATAACAATAGTATGAGCAATCAAAACAGATAAAATGTGAGTTATTCTATATGTCAGTCTTCTTCCAAGCACTTGACATATATTTACAGATTTAATTCTCAAAAACCCTAAATTAGGGGGTGAGGTAGCATTGATAATTCCTCATGTTACAGAGAAGGAACCTGAGCCACACACATAAAGTAAGTTGGTTACAGTCATCCAGTGGTTCGAGAGGTTTTGAACCCAGGGATCTGGCTGCAGAGTTTGTGCACATGCACTCTGCTGCATTGATAGCTGTTATCTACAAGGGAGGTGTGAGGCATGACACACTCACAGTCTCTTCACTCACTAGTGTATATTCACTGAAATCATGTAGCACTAGCCTCCCTCCAACTCAACTACACTCAGATAAGTATTTCCATTCACAAACACACACACACGCAACACAGAGGCACAAAGTGTGCTCCACTCCATCTCAAGGAGAGGACAGCTGGATTCTTTGCCCAGAAGCCCCAGGTGCAAGTCCAGCCAAATGTCAAGCAGGCACAGAGCTGGGTGATGAGCTGCAGAAGACGTGAGGGACTGCCTTCCTGGCACAAACATCCTTTCCCTTGAGATGGATAGGAGCTCTCAGTACTGAGCTGCCCCAGGACAGAAGACATCAGTAGCCTGTAACTCACATCGCAAGGCACTGAGAGTGGAGAGTCTACTCTCTCCTGAGACATTCCACGTGTGCCACTTGATTTCACCTTGTGTCACTCTTATAGCATCTGAGATTCTCATCCCATTGTGTCAAGGAGAAAACAGTCTCAGAGGTAAAACCACTTGCTCAGGAAACACAATTTTCAGATGGTAGAATGAGGATTCTAGTTCAGGAGGCCTTCTGGCCTTGCCCCTATTTCTGCCTTAATCTATCCACCTGAGGCCAGGGAGCAACAAAGGCTCCTCCTAATACCAGAAACTCCTTTTTCTTCTCCCTGCTCCTTTCTCATTTGTCTGTCTTTTTCTCCCCATGTCCTCCTTTCCTTGTCCTCCTTTAGTCCAAGTCAGAGGCTACCTGATGGGCCTGTTCTCCCTCCATCTCCCCTGTCCCTGCTCATGTGTAAAGGTGGACTCTAAATCCCTTGCATTCCTATACACTAACAATGAAAAATCAGGAAGAGAAATTAAGGAAACAATCCCATTCACCTTGGCAACAAAAAGAATAAAATACTTAGGAATAAATTTACCCTAAGAAGCAAAAGACATCTATAGAGAAAACTAGAAAACACTGATGAAAGAAATCCTCAGTTCAGTTCAGTCACTCAATCCTGTCCGATTTTTTGCGACCCCATGAATTGCAGCACGCCAGGCCTCCTTGTCCATCACCAACTCCCAGAGTTCACTCAAACACGTCCATCGAGTCGGTGATGCCATCCAGCCATCTCATCCTCTGTCATCCCCTTTTCCTCTTGCCCCCAGTCCCTCCCAGCATCAGAGTCTTTTCCAAGGAGTCAACTCTTCGCATGAGGTGGCCAAAGTACCAAAGTTTCAGCCTCAGCATCATTCTCTCCAAAGAAATCCCAGGACTGATCTTCTTCAGAATGGACTGGTTGGATCTCCTTGCAGTCCAAGGGACTCTCAAGACTCTTCTCCAACACCACAGTTCAAAGGCATCCCTTCTTTGGCGCTCAGCTTTCTTCACAGTCTAACTCTCACATCCATACATGACCACAGGAAAAACCATAGCTTTGACTAGGCGGACCTTAGTCGGCAAAGTAATGTCTCTGCTTTTGAATATGCTATCTAGGTTGGTCATAACTTTCCTTCCAAGGAGTAAGCGTCTTTTAATTTCATGGCTGCAGTCACCATCTGCAGTGATTTTGGAGCCCCCCAAAATAAAGTCTGACACTGTTTCCACTGTTTCCCCATCTATTTCCCATGAAGTGATGGGACCAGATGCCATGATCTTCATTTTCTGAATGTTGAGCTTTAAGCCAACTTTTTTCACTCTCCACTTTCACTTTCATCAAGAGGCTTTTTAGTTCCTCTTCACTTTCTGCCATAAGGGTGGTGTCATCTGCTTATCTGAGGTTATTGATATTTCTCCCGGCAATCTTGATTCCAGCTTGTGCTTCTTTCAGCCCAGCATTTCTCATGATGTACTCTGCATATAAGTTAAATAAGAAGGGTGACAATATACAGCCTTGACGTACTCCTTTTCCTATTTGGAACCAGTCTGTTACTCCATTTGTTTAGAATTCATTAAAATTGTATTTTACAATACGTGCTCTTTTGTGTCTCTTTTTCATCAGTAAGATGTTTTCAAAAGTCATCCATGTTGTTGCATATATAAGTGGTTTCCTCTTTACTGCTGAACATTATTGTGTTGTAAGGACATACTACACTTTATCCACTTACCAGTTGGGAAACATTTGGATTATTTCCAGTTTGGGGCTATATTGAATAAAACTGCTATGAACTATTGTGTTTAAGTCTTGGTGTGGACAAATGTTTTTATTTACTTTTGGTAAATATATAAAGTGGAGTTGCTGGGTCAAATGGTAATTGTATTTTTTTTTTTTTTAACCTTGCAGGATCTTAGTTCCCTGAACAGGGATTGAACCTGGGCCACAGAAGTGAAAGCACTGAGTGCTAACCACTGGACCACTGAGGAATTCTCTGGTTAATTGCATTTTTTAACTTCATTAAAAAAAAAAAAAAAAAAAAGCCAGAATGGGAATTCCTTAGAGGGAGAGTTGTTAGGACTCTGTTCTTTCACTGCCTAAGTCTCTGTGCAGCCTGCTGCCACCCCTCCCTCCCTCCAAAATCCAACAATGCCAGAACAATTTTCAAAGTGGTCAAACCATTTAAGTTACTGTTTGCATGGTAAATATACTTTTCATCCTCTTAGTTTCAAAATGTTTTGTCTTTAAATCTAAAATGTGTCTCTTGTGTCTTGCATATAGTTTTTTTTAACCCATTTTACAAATCTCTTTTAACTACAATATTTAATCCGTTTGTGATACATTTAGTTACATTTAATGTAATTACTGATAAGATAGTTTTTATGCCTGCCATTTTGCTATTTGTTTTCTTAATGTCATATATTTGTCTGTTCTTCTATTCCCTGTTACTCCCGCCTTTTATGTTACTTATTTGTACCTTTTAATTACTTTTGTGCCTTTAATTACTTTGTACCTTTAATTATGAGTCCATTCTAAAGGAAATCAGTCCTGGGTGTTCATTGGAAGGACTGATGTTGAAGCTGAAACTCCAATATTTTGGCCACCTGATACGAAGAGCTGACTCATTTGTAAAGACCCTGATGTTGGGAAAGATTGAAGGCAGGAGGAGAAGGGGATGACAGAGGATGAGATGGTTAGATGGCATCACCGACTCAATGGACATAAGTTTGGGTAAACTCCAGGAGTTGGTGATGGACAGGGAGGCCTGGCGTGCTACAGTTCATGGGGTCGCAAAGAGTCAGACACGACTGAACGACTGAACTGAACTGAATTACCTTGTCATTTCTTTTATGATATATTTTTTGAGTATCTTCTTAGTGGTTGTTCTAAGGATTACTCAGTTTTGTTCTCTGAACACCTTGCAGGGCAGCTGACTATTAAAACGTTGTTGTCTTAGTGGTTGCTTCTAGGGCAGGAGGAGAAGGGGACAACAGAGGATGACATGGTTGGATGGCATCACCGATTCAATGGACTTGAGTTTGAGCAGGCTCCAGGAGTTGGTGATCGACAGCGAAGCCTGGTGTGCTGCAGTCCATGGGGTCCCAAAGAATCAGACCCAACTGAGCAACTGAATTGGGGATTACAATTACCAATTTAGAAAAATACAGCTTGGATTAATACCAGTTTAATTTCAATAGTATACAAAAACTTAGCTACTATATAGCTTCATTCCCTCTTGCTTCCTTTGTATTATGATACAAATTAGATCCTTATACATAATATGCCTATCAACAAAGATTTATAATTACTATGCAGCTGTATTTAAATGGGAGAAAAAAGAATTATAAACAAAAAATACATTTATACTTTTTATAATTATGTATTTACAAGTTTCCTTTATATGGGTTTATTATCTAGTTTTTCATTTCAACCTGATAGACTCCCTTTAGAATTTCTTGTATGACAAGTTTGCTAGTGACAAATTCTTGTTATTTTTGTTTATACATGCATTTGGGGAATGTACTAATTTTTCTTTTATTTTTGAAGGATCGTTTTCCTGGATACAGAAGTCTTAGCTGACAGTCTTTCAGCATTTTGAACATGTCATCCCACTACTTTCTGCTTCAGTAGTTTTGTTTGTGGAGAAGGCAACGGCACCCCACTCCAGCACTCTTGCCTGGAAAATCCCATGGACGGAGGAGCCTGGTGGGCCGCACGCAGTCCATGGGGTTGCTAAGAGTTGGACAGGACTGAGTGACTCACTTTCACTTTTCACTTTCATGCAATGGAGAAGGAAATGGCAACCCACTCCAGTGTTCTTGCCTGGAGAATCCCAGGGATGGTGGAGCCTGGTTGGCTGCCGTCTGTGGGGTCACACAGGGTCGGACACGACTAAAGCGACTTAGCAGCAGCAGCAGTTTTGGTTGTAAATCTTATTTAGGATTATATTTTGAGTGTCTTCTTTCTTGACACTTTCAAGATTCACTTGACTTTGGTTTTCAACAGGTTATAATGTGTCCACGTGTGTATTTCTTTGAATTTATCCCATTTAGACTTTATTAAGCTTCATGGATATGTGGATTAATGTTCCTAAATAAATTTGGAAAGTTTGTGACCATTAAGTGTCATCACATAGTATCAATAATGCATACATGTCAAACCCAATCTCTCAATCCTTTCTGTTCTCCCCTTTCCCCCTTAGTATCCATCCTTTTGTTCTCTATATCTGTGCTGCTATTTCTGCTTTGTAAATAAGATGGTCTATCCCGATTGCTAGGCAATGGCACCCCACTCCAGTACTCTTGCCTGGAAAATCCCATGGATGGAGGAGCCTGTTGGGCTGTAGTCCATAGGGTCGCTAAGAGTCGGACACGACTGAGCGACTTCCTTTTCACTTTCATGCGCTGGAGAAGGAAATGGCAACTCACTCCAGTGTTCTTGCCTGGAGAATCCCAGGGACTGGGGAGCCTGGTGGGCTTCCGTCTATGGGGTCGCACAGAGTCGGACACGACTGAAGCGACTTAGCAGCAGTAGCATATCGATTTTTTAGACAGCAATTTTTGAGTGGGAAAATTTTGAGTGGGAATTTCTGTATAATTGTGCCACTCAAACAGCTTTGGATTCCTTCCTTTCCCTCTATCCAGTAGATTGATCACCTTTCTTGATTTAGGAATGCTTTAAAGATGCTAGTTATTTAGAACACATCTGACAAAGTGAGAGGGGCTTGGTAAAAGTACTTCCCCTAAACAGAGCCTGTTCTGAATTGTGATAAAAACTTGTCAATAGTCATTTCTTGGGCAGTTTTGCTCTCTCAACACCTAGCAGGGGAGCTAATGGGTAAAACGTTATTGTTGATAATTACTTGGAGAAATGTGAGTAAATGATTTCTTAAGTTTTGTAAATTAAATTGGGCTTAAAATAGATGGTTTCGCTATTAGGGAAATGTTTGTTTTCCTTGAAATTCAACCTTCGCAAATTGGTAAAGACAAGGTGAGTAGACCGCACTATGGAAAAGAACATCAGACCGACCGATTTCCACTGTTTTTACACGTCTCCCTTTTCTCTCTTGCTTCTCAGATAGCCACGTTAAGTTTAGTTCAACTGAACCTTTTCGTTTTGAAGTAGGGCCGCGATGAACCCCAAAACGAAAGGAGTGCTGGACTTCGCGTTCCTGCACTTCCATTTCCTACTGAGTCACCTCGCAGGGTGCGTAGGCCAGCGTCTCGGATCTCGGCGCTGGCCGAGCGCGGAGAAGCGGGGAAGGCAGACGTGAAGGAGGAGCAGCGAGGATGTCCGAGGATGTCCGGCGCTAACTTCCGCCTCGCCCTCCGAGCCTGGAGTCAAGAAGCTGGCCCGCTCCGTCTGTCGCGGGCGCTACTCCTGGGACGCCTGCTCGGCTCCCGACTCGTCTCCAATTGGCCGTCGGAGGAACGGAAGCCGAAGAGGAGCAGTGAACCCGGAAGTGCTTCGCAGCGGAGGCCCGGGCGACTCTTTTGAATGGAATCGGGCTGATTCATCGTCGGTTCGCCTAGCCAGAGCCGGGCCCAGGCCGAGCTGCTGCTGTCGCTGTCCCCGCCGCCGCGTCATCGCTCCTGGAAGACAAGGGTCCAGAGCGCGACCTCCCGCTCCGCCCGCCTTCAGGTAAGCCTGTGAAGGCAGGCCTCAGACGTCCGCGGAGGCAGCCGCGCTAGGCCTCTGCTAGCCCCGTGCTTTCCTGAGTCACGTTGCCCAGCCGAGTTGCCACGGCCCCGGGCGGCGAGGGTGGAGTCCAGGTTCCTTCGTCCTCCTCTCTGGCTTCCCAGGTCTCTGATTAAGTTAGGTCTGGATGTACTTTCCTTTCTGCTCCGCAGAATTCACCACACTTTGGGAACCTCTCCTCCCTATACTGGGAGAATCCTTGGTTTTGGCCACTGTTGGTGTTCTGTGGAAAGTTACCCCTGTGTTGAAAAACTTCGCACCAGACAGGAAACGAGGGCGAGAGAGTAAAAGGAACTTTACCGTTGAGTGCATGTTTGTTTATCACTTGTCCCAAGTATAGGCCTTGACCCATTTTCTTTTAGGTTTAGGGTTTTATCTCTCTTCAAAAAAAAAAAAAACAAAAAACCCAGAGGTGCACTGGTTTTTAACCTTGAAACTCTTAAAAACAAAGTGCGGTTATTTCTGCTCTGCCTTTGAACTTACTTTCAATTTGTCCTAATCGAGTAGTTGTTGATGAGTTGATTACATTTCTTGTTTTCGGTAAAACTCAATTTTCCTGGGAACAATACATTGTGTCAGTCAAGGAAGAAAAATGTAAACTTCTTGAAAAAGTTTGAAAATAAATCCAGTGATCGAAGGAAAAATTCTTGTAATTAAAATGGTTGGTAAAAGATTTATTGGGAAAGGCAAAGAAGAGGTTTTAAAAATGAGCAAGAAATGTACTTCTAGGGTGAAGATTATTTTTTTCCACTGCCCATGAAATTACTTAGTGCTGCTGACTTAATGTTTGTGAGTAAGCAAGAAGACAGTCAGTGATAATGGTGAAATAACAGAAAAAGAACTGAATACAGTTGTAGTGCAGATGATTAATATAATAGTAGCCTTCTAGTCTTGTCCTATAAAACTACCAACTGGTTCATTTAAAGTTTAAATTGGGTATGTTTTAAACATACAAACTTAAGTGGGTTATTGTGCATTTGAAGAGATTAAGATAATGTGGTGGCTGAGAATTAACTACAGGATGCATTTAGTGAAGTAGTATTTCATGAAAAACCTGAATATTGTCTTGATTTTGGTTTAGAACAGAGTTACATGTGGCCAACAGGAGAGAGTTCTGAAGTCATGTTCTTTCAATGTAGCCCCACCTGTTGAGTTTGGGGGATTTTTTTCCCCCTAGGATGCTTGATAAATACTATATTGTTGTTCTAATTGAAAAGCTGAATTTTTAACCTGCCCGACATGGGTTTAATTTACTTTTATATCTGTCTGTAAACCTTGTGTTTAATATCTAGTTTCAGAACCCTTGTTTGAAAATCAGTAACACAAAGAAGTTGTGCTTAAAATTTGTTTTTAGTTTTATAGCAATGTTTGTTTCCTTAGTTGTTGTCCACCTGTGAAAGCCTTACCTAAACATTTGTGATTATTACTTGTGAACTTGTCTTATACCCAGTTTGTTGCACTCATTTGACACTCATGTTTTATGATATTTTGATGTCCCTGTCTGTAAAGTGAGAATTGGATTAAATAATCTCTTCTGGCTCTAAGAGAATACTAATAAGAGTTACTGAGTATCTGTGAATGTCTCAGGCACTGTGTTAGGTGCTTGTATTTTTTTTCTTACAGCAGACTTGCAAGAAAGATACCACTCTCATTTTAAGATGAGGTCTAGACTCTAAATCTAGAGTCTAGAAGAAGGGAACTTGTTCACATCATATAGAGAGAGGGTAGGTGAAGACGCCAGGATTCAAATCTAGGTCTGATTTCCTCCAGAGCCTTTCCAGCTGAATCTTTTCACTTTATACTTTTTTCTTGGGTTTGTATCATTCCTCTCAGGTAGATGGTAAATTCTTCTGGTGAAAGTCAATAAATTCCTTAGTGACTCTATTTCTGTTTCATCTTATATACAACAATTATGAAGCCCTAATTTGTTAGTAAGTTATGTCCTACTTTTTGTAACCTTCCAGGCTCCTCTGTCTGTGGGATTTCCCTGGAGTGGGTTGCCATTTCCTTCTGCGGGGGATCTTCCCAACTCAGGGACTGAACCTCGGGTCTCCTGCATTGGCAGACAAATTCTTTATCTCTGAGCCACCAAGAAAGCCCTATATACTAGGAACTATTTAACAAATGTTTTGTTTTAGTGCTGTAATTAGGAGATAGCACAAGATATTTATAATAATTCTATCCTTACTATTCTAAATGGGGGGGGGAATCTTGCTTTTCAAATCTTATTTATATAATTAAATTTAATGTTGACTGTTTCTATTTCTTTCACTGAAGAAAGTGAGAGGAAGAAATTCCTAATTACTTTCTACAAATCAGAGAGTAGAGGAATTAGAAATACAGTGAGATCACAAATACAGAATAAAGGATTTATCATCAGTCTGAGAATAGTATATAAGTGCAGCATGGGTTGAGAGGTAAAAATGAAAAAATGAACTGGAAAACAGAAGAAAAACTTGAACAGATAAGGGCTTCATGATTTTGTTAGCTCAGTTTGGGAGATGAAAAAGTGGAAAATCATGAGGATTTTGAAAGTACTGATACTTATTTTGTACTTTTTTTTTTTTTTTTCAGAGTCCTAGACATTATATATGACACATTAGGCATAAACGCTTTATTCATATTATCTGATAATTTTCTAGCTAATAATATCATGAACGAGCTCTTGAGTCCTTTTCTTTTTGATAGAGGTAAAAACTTAGTTTTGATCCATAGACATTTTGCATTGCTTTTATTTCTGAGTATTTGAAATATTCTCTTTTTGTAAGTATTCTTTTATGTTTTAGTGTAACAACTTAAATTTTATGAACTCCTTTGCTAAGTTCTGCAAAAAAACAAGTCCCTCCTCTTCAGTGTGATTGCTTCATTTTTTACTGTGAAATATGCCCAGTGTTTTGAAATTCACTAAATGTCAAACTCTTTGGGAAGAAGAACCTGTGCTGAATGAGCACTAGCTATGCCCACAGGATGAGCAGCTGATGACAGCAGCTAGCATTCACTGTTTACTTCCTATGTGCCAAGCATTATTAAACATTATTTTTGTTCATTGTCTTCTTTAATATTCTAAACAATTCTGTGAGATAGATATTATCATTATCTCCATTCTACAGATGAGAAAACTGAGCCTGAGAGAGGTAACTGGCCCTGGGACACAGAGCTAAAACGTGTTGGAATCAGGATTTGAATCCTGGCACTCAGACTATAGACTCTTAAGCTCTTAACCTTAATATACCAAGAAAAACAGTCATCACTATTTACCACCTGGGTCCAGTAGATCTTTTAAAATTTCTTACACCTTTAAGTCAGTTTTTGAATAATTTATAGAAGTAAAAATAAAGGAATAGTTTAAAAAAAAAGTATATTTAGAAATGTTAATGAAATTTAAACATAGCACATGCAAATTTTTGTTCTGCATTTTCCTGGTTTTGAAGGCATATGTACCTGAAATGGATAACATCATTTAAATGTAATTAGCTGTCCATCATCCATCATACACGAACCTACATGTTTTTAATAACGTCTTATCTTTTCTTCTGGTTCTACTTGTACTTGCAATACTTTGTGTGTGTGTGTGAAAATATTCATGTAATAAAATTTACCATTTTAACCTTTGTTAGGCCTACAGTACAGTGGCATTTAAGTACATTCATATTGTGCAAACATCACTACCATCCATCCCTAGAACTCTTTCATCTTTCCTGATGCAATAATTTTTAATTGTATAAGATAGTTTTTAAAGTAAGCTTGTAGTTTTGCTGAAGCAGGTATAGCCATCATCTTTGCTCCTAAAACGTTCTTACTTTTAGATTTATGAACACCAGATAGTCAGTCCAGTGATTTTTTTAATTTGTGTTCTTTCCTTCTACTCACCTTCATGTACACTTCAGCATTTGTCCACATTTGAACTATATCAACATCATAAATGATAACACAAAATGTCACCTCTTTAGCAAAACAGGTTCTTGTTGTCAAAGTGTGTAGAGTTTCCTTCTTGTCGAATACTAACTGGTTATTTCTTATTTCCTTTTTGATCTTAGAAATTCATTGTCCAACTCATTGATCCTTTAAAAAATAATTTTTGAGATAAAATTCACATAGCACAAAATTAACTTAAATTTTTTTTTAGTTATTTCTTTTTTTTAATTCACGTATAGTCGATTTGTAATTTATACCAATCGGCTATACAGCAAAGTGATTCAGTTATACACATATATGCATTCTTATATTCTTTTCAGAATTAGCCATTTTAAAGTGAACAGTTTAATATCATTTCAGTTCAGTCGCTCAGTTGTGTCCAACTCTTTGCAAGCCCATGAACTGCAGCACACGAGGCCTCCCTGTCCATCACCAACTCCCAGAGTTCTCCCAAACTCATGTCCATTGAGGCGGTGATGTCATCCAACCATCTCATCCCCGTCATCCCCTTCTCCTGCCCTCAATCTTTCCCAGCGTCAGGGTCTTTTCAAATGAGTCAGTTCTTCGCATCAGGTGGCCAGAGTATTGGAGTTTCAGCTTCAACATCAGTCCTTCCAGTGAACACCCAGGACTGATTTCCTTTAGGATTGACTGGTTGAATCTCCTTGCAGTCCAAGAAACTCTCAAGAGTCTTCTCCAACACCATGGATCAAAAGCATCAATCCTTCAGCGCTCAGCTTTCTTTATAGTCCAACTCTCACATCCATACAGGACTACTGGAAAAACCATAGCCTTGACTAGATGGACCTTTGTTGACAAAGTAATGTTTCTTCTTTTTAATATGCTGTCTAGGTTGGTCATAACTTTCCTTCCAAGGAGTAAGCGTCTTTTAATTTCATGGCTGCAGTCACCATCTGCAGTAATTTTGGAGCCCCCAAAAACAAAGTCTGACACTGTTTCCACTGTTTCCTCATCTATTTGCCCTGAACAGATGGGACCAGATGCCATGATCTCAGTTTTCTGAATGTTGAACTTTAAGACAACTTTTTCACTCTCCTCTTTCACTTTCTTTCTTTGTTTTTTTTTTTTTTCCCTCTTTCACTTTCATCAAGAAGCTCTTTAGTTCTTCTTCGCTTTCTGCCATAAGGGTGGTGTCATCTGCATATCTGAGGTTATTGATATTTCTCCCAGCAATCTTGATTCCAGCTTGTGCTTCTTCCAGCCCAGCATTTCTCATGATGTACTCTGCATATAAGTTAAATAAGCAGGGTGACAATATACAGCCTTGATGTACGCCTTTATTGATTTGGAACCAGTCTGTTGTTCCATGTCCAGTTCTCACTGTTGCTTCCTGACCTGCATATAGGTTTCTCAAGAGGCAGGTCAGGTGGTCTGGTATTCCCATTTCTTTCAGCATTTTCCACATTTTGTTGTGATCCACACAGTCAAAGGCTTTGGCATCATCAATAAAGCAGATATAGATGTTTTTCTGGAACTCTCTTGCTTTTTTGATGATCCAGTGGATGTTGGCAATTTGCTCTCTGGTTCCTCTGCCTTTTCTAAAAGAAGCTTGAACATCTGGAAGTTCACTGTTCATGTATTGCTGAAGCCTGGCTTGGAGAATTTTGAGCATTGCTTTACTAGCGTGTGAGATGAGTGCAATTGTGCGGTAGTTTGAGCATTCTTTGGCATTGCCTTTCTTTGGGATTGGAATGAAAACTGACCTTTTCCAATCATTTAGTAGATTTATAATGTTGTACAACTACTCTCTGTATATATTAATAGTTCTGAAACATTTCCATTCTTCTGAAGTAAAATCCCCTATCCACTAAGCAGTTTCTCCATTATATTCCTTTCCCTAGACCCTGGCAGTACCAGTCTGCATTTTGTCTCTATGGATTTATATATTTTGGATATTTCATATAAATGGAATCATTCAATGTATGACCTTTTGCACATGACTTCTTTCAAAGAGCATGTTTTGAGATTCATCCACTCTGTAACATTTATCAATATTTAATACCTTTTTATAGTTGAGTAACATTCCATATGTTCCATTGTATGTATATATTGAATTTGTTTATTTTTTCCTCCTTTTATGAACATTTGGGCTATTTCCACCTTTTGGGTGTTGTGAATAGTGATGGTATAAACATGCATGTACATGTACTTGTTTTGAATACCTGTTTTCAGTTCTTTTGGATATATACCTGGGAGTAGAATTTCTGGGTCCTTTGATAATTCTGTGTTGAACTTTTTGAAGAAGTCCAAGTGTTTCCAACACTCGTTGGATTTTAAGTTTTAGAAAATTATCTAGGATATTGTCAGTGGTATGAAATGTTGTTTATATCAGGGTGATTTTACCTGAATGATTTTACCCTTCCAGGGGACATTTGGCAATGTCTGGAGACATTTTTTTTTTTTTTTTAAGTAAAGTTTATTTGCAGTATTGTGTTAGTTTCAGGTAGATAGCAAAGTGATTCAAAGTTTTATATATATATATATATATATATACATACACATATATATATATTAGATTATTTTCCATTATATGTTATTACAAGATATTGAACATTGTTCACCATGTTATACAGCAAATCCTTGTTACTTATCTATTTTCTAAATAGTAGTTTGTACTGTTAATCCC